>VDFB02193867.1:407733796-407746228 GCA_007258455.2 Sequoia sempervirens
ATCTTCTATCCACACCTAGATACATATGTACAACAAAAAACTTATTTGAAAAAATATGTATATATATATATATTTTAAATTTAAATAAATTCAAATTTTTGATTTAATGTAATTTATACATACCCGATATCTCCCAAAACACTCTATGTGGAATGTGTCGATTTATTCTTGAAGATGTGCCGACCACATTTGATGAAAAGTGTTTTTTGCACCATTCAACAACATTATGTGCATTGTCTAGACGATCTTCTTGATAACTCATTTGATACTTTCTTAAAGCTCGTTTGATGCAAGCTCCTGCTCCATCATGCTCACCCTTTCCATGTCCACTCTAAAAAAAACTCCAAACATGTGATATTTTGTAGATTTTATGATATCTACAAAGTGCATAGAATGGCCGTGAAGATTTGAATTGTGTCACACATCCATCTGACCATACAAAATAATTTTCAAATTTTACACCCCTGCTTCTAAAATTCTCAAAAAATATTGTAAAGCAATGTTGGACAAAAAGTGTGTCATGCTCTTTATCATTACTAATATGAAAGTGATATTCTTTCTTAATGGCTTGTTCTTCATCTGTACTCTCAACACCATCCAATCTTGATTGTGCATGTCGATAACACACATGAACCATAATAGTGATCTACTTTGAAAAGTAATACTCTAATTGAATCTCCTTTTGATGTAGAAAGGAGTAATTTTCTGCAAAGTCAACTACTGATAGAACTGTTCCATGTGGGAAATTATCTCTCAATGCTTGGAATTGTTGTGCTTGCCACTTAACAAAAAAGGAATGATATATGTATGGTCGTATCAATTTTTGAAAATCTTCCATAAATTTTCCAATGGGAATCTCCTCTTCTACATAGTTCAAGCTTGTGGATTCTTTCCCAAAATTTGTTTGCAACTTTACATACTTGTACCTGTGTCAGTAAAATATGTGAATAACCATAAACCAATACTTAATTCAAATGAAACATTACATTCAAAGAGAACTAAATAACTTGATCTTAGTGAGAAATTGAAACAAAATAAAACTCTAAAAAAATAATACTACCTGCAATTTTACTATCTTTGCTAGGGTTAAGATTCCTTTCATTTTGAAGGAAATTACCAAAATTTCCACATGTCCTTCCATGCAAATTCCCTTTATGCATTTCCATTTTGAGGTCCATTTTCATGATCACATAATATAGACTTTATGAACAAACTTGCCTATTTCAAAGGTGCATTTTGAAACCCATAGCTTTCTTCTATCATCTTTCGAAACACCTGATAGTAGAGATTAAATTCAATATGATAACGACAACAACAAGTTTCAAAAAACTTGTTTATCTTCACATAATATGGCTTTAACCTTTGAAACATTGTTTGCCCAATCTTTATATGAGGATATGCATTAAAAAAGTTCATATACATCTCAAATTGTGTTATGTCTAGCCAATGTTTGATATGATTTTCATAAATACTAGGTCCAAACCTGTGTCTCATAACATCTCTAGTATTTGATGATGGATGAATCTGATCATGCCAAAAACCTGAGACCAAGTTCCTAATAACATCTTCAATCCCGGCTTAACGCAGGGAGCTCTACATACACTTCCAATTGCCTTCAAACTCTCTATCCAAAACTTTCTTTTCTCAGATTTATCAATGTAGTCACTATAACCAATTTCAAATGGAAAGTGCAGAATATTTTTCTCTTTTTCTGCTACATCTTGATGTGCTGGGGTTAGATGTACCATCATTCTTCTTGTAGTGGCCTTATCCATCGATCGAGATCCTTTCCCAATGGAATCTAAACCCTTTTTAACATTTTGAATAATATCCTTTTGTAATCCCATGTGTTTCTTCTTATTTGATGATGAATGGACACCCAACAATTGTAATGACTCTTTGAGCTCATCACGAAGAAGTAAACATGATAACAATTGAGTTTTTTCAAGTGTATCAAGATGATTGAAATGATGATTGATCATTCCATTTACAGATTTAGTCATTGACCTTTTTCTCTTATTATAAGGCTGGTTGGCATAATATTTGAGTTTCTCCATATCCATTTCAAGTAAATGATCTAAATTTCTATGAGAAATTTGTTTCCCCACATTCTCATCTAGTTTTATATTCTCATCCATACCAGTAGGAGGAAGTGATCCCGACCCCTCTCAAACATGCATTTTTTGAACTTGTGCCTCCTCCCTATCTTCAAGGACTATGCATTCTTGAGCGGATTCATTTGATCCAATGTCTAGATTTGGTTTGACTTGAGCATGAAAACTTCCTGCTTGTTGAGCCCTTCCTACATGTCACAAAATATTTTGCAAACAAAAGTGAGAGGTGATGTTATATAAGTGAAGTTTATGTATGCAAGCAAACAAACTGATAAAACATGATGCTATAAATGAGAGAAGTTTGTGCTAGTTTTATATGCTCATCCATACCAGTAGAAGGAAGTGATCTTGACCCCTCTCCAACAAGCATTGTTTGAACTTGGATCTCCTCCCTAACTTCAAGGTCCATGTGTTCTTCAATGGATTCATTTGATCCAATATCTAGATTTGGCTCGACACTAGCTTGAGGAATCCCTAGAGCATAAAACATAAAAATAATTTGAGAACATTGAAGTGATGAAAATAAAAGACCAAAGACACAAAACAAAAATATTGAAACAGAAAGAATTGGCTTCAGGAATTGGATTCAAGGATCATATAAACATTGCAACTTGCATGACCAAGATGACTTGAGGACATTTAAAAGTATTTATAGTCATTCAAGTGCAATGACATGGTTAGAAACCTTCAAAACAAATTATTAGGCGGAGTAATGCACAAATTATGGATTCCATCCCATCAAATGAATACTCATGTTTTTTCAAAGTCAAAGTCCTAAACACACACTTGAGAGTGAGAGAGAGAAGAAACAAGCATGTACCTTGTTTCTTTCTATGATAATTTTCCAAGTTTTGTTCACGCCTCTTATGTTCTTCTTTTGACAATTTTCGTTGAAATGCATTTTTTCTTTTTCTTTGTTGTCCCATTTTCTTCTTAACTTGTAGATGACTCAAAACAAGTCCTCTACCAACTTAGTTAAATTATCCTCCAAATTTTTCCTTGATTGATAAAAATGAAAAGTTGTTGAGCTCCAATATTTGCCTCCTTGATAAATGTGCAAAAACTTCTTCTCCAAAATCTATGCTCCAAGTGATATAAATGACAATTAATCTTGCAATTTGATATCCAGGATAATGAAAAATAAGCTTCTATTTATATGCATATCTAGGATGGGAAAAAAATTATTCTAGTGTACATGGAATAACTAGATCCTAGTTTAAATGAATCTTGAGTAGTAAAAAAACAAGTTATTTCATTGTGGAGTTTGTTGTCATTTAATTCATAGGTATGCACATCATATCTAGTAATTTTAGAATTTTGTTAAAGTGTCAAAAATGTATATTAGAGGTATAATTTGAATTGAATTTTCTTAATTATATTTGAATTGAATTTCAAGTTACATGCCAAAAATGTATAATAGAGGTATAATTCAAATTAAATTTTCTTCATTATATTTGAATTGAATTTTCTTAATTATATTTGAATTGCATTTCCATGTTACTGTCAAAGATTATATCTTGTTCTCAACTCAATGGTTCATATGTTGCTTAAGCCATTTTAAAAACTATTTATTGTGATCAACATGAATGAACTTTTAATTATGAAAGTGGCATTGATTCTTTAAAATTCTACTCTTCAGGAATCAAATGTATACGAATATAAAGAATGTGTTGTAAGAGATCAAATAAGAAAACATGTATGTATATTGAATATTTAAAGCAATGCATACATATTATATTATGTAAAACATTAAACCATAAGCAAACACATGTACATACATGTAAAGGGATTTAATACATATAAACATAACACATATTATAAGAAAAGAGACAAATGTATGTATATATCATATAAGAAACTATATGTATATATCATATAAGCAAAATGTAAATTAAAGATCATTAAATGTCAAATACTAAAGATCAACAAATAAGCAAATGCATGTATATCATATAAGCAAATGTAAGTTAGAGATCATCAAATCTCAAATACTAAAGATCATCATGTATAAGCAAATGCATGTGGTAAAGATCAAAAATCTAGTGTGCATGGCCTAATATGAATGTCTACTCCTAGTTGAATGGCCATCTAAATGAGAACGGTCCTGCTCTGATGGATGTGTTGAGCCTTGCAAATAACATTGTGTACAAGATGTGTTAAATACATATAATTTATATTAAATAAATTTTATGAAAGTTATTTTTAAATGAACTTGTATTTTGAAATATTAATCTAGATCTACGCATACATAAATATTGCATGTACATATACATGTGTGATTATATAAAAAAAAAACTCACATGTCCACTGGCAGCAAATTCATCCACAGAGTCACATCGATCATGCACAAGATTTGGACCAAGGGCAGGAGTGATGAGGTATGTCCACCTGTAACAATATATATACATATATACATCAACTTACATGAATATCTAGTTATAAAAAATAAAAATAATGAAAAAAGAATTGAAACATGCACATGCACACATACATGAATATCATCTAATATCGGATGACCTAAGTCCTCTGAAACAGTCACCTCCACCATATCCACCAAACGGCTCGCTAATCAATCAACATCTGATCCATCCGATCTATCCCATGTCGCAGGCCGTAAATGATGAATGTAGAGGACTATGAAGGTGAGATGGTATCAACGATGATGAACCAACACCAATCTTCAACATATATCAAGAAAACCTATAGTCTATGCAACTGGGCTAAAATGAATCAGAGGTGGATCCTGATGCACACTAGTGCTCGGCTAAGAGTGATGGTATCCTAGAACTGAATGACCTCTACATCTCAAATGATCTCTAACATGCTCTATACCGATCCCATTGTCTGATGCAATGTGGGCATATGCCTCCAACAGGTCCTCAGCCAAACAATGTAGAGTCATGTGTGACATATCTCCTGTAAGTGCATCAAGCTGTGTAGGAGTAGGGATGTCGGTCATTGTAAAAGGATCCATGGTGGTCCACTATGCTGAAAATGGTGTGGATCGGGAATGTCTAGATATCAAATACTGACCTACACGCATCATCGATATCCTAGTGGGTGGCAACCGAATGTCACTCTCCATAAAGGTCAGCTACTTCCTTTTGGGAAGCAATGACAACCTCATTTGTTATGCGGGCTAGAGCTGGGGTGAGAGCAGGAGACTTGTCATCAACCAATACCCTAAACACTGGGGGTGGTCTATCTGCTTGATGATAGGTGGGCCTATCAACAATCCTACCACGCCCCTAACCAACATATGGTGGAATGTCCAGGTAGTTAACTTTGAGGCCCAAATGGACCTCAGCATACAATTGCTGAACAAAATACAATGGAATATAGTCATTGTTTGGGTATATACCATGTGCTATGAGAAATCATGGGTAGATCAATGAGGCCATAGCATGATTGACACATCTAGTGACCTAGTATCCCCTAACCTTACGCACATTTTGATAAAATGGAAAACAAGTGGCTTTTATCATTTCTTTGGTGACACTATCTTGTATTTTTTTAAGGGGAACATCACCATGTACTTCTTCCCACATGCAAGAAAGAATAGCAGTCACTCTGTCTGTGGAATATGCACTAGTCCTCTCAAGTTCATCTTTATTTTTCATCATTAATGCATGGTTCACTATATCCCCGGTTTGCAACTCGCTAATGAATCTCTCAATTTTTTAATCTCATTACTAGTATTTGCAAACAAAGAATCTGGCACAGGTGGAACATGATATGCATTTTCCTTGAACTATATATATAGTACACCTAAAAGAGCAATGAGACTTTGGTAAATAATATATCTAGATAAAGGGAATACAAATCTAAAATAGTTGTAATAATTCATCTACTCATCAATAATATTTTCATACCATTAAAAATTTAAAAAGAATTGGAAGACAACTATAATCTATAACATAACATCCTTTAAAATGGTTCAAATTTTAAATGAAATGAGAAAGCGAAAAAGAATAAGAACAAAAGATTAGTATAAAATTATTTGAAAAATAATTGGGATAAAAAAAATATTTAATTTAATAGTTGTTAACATAAATTAACTTCAAGATAGGATTATGTAAGTGAAAAAAAGTTTTATTGCCTTCATTGAGCCTAAATTCATCTAGTTAAGTATGTCTAAAATTAAGAATTCACACTAGAATATCAATATTCCATAAGAATATCATAAAGAGGATGAATTTAATGGAAGATAAAATAAAATCCTCCATATGAGGATGAATTTTATCATTATAATATGAGTGAATCATCTGAATTATATAGCCAAGAACATGAAAAAAAAAATTATAGATTGAAAGCAAAATAATCTATTACATTTATCATATTTTCATATGTATAAAGTTTAGATACCATCAAACTATTTAAACTTATAGAATGCATAAAGCTATAAATTGAATCATTAAAACTAATTTATTAAGAATAAAATCTAATAAATTTGACTTCATATTGCATACTTGTTATAAATATCTCACATCCAACCATACATTTTATATATGTTAAAAAATATATAATTGTTATGCCTATAATTTTTCACTATATCTTGATGTGGATCTCCTTCAACTAGATCAATTAAAAATTATTTGTAATGCTGGAGGAAAATGGATTTAATATCATTAGATTTGTCATGGAACTACCCCTCTTGATCAACGATAGATATTATCCACTCTCGAGAATGTAAATATGTTTGAGATAACTAAAAAATAATTTGTATCCCTTATATCCTTTCATCCAATGTAGCCTATCTCTTAATTGAGATCCTCTACCACAATTAAGTTCAAATATTCTAAGTTTTATTTCAACGAAAGCAACCATTCATTGTAGAAAAGTTATTAGTAAACTGTGCTAAAGCCAAAACAAGTTTTTTTTTTCTATTTGGATCCATATTTTTTTTCCATTCTAGATCTCTTTCTAGCCATATTCTTATTGTAAGATCATAGTAAGGTAGTGCAATAGATTTAATTGCATCATTCCACAATTGTATCCACTTACCATTTTGATGAGGTCTAGGAACATCAACCAAAGGGATATTAGGGAAGCAAGGTGATCAATTTGATTGAGGTGGGAAGTGTTGAGCTTGAAGGATAGATTATTAGGTATGAGGAATAAGAAGTTTGAAAAGTTTAAAGAATTGGGAGGTGATATGTGAGATAGGTTTAATAGAATCTACTTAAATAAGGGTGTTTGTGGAGAGGGACAACCTTGCATCCTAATATTTTGATTTATTATTTTGTCCTCGCTATTAGAAAACAGGCATCTCACTTTGTAAGGTAGTTATTTGTCACTTGGTTGAATGCCTAAGGAGAGGTGTCTTAGGATGTCTCTAAAATGCATAATATTATTATAGCTTTATAAGATGAAACCTCTTATGACATATTCTTATGACATTTAAGAGCATGACTATAGAATATTTGGTAGCTTAAAGTATTGACCAACATTATGAAAAATCATAAGAAATGCTAAATAGCAAATTGTGTTAAGGAAAAAAGATGTGACATTTACAAGAACCTTTTAAGCAAAAGTGGGAGACCACTTATAATTTTATTTATATATAATATTTTACATATAGTTGGTTCAGGTGGACATACTAGCGGGAAAGAACCAGCAACAAAACCCCCAGTTGCAGTCTGAGTAACAAATTTTACAAAATATCAAAAAGACCAGTGAGGTCTTAGTACAAATGACCAATTGTCTGATTACAATGTTACAAAAGCACATTGGTTGAATACATCAGTACATATGCACATTCTCTTATGCACCCAAAATACCCAAAAGAAGACATCATACTAGATATACCCATGACCCAAATACATAACATAGTGGAGATTACAAAACCTTACTAAACATAAGACTGATAAGCTAGGAAGCCACTTTCAAAAAGATGCAGATTTTCCACCAACATGCTAAAAGCCATTAACCAAGCTTTCTTTTGTTTCCACTTGTTTACCTTTGTGTTGGCGATCATGCTCAAATGAAGGTTTTGATTTGTTTTAATATCAGGCACATAATGATAACACAATTTCTTTTTGGATGAAGATGGAAGTTGCAAATCATGAATGCAAACATGACTTCTCAAGAAAGAAATGGCATGATATATTTTCTTTTTAAATCATCAATCTCCTCCATGGAAATGGCAGATCTGTATCTGTTTAGAACTTGGTAGAGATGTGAAGAAGTTTCATGCATTGAGAATAATAACATGCCTCAAGGAATATGTGAACATAGGTCTCTTCTTATGAAACAAAACTTTCTTTTAATAATTAACATTAGAAATTAATATAGTTTGGTGAGCATATTGTATAATCACACTAGAAACCAACAATGGAAGATTGAGATTATTAGCTAAGAATTCCACCTTATAGATAACATTCATACTAGAAGCCAACAACAAAAGACCAAATTTCATAAATAAAGTCTATGTGTTATATATCATGCCTTTGATCGGTCCACAAGTACCATGAGACTTTGAAATTCTTCTCCATCTAAATGCATCCATTCCAAGACCATTGGGAGGTGGGTATACAATATGAGCCAAGTATTAATTTCTAATGTTAATTATTGAAAGAAGGTATATAAATTATTCAAGCATCTTAATTCTCATATAGAGTTACATCTTAGTCAATTTCTCAATGTATGAGTTCCATATATTTGTAAATTTTTCTTAATATAAAAACATATTTTATTTCATTAAAATTAACCTATCTATTCCATGTTATAAAGGATGCTCTTATTTTAAATTATAAGTATATAATTCAAAATTAATTAGTAATTTTCAAGATAGAGTACACACACTTTATTTAGTTAAAATAAAATAATAATATTCTTATTTCCATGCATGAGAGTTATGTAGAATGGTAGTTTGATGTCTCAAAAATATTTTCCCATATATACTAAATTTCTTATCATTGTATTACTATGAGTGAATCATCTCAATTAAGTATATCCAAGCACATCAAAATTTATAGACACTAATTATCATATTTTTGTAAGGTGTTCGAAAAGACTAAAAGTCTCCCTAGAAAGAACTAATTAAGGAATAAAAAAATGGAAAGTGTCTACCTCATTGTATGTTGACCTTTCCCATATAAAAAGATCATGGAAATGCTAAATGAGTTGATATAAGAATTTTTAAGAATGAAGGCACAAAATTCATAACATTAATCCTAAAAGCAACAAGAAAGGCAATGAATAAAATCTTCCTAGTTATTTTGAAAGAAACTTTAAAAGGTTCTAAATCCCCTTCACACCCCTTTCTAAATGAAGATAAAATAAATAAGTTACCAAATATTTCTTAGAGTTTAAGTTGGTGATTTTAATATGATTTGAGAATAAATAAGATAAATTAGATGAAATCAAGTTTTGTTGTAAAGGTGATGAATTTTGGGGGAATAAGATGAAAATAATTTTGAACCTAGTTGACTCATTAAATGGAAATAAGATATATTTTAAAGGGGCTTTATTTAAAATATGTAATAGTTAGATATGTACTAATACATTATATTCTCTATTAGATAGTTATTTCTTCCATAACCATTTCTTACAATCTTATAATTTATTAATAATAGTGATGTGTGCATGTCCCTAGACACTCTTTGATAACCACACTATTAATGTTTCTATTTTTACTAGAGGATACTCTAATTGAAAAGCATGTAAAGAGGAAGGGTTAGTTAACCTTGATATTAATGCAATGAAAGGTGGGATTATCTTGATGGTATCAAAGTTATCTTAAAGATATATTTAAGGTTTTTCTTCTATTCCTGAACACATTTAGTGAAATATAATGAATATGTGTTATCCTAGAAAAATATGTATAGCATTAAGGATAAAATTTAGACTTTAAGTTGAAAGAAAATGTCAAATATTTAGAATAAAAATGGTGGGGATGGAATACAAGCTTCAAGAATCTCCTTGTAATTTAATTAATTGCAATAATAAATGATTAAAACTAAACACGAATGGATATGTCACCAATAATTTTTAGATAAAATGACTAAAATTAGAGCCAAGATATCTTAGTTCAAGTATCGGGATAAAGGTATCAAATTCTTATTCAATGTAAACATAGCCGAGTTTGATAGATAAAAAGTTGGCCCCATTAATACTAGGGAAGCATTGTCTAATGAGATTAAGTTGACACTATTCAATTTTTAGAAGTTAGAACCCTAACATTTATATGAGGCTTGTAAAATAGAACCTTATTAGGAAGAGTAGGAGAGGAGAAATGAACCCATAATAATTATACTTATACAAATAAAAATAATAATAATTTTTAACCATTTCAAAATGTTAAATTTGTTTCACTATGATGATCAATAGCTAATTTGTACAAGGAGGCCACAATTTATAGGGAAAGGAAGACTACATAAGAGGAGAATTTATAACATAGTAGCTTGGTTGTAGTTGTTTCTTTAGCATTAACTATTTTCTCTTTTTTCTTTTGTTGTTGAATATTTTATTTGATCTCTCAAAACTTATCAATGGTACTTGATCTTCATAATGATTATTTTCTTCTTTTTCAATTATTATCATCTTAGAAGGAATACCATTTGAATTTAGAGTAGGGAGAAATGTGCTTTCTTTTAAAGTATTTAAAATATTATATTTATTCGATGGTTCCTTCTTAACCTCTTCCTCTCCTTGGAAAAAATTATCCAACCACTTGAATCTCCTTATATTAATCAATTTACTTCTATGATTTATGTATGTGTTTTTAGTGATTTACTCTTTATCCTTTCAATTTATTCATGATATACTTTAATATAGTTATAACAAGTATATAATAGTTTTTCATAATTGGATATGCCTCAAGAAACTCTTTAAACGTGAAATTATTTGATGAGGGAAATATATAAATTAAGGTTTGCTTCTACTTACTCATGCTCATCCATATTTTGTCCATAAAATATCTCAAATCAAATTGGCTTTTTGCAAAGAGGATAGCTATATTCTTTAAATATTCGGCCTAGTCAAAGTCATTTATTTCTTTGTACAAATTTAAAATTGATCTATGTAATTTAATTTTTAATAGTTTTAACATGGATATATGAAGAATAGTTATATATATATATAGTAAAGTGGACATATTTTTATATTTTCCTAATGTACTAGAAAATTTAATAATACCTTCATTCCTTCTAATCCTAATAGAACTATTTTATTATACATTTCATTCAAATAATCTAGTTTCTTTCCTCTAAATTTATTCTTCGATTCATACATTTAGTTCACCAACCATTTTTGGAGTAATGTCATAAGACTTGAAGGAAAAATATGAAGAATTTTATCCAAGTTTCCATTGTATGCACCCTAAACTTTATATCATGAACTGTTTAATATAATTTCTCAAATAAATTTGTTTTAATGAATTGTTTGATATAATGCCTCAAATAAATTTCCAATAGTGTTTTTGACGGAGTATGATAGAATAGTGTTTTTGATATAATGCCTCAAATAAATTTCCAATAGTGTTTTTGATATAATGCCTCAAATAAATTTGTTAATGAACTGTTTGATATATGGTGCATACAATGAAACACTATTTCGATCACACTCCATAAAAAATTACTATGAACTGTTTGATATAATGCCTCAAATAAATTGGAGGTGCCTTGGTAGAAATGTATGCAAAATGTGGAAGCATAGACAGGGCATGTATCATAGAAATAATGTATGTTGAAATCGCTTTCAAAACTTTCAAAAAAATGCAGTTTCAATTCAATAAATTTGAAAAAATTTGCATTTAGGGTTTCAAAATTTGACAAGAAAATGCATTTTAAACTCTACAAAATTCAAATTTCACATACCTGGTGCTCGCTATGCAAGTTGGGGTGACAAAATTTGGAGAGACGAAGTTGAGTTTGAGTTCGCCGGAGAGATGAAGTCATTTGCAGATCACGTTCTCCGTTCATTGCACGCACAAGCACAGGGAAAACAACTAGTAAAAAGCGAAAATGATAGTTGAAAATGACAATGTTTTTTTTTATGTTTTATTTAAGGGGGTTCGGTTGAACCCATGTTCGACCGAACCCCTTTAAATATTATTATTTTCGTTTAGGGTTTGGGGGTTCGGTCGAACCAAGGGTTCAACCAAACATATTATGTGGTTCGGTTGAATCATTGGGTTCGATCGAACCCATTGATTTTGGGGAAAGGAAAAAATTGAAATTTCCTTCCTCTAAAAATTTGTAAACCACTATTGTGGTTTGGCCCCCTTGTGATGCTAACCTTTGTTCCAATATCCACATTTATATAGCAGCTCGAAGTTGCTTGGCTTTAGCATGTTACTAGTTGGGTCATTCCCTTG
>VDFB02193867.1:407746328-407778337 GCA_007258455.2 Sequoia sempervirens
CTATGTACAAGTTACTATAAGTTCATATTTGAACATGTATAGGGTTACAAGTGAACTTGAAAACCATGGATATAATCTAAGTCAAAGATTCTGGTTCAGCCCACTCTTCTATAACATGTAGAATTTTTTGATGATCATAACTATCTAGTCTCCATTTTCTTCGGCCACGTGCATGTGGAACTGCATGAAGATGTAGAGTGGTAGCAAATATTAAGTGACTATATTGACATACCTTGTTATCAGGTTGATAGTCAAAAAAATGAATCCCATCCTGAACAACTTTGACTTGTTTTAGATATGTCCCTTGTACTACAACAAAACCTGCATGGTAAACATGAACCTAAGGTAAGACATATGAACGTGTGCAACATTTTTGTGCTCAAGGTTTGTACAATATATATTTAATTTTTATAATATAATGTGCACATGTGAATACAATGTATATAAAAATTTAAATTCAAACTCACCTAGATGGGAATAGCATTCCATTACTTGTTTTAGGTTCTGTTAGCTTATTCCTCTCTTCTGTGCAACACAATAAATAATAGCTAACACCTTCAATGTTTCCAGGCTCTGCTATGACTACAAAAACATCTCCTGTACACCAAATTTACACAAAAAGATTCTAAAAAATTTAGAAATGTCTCTAAAGATCATTAACTAGATATATATAATATTTAAATTATTGAAAACTTACACATGTGTACCTTTTCTAACAAATCTTGAAATATGGTCATAATCAATTGAGATCAAAGGAATGTCTTCAAATCTTTCTTCCTCATTTTCATCATATGTTTCTGAAACAACTAGTGGCACAATATCCCATTTACCAACATATCCAAGTTCTTGATTGTTGCATGCATAATCAGAGTTTCCCTCAACGCACTCAATGCAAAAACAAGAGTAATCCCTTGTGTCTAATATCCATCCATGGAAACTATCTGAACTCCTAACACAATGCAAAGATCTTGTTTTTTCTACCCTCTTGCATCCATGCATCGATCTTTTATCCACACCTAGATACATATGTACAAGAAAAAACTTATGTGAAAATATATATATATATATATTTTAAATTTAAATAAATTCAAATTTTTGATTTAATGTAATTTATACATACCTGATATCTCCCAAGACACTCTATGTGGAATGTGTTAGTTTGTTCTTGAAGATGTGCCGACCACATTTGATGCAAAGTGTTTCTTGCACCATTCAACAACATCATGTGTATTCTAGACAATCTTCTCGATAAGTCATTTGATGCTTTCTTAAAGCTCGTTTGATGCAAGCTCCTGCTCCATCATGCTCACCCTTTCCATGTCCACTCTAAAAAACACTCCAAACATGTGGTATTTTGTAGAATTTATGATATCTACAAAGTGCATAAAATGGCCGTGAAAATTTGAATTGTGCCGCACATCCATCTAACCATACAAAATGATTTTTAAATTTTAAACCCCTGCTTCTCAAATTCTCAAAAAATATTGTAAAGCAATGTTGGACAAAAAGTGTGTCATGCTCTTTATCATCACTAATATAAAAGTGATATTCTTTCTTAATGGCTCGTTCTTCATCTGTACTCTCAACACCATCCAATTCTGATTGTGCATGTCGATAACACACATGAACCATAATTGTGATCTCCTTTGAAAAGTAATACTTTGATTGAATCTCCTTTTGATGTACAAATGAGTAATTTTCTGCAAAGTCAACTACATAATATGGCTTTAACCTTTGAAACATTGTTTTCCCAATTTTTATATGAGGATATACATTACAAAAGTTCATATACATCTAAAATTGTGTTATGTCTAGCCAATGTTTGATATGATTTTCATAAATACTAGGTCCAATCCTATGTATCATAACATCTCTAGTATTTGATGATGGACGAGTTTCATCATGCCAAAAACCTGAGACCAAGTTCCTAACAACATCTTCAATCCTGTCAGAATGGGGAGCTCTACACATAATTTCCCAATTGCCTTCTAAACTCTCATCCAAAAACTTTCTCTTTTTCTCATATTTTATCAATGTGGTTCTACTATAACCAATTTCACTTGAAGGTGCAGACATTTTTCCTTTTCATGCTATATCTTGATGTACAATAGATGTTAACATCACCCTTCTTGTAGTGGCCTTATCCACTGATCAAGATCCTTTCCCAATGGAATCTAAACCCTTTTTAACATTTTGAACAATATCCCTTTGTAATCCTATGTGTTTCTTCTTATTTGATGCTGAATGAACACCCAACAATTGTAATGACTCTTTGAGCTCATCACGAAGAAGTAAACGTGATAAAAATTGGGTTTTTTCAAGTGTATCAAGATGATTGAAATGATGATTGATCATTCCATTTACAAATTTAGTAATTGACCTCTTTCTCTTATTATAAGGCTGGTTGGCATAATATTTTAGTTTCTCCATATCCATTTCAAGTAAATGATCTAAACTTCTATGAGAAATTTGTTTCCCCACCTTCTCAACTAGTTTTATATTCTCATCCATACTAGAAGGAGGAAGTGATCCCAACCCCTCCAACATGCATTGTTTGAACTTGTACCTCCTCCCTATCTTCAAGGACCATGCATTCTTGAGAGGATTCATTTGATCCAATGTCTATATTTGGCTCGACTTGAGCATGAAAACTTCTTGCTTGTTGAGCCCTTCCTACATGTCACAAAATATTTTGCAAACAAAAGTGAGAGATGATGTTATATAAGTGAAGTTTATGTATGCAAGCAAACAAACTGATAAAACATGATGCTATAAATGAGAGAAGTTTGTGCTAGTTTTATATGCTCATCCATACCAGTAGAAGGAAGTGATCTTGACCCCTCTCCAACAAGCATTGTTTGAACTTGGATCTCCTCCCTAACTTCAAGGTCCATGTGTTCTTCAATGGATTCATTTGATCCAATATCTAGATTTGGCTCGACACTAGCTTGAGGAATCCCTAGAGCATAAAACATAAAAATAATTTGAGAACATTGAAGTGATGAAAATAAAAGACCAAAGACACAAAACAAAAATATTGAAACAGAAAGAATTGGCTTCAGGAATTGGATTCAAGGATCATATAAACATTGCAACTTGCATGACCAAGATGACTTGAGGACATTTAAAAGTATTTATAGTCATTCAAGTGCAATGACATGGTTAGAAACCTTCAAAACAAATTATTAGGCGGAGTAATGCACAAATTATGGATTCCATCCCATCAAATGAATACTCATGTTTTTTCAAAGTCAAAGTCCTAAACACACACTTGAGAGTGAGAGAGAGAAGAAACAAGCATGTACCTTGTTTCTTTCTATGATAATTTTCCAAGTTTTGTTCACGCCTCTTATGTTCTTCTTTTGACAATTTTCGTTGAAATGCATTTTTTCTTTTTCTTTGTTGTCCCATTTTCTTCTTAACTTGTAGATGACTCAAAACAAGTCCTCTACCAACTTAGTTAAATTATCCTCCAAATTTTTCCTTGATTGATAAAAATGAAAAGTTGTTGAGCTCCAATATTTGCCTCCTTGATAAATGTGCAAAAACTTCTTCTCCAAAATCTATGCTCCAAGTGATATAAATGACAATTAATCTTGCAATTTGATATCCAGGATAATGAAAAATAAGCTTCTATTTATATGCATATCTAGGATGGGAAAAAAATTATTCTAGTGTACATGGAATAACTAGATCCTAGTTTAAATGAATCTTGAGTAGTAAAAAAACAAGTTATTTCATTGTGGAGTTTGTTGTCATTTAATTCATAGGTATGCACATCATATCTAGTAATTTTAGAATTTTGTTAAAGTGTCAAAAATGTATATTAGAGGTATAATTTGAATTGAATTTTCTTAATTATATTTGAATTGAATTTCAAGTTACATGCCAAAAATGTATAATAGAGGTATAATTCAAATTAAATTTTCTTCATTATATTTGAATTGAATTTCAAGTTACTTGTCAAAAACGTATAATAGAGGTATAATTTGAATTGAATTTTCTTAATTATATTTGAATTGAATTTCATGTTACTTGTCAAAAAGATTATATCTTGTTCTCAACTCAATGGTTCATGTTGCTTAAGTAATTTTTAAAAAAGTATTTATTGTGATCAACATGAATGAACTTAATTATAAAGTGGCATTGATTTCCCTAAAATTCTACTAGAAATCAAATGTATATTGAATATAAAGAAATGTAAGTTGTAAGAGATCATAAAATAAGAAAACATGTATGTATATTGAATATTTAAAGCAAATGCATACATATATTATGTGTAAACATGTTTAAACCATAAGCAAACACATGTACATACATGTAAAGGGATTCAATACATATAAACATAACACATATTATAAGCAAAGAGACAAATGTATGTATATATCATATAAGAAACTATATGTATATATCATATAAGCAAAATGTAAATTAAAGATCATTAAATTTCAAATACTAAAGATCAACAAATAAGCAAATGCATGTATATCATATAAGAAAATGTAAGTTAGAGATCATCAAATCTCAAATACTAAAGATCATCATGTATAAGCAAATGCATGTGGTAAAGATCAAAAATCTAGTGTGCATGGCCTAATATGAATGTCTACTCCTAGTTGAATGGCCATCTAAATGAGAACGGTCCTGCTCTGATGGATGTGTTGAGCCTTGCAAATAACATTGTGTACAAGATGTGTTAAATACATATAATTTATATTAAATAAATTTTATGAAAGTTATTTTTAAATGAACTTGTATTTTGAAATATTAATCTAGATCTACGCATACATAAATATTGCATGTACATATACATGTGTGATTATATAAAAAAAAAACTCACATGTCCACTGGCAGCAAATTCATCCACAGAGTCACATCGATCATGCACAAGATTTGGACCAAGGGCAGGAGTGATGAGGTATGTCCACCTGTAACAATATATATACATATATACATCAACTTACATGAATATCTAGTTATAAAAAATAAAAATAATGAAAAAAGAATTGAAACATGCACATGCACACATACATGAATATCATCTAATATCGGATGACCTAAGTCCTCTGAAACAGTCACCTCCACCATATCCACCAAACGGTCAAGCACCAAATCAACATCTGCATCCATCTGATCTATCCCATGTCGTGCCAGAAATGATGAATGAAGAGGGCTATGAAGGTGAGATGGCATCAACGATGATGAACCAACACCAATCAACATATCAGTAAAACCCATAGTCTATGCAATTGCCGAATGAATTGTAGGTGGATCCTAATGCACACTAGTGCTTGGCTGAGAGTGATGGGATCCTAGAACTAAACAACTTTTGCATCTCAAATTATTTCTAACATGGTCTATACTGATCCTATGTTGTCTGATGCAATGTTGGCATATGCCTCCAATAGGTCCTCAGCCAAACAATGCAGAGTCATGTGTGACATATCTCCTATAAGTGCATCAAGCTGTGTGGGAGTAGGGATGCCAACCACTATAAAAGGATCCATGGTTGTCCACTGTGCTAAAAATGGCATGGATCGGGAATGTCTGGACATCAAATACTAACCTACACTATCATTAGATATGCTAGTGGTGGCAGCCGCAATGCCACCTACAGTGTCAGTTACTTCCTTTTGGGAAGCAACGACAACCTCATCTACTATGGGGGCTAGAGATGGGGTGAGAGCAGGAGACTTCTCACCAACCAATACCCTAAACACTAGGGGTGGTCTATCTGCTTGATGATAGGTGGGCCAATCAGCAATCTTGCCACACCCCTAACCAACATATGGTGGAATGTCCAGGTAGTTAACTTTGAGGCCCAAATGGACCTTAGCATACAACTGTTGAACAAAATACAATTGAATTTGGTCATTGTTTGGGTATAGACCATGTGCTGTGAGAAATCATGGGTAGATCAATGAGGCCATACCATGATCAACACATCTAGTGACCTAGTATCCCCTAACCTTACGCACATTTTGATAAAATGGAAAACAAGTGGCTTTTATCATTTCTTTGGTGACACTATCTTGTATTTGTTTAAGGGGAACATCACCATGTAATTCTTCCCACATGCAAGAAAGAATAGTATTCACTCTATCTGAGGAATATGCAATAGTCCTCTCAAGTTCATCTTTTATTTTTTCTAGACTATGCAATATTAACATGCATGGTTCACTATATATCCCTGGGTTTGCACCCTGTGCTAATGAATCTCTCAATTTTTTAATCTCATTACTAGTATTTGCAAACAAAGAATCTGGCGCAGGTGGAACATGATATGCATTTTCCATGAACTATATATATAGTACACCTAAAATAGCAATGAGACTTTGGTAAATAATATATCTAGATAACGGGAATACAAATCTAAAATAGTTGTAATAATTCATCTACTCATCAATAATATTTTCATACCATTAAAAATTTAAAAATAATTGGAATACAACTATAATCTATAACATAACATCCTTAAATGGTTCAAATTTTAAATGAAATGATGAAAGAAAGAATAAGAATACAAAGATTAGTATAAAATTTATTTGAAAATAATTGGGGATAAAAATATTTAATCTAATAGTTGTTAACATAAATTAACTTCAAAATAGGATTATGTAAGTGAAAAAAAAGATCTATTGCCTTCATTGAACCTAAATCTATCTAGTTAAGATATGTCTAAAATTAAGAATTCACACTAGAATATCAATATTCCATAAGAATATCATAAAGAGGATGAATTTAATGGAAGATAATATAAAATCCTCCCTATGAGGATGAATTTTATCATTACAATATGAGTGAATCATCTCAATTATATAGCCAAGAACATAAAAAAATTATAGATTGGAAAGGAAAATAATCAGACATTTATCATATTTTTATATGTATAAAGTTTAGATACCATCAAACTATTTAAAGTTATAGATTGCATAAAGCTATAAATTGAATCATTAAAACTAATTTATTAAGAATCAAATCTAATAAATTTTGACTTCATATTGCATACTTGTTATAAATATCTCACTAATCCAACCATACATTTTATATATGTTAAAAAATATATAATTGTTATGCCCATAATTTTTCACTATATCTTGATGTGGATCTCCTTCAACTAGATCAATTAAAAATTATTTGTAATGTTGGGGGAAAATGGATTTAATATCATTAGATTTGTCATGGAACTACCCCTCTTGATCAACGATAGATATTATCCACTCTCGAGAATGTAAATATGTTTGAGATAACTAAAAAATAATTTGTATCCCTTATATCCTTTCATCCAATGTAGCCTATCTCTTAATTGAGATCTTCTACCACAATTAAGTTCAAATATTCTAAGTTTTATTTCAACAGAAGAAACCACTCATTGTAGAAAAGTTATTAGTAAGTGCTAAAGCCAAAACAAGTTTTTTTTTCTATTTGGATCCATATTTTTTTTCCATTCTAGATCTGTTTCAAGCCATATTCTTATTCGTTTGATCATAGTATGGTAGTGCAATAGATTTAATTGCATCATTCAACAATTGTATCCACTTACCATTTTGATAGAGGTCTAGGAACATCAACAAAAAGGGATATTAGGGAAGCAAGGCGATCAATTTGATTGAGGTGGGAAGTGTTGAGCTTGAAGGATAGATTATTAGGTATGAGGAATAAAAAGTTTGAAAAGTTTAAAGAATTGGGAGGTGATATGTGAGATAGGTTTAATAGAATCTACTTAAATAAGGGTGTTTTGTGGAGAGGGGACAACCTTGCATCCTAATATTTTGATTTATTATTTTGTCCTCATATTAGGAAATGAGGCATCTCACTTTGTGTTGGTAGTTATTTGTCATTTGTTGAATGCTTCAAGGGAGGTGTCTAAGATGTGCTAAATGCATATAATATTATTATAGCTTTATAAGATGAAACCCTCTTATGACATATTCTTATGACATTTAAGAGCATGACTATAGAATATTTGCAGTTTAAAGTATTGACCAACATTATGAAAAATCATAAGAAATTTTTTAAGAAATAGCAACTGTGTTAAGGAAAAAGATGTGGACATTTACAAGAACTTTTTTTTTTTAAGCAAAAGTGGGAGACCACTTATAATTTTATTTATATATAATATTTTACATATAGCTGGTTCAGGTGGACATACTGGAGGGAAAGAACCAGCAAGAAAACCCCCAGTTGCAGTTCGAGTAACAAATTTTACAAAATATCAAAAAGACCGGTGAGGTATTAGTACAAATGACCAATTTTTTGATTACAATGTTACAAAAGAACATTGGTTGAATACATCAGTACATATGCACATTCTCTTATGCACCCAAAATACCCAAAAGAAGACATCATACTAGATATACCCGTGACCTAAATACATAACACAGTGGAGATTACAAAACCTTACTAAACATAAGACTGATAAGCTAGGAAGCCACTTTCAAAAAGATGCAGATTTTCCACCAACATGCTGAAAGCCATTAACCGACCTTTCTTTTGTTTCCACTTGTTTACCTTTGTGTTGGCGATCATGCTCAAATGAAGGTTTTGATTTGTTTTAATATCAGGCACATAATGATAACACAATTTCTTTTTGGATGAAGATGGAAGTTTCAAATCATGAACGCAAACATGACTTCTCAAGAAAGAAATGGCATGATATATTTTCTTTTTAAATCATCAATATCCTCCATGGAAATCGCAGATCTGTATCTATTTAGAACTTGGTAGAGATGTGAAGAAGTGTCATGCACTGTGGATAATAACATGCCTTGGAATATGTGAACATAGATCTCTTCTTATGAAACAAAACCTTCTTTGAATAATTAACATTAGAAATTAATACAGTTTGGTGAGCATATTGTATAATCACACTAGAAACCAACAATGGAAGATTGAGAGTCTCAACTAAGAATTCCACCTTATAGATAACATTCATACTAGAAGCCAACAACAAAAGACCAAATTTCATAAATAAAGTTCATGTGTTATATATCATGCCTTTGACGGGTCCACAAGTACCATGAGCCTTTTGAAATCCTTCTCCATCTAAATGCATCCATTCCAAGACCATTGGGAGGTGAGTATACAATATGAGCCAAGTATTAGTTTCTAATGTTAATTATTGAAAGAAGGTATATAAATTATTTGAGCATCTTAATTCTCATATAGAGTTACATCTTAGTTAATTTCTCAATGTATGAGTTCCATATATTTGTAAATTTTTCTTAATATAAAACATATTTTATTTCATTAAAATTAACCTATCTATTCCATGTTACAAAGGATGCTCTTATTTTAAATTATAATTATATAATTCAAAATTAATTATTAATTTTCAAGATAGAGTACACACAATTTCTTTAGTTAAAATAAAATAATATTCTTATTTCCATGCGTGAGAGTTATGTAGAATGGTAGTTTGATGTCTCAAAAATATTTCTTTCATATATACTAAATTTTTATCATTGTACATTATGAGTGAATCATCTCAATTATATATCCAAGCACATCAAAAATTTATGGACACTTGGAAAGAAAAATAATCACACATTTATCATATTTTTGTAAGGTGGTCAAAAAGACTAAAAGTTTCCCTAGAAAGAACTAATTAAGGAATTAAAAAAATAGAAAGTGTCTACCTAATTGTATGTTGACCTTTCCCATATAAAAAGATCATGGAAATGCTAAATGAGTTGATATAATAATTTTTAAGAATGAAGGCACAAAATTCATAATACTAATCCTAAAAGCAACAAGAAAGGCAATGAATAAAATCTTCCTAGTTATTTTGAAAGAAACTTTAAAAGGTTATAAATCCCCTTCACACCCCTTTCTAAATGAAGATAAAATAAATAAGTTACCAAATATTTCTTAGAGTTTAAGGTGGTGATTTTAATATGATTTGAGAATAAATAAGATAAATTAGATGAAATCAAGTTTTGTTGTAAATGTGATGAATTTTGGGGGAATAAGATGAAAATAATTTTGAACCTAGTTGACTCATTAAATGGAAATAAGATATATTTTAAAGGGGATTTATTTAATATATGTAATAGTTAGATATGTAATAATACATTATATTCTCTATTAGATAGTTATTTCTTCCATAAACATTTCTTACAATCTTATAATTTATTAATAATAGTGATGTGTGCATGTCCCTAGACACTCTTTGATAACCACACTATTAATGTTTCTATTTTTACTAGAGGATAATCTAATTGAAAAGCATGTAAAGAGGAAGGGATAGTTAACCTTGATATTAATGCAATGAAAGGTGGGATTATCTTGATGGTATCAAAGTTATCTTAAAGATATATTGAAGGTTTTTCTTCTATACCTGAACACATTTAGTGAAATAAAATGAATATGTGTTATCCTAGAAAAATATTTATAGCATTAAGGATAAAATTTAGACTTTAAGTTGAAAGAAAATGTCAAATATTTAGAATAAAAATGGTGGGGATGGAATACAAGCTTCAAGAATCTCCTTGTAATTTAATTAATTGCAATAATAAATGATTAAAACTAAACACGAATGGATATGTCACCAATAATTTTTAGATAAAATGACTAAAATTAGAGCCAAGATATCTTAGTTCAAGTATCAGGATAAAGGTATCAAATTCTTATTCAATGTAAACATAGCCGAGTTTGATAGATAAAAAGTTGGCCCCATTAATACTAGGGGAGCATTGTCTAATGAGATTAAGTTGACACTATTCAATTTTTAGAAGTTAGAACCCTAACATTTATATGAGGCTTGTAAAATAGAACCTTATTAGGAAGAGTAGGAGAGGAGAAATGAACCCATAATAATTCTACTTATATTGAATACAAATAATAATAATGTTTAACCATTTCAAAATGTTAAATTTGTTTCACTATGATGATCAATAGCTAATTTGTACAAGGAGGCCACAGTTTATAGGGAAATGAAGACTACATAAGAGGAAAATTTATAACATAGTAGCTTGGTTGTAGTTGTTTCTTTAGCATTAACTATTTTCTCTTTGTTCTTTTGTTGTTGAATATTTTATTTGATCTTTTAAAACTTATCAATGGTACTTGATCTTCGTAATGATTATTTTCTTCTTCTTCAATTATTATCATCTTAGAAGGAATACCATTTCAATTTAGAGCGGGGAGAAATGTATTTTTCTTTTAAAGTATTTAAAATATTATATTTATTTGATGGTTCCTTCTTAACCTCTTCCACTCCTTGGAAAAAATTATCCAACTGGACTTGAATCTCCTTATATTAATCAATTTACTTCTATGATTTTTGTATGTGTTTTTAGTGATTTACTCTATCCTTTCAATTTATTCATGATATACTTTAATATAGTTATAACAAGTATATAATAGTTTTTCATAATTGGATATGCCTTAAGAAACTCTTTAAACGTGAAATTATTTGATGAGGGAAGATATAAATTAAGGTTATTCTTTATTACTTACCTCATGCTCATCCATATTTTTTGTCCATAAATATCTCAAATCAAATTGGATTTTGCAAAGAGGATAGCTATATTTTAAATATTCGCTCTTAGTCAAAGTCATTTATTTCTTTGTACAAATTTAAAATTGATTTATGTAATTTAATTTTTAATAGTTTTAACATGGATATATGAAGAATAGTTATATATATATATAGTAAAGTGGACATATTTTTAATATTTTCCTAATGTACTAGAAAATTTAATAATACCTTCATTCCTTCTAATCCCAATAGAACTATTTTATTATACATTTCATTCAAATAATCTAGTTTCTTTCCTCTAAATTTATTCTTCGATTCATACATTTAGTTCACCAACCATTTTTGGAGTAATGTCATAAGACTTGAAGGAAAAATATGAAGAATTTTATCCAAGTTTCCATTGTATGCACCCTAAACTTTATATCATGAACTGTTTAATATAATTTCTCAAATAAATTTGTTTTAATGAATTGTTTGATATAATGCCTCAAATAAATTTCCAATAGTGTTTTTGACGGAGTATGATAGAATAGTGTTTTTGATATAATGCCTCAAATAAATTTCCAATAGTGTTTTTGATATAATGCCTCAAATAAATTTGTTAATGAACTGTTTGATATATGGTGCATACAATGAAACACTATTTCGATCACACTCCATAAAAAATTACTATGAACTGTTTGATATAATGCCTCAAATAAATTGGAGGTGCCTTGGTAGAAATGTATGCAAAATGTGGAAGCATAGACAGGGCATGTATCATAGAAATAATGTATGTTGAAATCGCTTTCAAAACTTTCAAAAAAATGCAGTTTCAATTCAATAAATTTGAAAAAATTTGCATTTAGGGTTTCAAAATTTGACAAGAAAATGCATTTTAAACTCTACAAAATTCAAATTTCACATACCTGGTGCTCGCTATGCAAGTTGGGGTGACAAAATTTGGAGAGACGAAGTTGAGTTTGAGTTCGCCGGAGAGATGAAGTCATTTGCAGATCACGTTCTCCGTTCATTGCACGCACAAGCACAGGGAAAACAACTAGTAAAAAGCGAAAATGATAGTTGAAAATGACAATTTTTTTTTTTATGTTTTATTTAAGGGGGTTCGGTTGAACCCATGTTCGACCGAACCCCTTTAAATATTATTATTTTCGTTTAGGGTTTGGGGGTTCGGTCGAACCAAGGGTTCAACCAAACATATTATGTGGTTCGGTTGAATCATTGGGTTCGATCGAACCCATTGATTTTGGGGAAAGGAAAAAATTGAAATTTCCTTCCTCTAAAAATTTGTAAACCACTATTGTGGTTTGGCCCCCTTGTGATGCTAACCTTTGTTCCAATATCCACATTTATATAGCAGCTCGAAGTTGCTTGGCTTTAGCATGTTACTAGTTGGGTCATTCCCTTGGGTGATTACTTTTTCCCATAAGGCAAGCTCTCTAAGATAAAAAAAAAAAGCAAGTATACCTGTAGTTCGATAAATCTTTATTCCACATGAATAAAGAGAGAACACATGCTATATACTCCACTCACACTCGCAGATAAACACAAATGGGCCTAGATTTTTGGTCACCTAGTTAAGGGGAGAGAATATACCTACCATCCATCAAGCACGAAAGACATGGTTTTCATAAACCTTTTAATTAAGCTATGTTCCTAACTTAACCAAAAGGAAACAATTAAATCACTCCCAACCCCTACATATATCATCAATAGTTTGATAAGAATGTCTCTGACAAGCGTCTTTAGTACAATGGATATCAAATGCTTTTTATTTCACTTCAATGCTCCATGTTCCTCTTAAAACCTGCAATAAATGCTCAAAATGTTAGATGAGATCAAGAAAAAAGAAGACATGAGGGTTAGATGAATGATTAAGCATAAAAACCCAAAAACTTAGACCAAGTTACAATGTGATTTTACTTTAGGTGTAAAATTAAAAATTTTAACTCCACAAAAGTTGAGGAACACCTACACTATTGCATAGCTTATGAAATTATACCCCATTTCAAAAAAAAAGCTCTGAAAAAGACCTCTATATGACCAAGTTACAACCATTTTAAGATTAGACAAAAGACGCCAGAACAATGACAAAAGGTGCCACAAAATGGGAAAAAGGAACCAAAACAGAGACAAAAGGTGCCAAAACAGATGCAAAAGGCACCAAAATAGGTGCAAGAGGTTCCAAAATAGGTGCAAGAGGCGCCAGAAGTCTCACATCCAAACCTCTGAACATAAATTTTCTAGCATCTTAAAAATAAATGGGGCAAGGCCCCATAGTGGGCACCATTTTGTGTGTGTGTGAAATGTGTAAAGTTAGTATCAACAAAAGCCTTAATTTGAAAGAATTATATTAAATATTCAAAGCAAACAAGTTATTCTAATTTGCAACAAATTAAATCTTTCAAGAACGTCTCATTGTCCTCTATCTTAATGATTCTTTTAACCTTTTGGCCCTCAGAATTCTATGTGCACAAAGGCTATTAAAATGACACTTAAGAAACGAGATTAGTATTCAACATGCAAGCCAACTAAATGCCTATATGAAACCATATGCTAACAATGATGATGAATGCTATGATGAATGGATGATGATGTTTATGATGAATGAACAAGTGGAGGTGGATGCTATGGTATTGAACTAGAATGATCTATATATGATTCTACATATGCTCAAATGTAAACTAAAAATGAACTAATCTAAAATGCAACTATGATGCAATATGGGACATAAAATTCAACTATGAAGCAAGATTTAAAGCTAAGATGTAAATGCAAAGCAAATCATGAAGTTAGATGCAACTATAAGACTCCAAAATGCTCCAAAGCTCCAACGATAAACTTGCATGATAACTCTATATTCAAATGTGGATCAAATGATATTTCTACATGATAACTCTATTCAAAAGTAGATGCAAAATACAACTCCCAAGGGTTGTATTTATAGCCTTTTCCAAGCATATAGTGAGGTGGCAATAATCAACAGTCCAAATTCGATCAAGAAGAATGGATGGTGGAGATGGAGAGAATCAAGATGTTGTCCCCTTGACCAAAGACAACATGCCATTTGGATAGAAGAATCCTTGACCAATGGGCAACATGCCATTTGGATGGAAGACTCAAGTGTGTGAAGTAAAGACCATGTGCTCTAAAATTGGTGGAAGTGTGTGAGGAATAGACCATGTGCTCCACAATTGGTGAAAGTCTAGGAGGAATAAGCCATGTGCTTTTAAAGATTGGTTGAAGATAATTCTAATTAAAAATTAGAGTTATTTATTTTCATGTGACCTTGGTGAGGTGGCACAAAAAGTTGTAGACATGTGCTCAAATTCTTAATTGAGATTAGTGAAGATTAATTAAATAAAACAAGCTTATGGAAATTTGTTTATTTAATTAATTTATAAGAATATGTTTTTGATTTGGAGAATTTAGAAAATGAACAATATAAATAAATTGAGAATTTATTTATACGTAATTGAAATATTAATTAAATAGCTAGTATTTAATTAATTAAAGGTGATGAGCGATTTTAGGTGTATACAATAGCAATGAAATTTGGGGGATTTTTTGTGATACATTATTCTCATAACTAAATCTAAGTAATTTTTTTGTTATCTTACACACCACATAAGTTTGGAGGATTTATGGTTTTGATTTAATAACATATCTAAGCTAAGGTAGTTTATGTTTTCTATTGAACTTTTTACTACAAAGGGACTTTTAATTTGAATTTCCTCCAACAACCTATATTAGAGTTGTGATGTTATTTCAATTGACATGGCCTTTATTATTTCAACCTTGGCAAGAAATTACCAAGGATTTTTGTAGTATTAAGAAAAATATGTAAGTATTATACCATCAATAATGTATAACATTGTTGGTCAAATGGATTGCATCATTTATTGAGTGTTTTATTTAACTCATGTTTTCTTGGCTCTATTTAATTTATTTTTCCTTTTTGTTATGAGTACAAGATAAATTGATGGAAAATTTATAGTCATTTCTACAAATGTTTCACATACTTTTCTTGTGATCTCAAACTTAATCAAGAAAAAAAAATGCTCATCTAAAAGAAAGATGCATCTAATCTACTCAATTATTATATATTGTACATGGCTTATAATGTTTTCCATTTTAGACTTATTATGTTCACTTAGTAGAGGACATGTTTTAGCTGATTGTGGTGGATGTGAAAACTTAAGATAGGTTTGATATAACCTTTGCAATATTGGATCCATCTTCAACTAATTTAATTCAAGTCTTTGGTTATTCTGAGGTCATTATCAATTGGATAAATGAGATCTATCGTGTTGAAAATTTTCTTCTCATGCCCATTAAAGACATGATTGATAAGCTGAGACCTACCTTTGTCCATATATCCATCACACATGTTTATAGGGAATACAATTTGGAGGCGGATATTCTTTCTAAGGCAGGTTTACTTTTGGCGGTGGATAAATGGGAACTCAAGGAATATTTGGAGGGCTATCTTGCGGACTTATTACCACTTGGTGATCGATCATTCATGAGATATCGTCACTTCCAGACTTTTGGCGATCTACTCTTTGTTTGCTTTTACCTTTTACGGTGTGTGGTTTTGTTTACTCTGGTGTCTGAGTCTTTGACCCTTCATTGCCCATGTTTTTCCCCTGGGCTTTGTTGTCTGTTCTTGCTCTTTACTGACAGCACATTCCTCTTTGTATTTTCTCTGCTTTTTCCTTGACTTTTTTCTCCCTTCAAAACCTTTCTAGCTTCTACAATATATAATATCTTTTTTTATCATTTTGATATTATGAATTATTTACCAGTGAAAAAATTAGACTAAACTTTCAATTCCTCTCAGAAAAAATAAAAAATAAAAAATAAAAAAATCAGAATATGAACTAACACTAGAAAAGCTGAAAAAATTAGTGTAGGACAAATGTACAAAACAGACAGAACACCAATAGGAAGCCATAAAACTAATAGGGCTACATTATGCGGGACTGTGGACATGTCTCATATGCATAATATCTGTGAAAGGGGTTTTACGCTCTTACAATATGGTATCAGATTTTACTTCCTTTCCGCCTACCATTCTTCCCCTTTTAAAAAAAGGAAATAGCAATTCACAAAGCCTGTCTTTTTCTTTATGCGTAACCACATGTATTGAAAGATCAGGCCTTAACCACAACCACTGTTTTAGCAACTGATAACTTTGAATACACATACCATTTTTTAAAATAAATCCTACCGATACCTTCTTGTGTCTACACTCAGAGCAATGGACGCAGTGGCAGCAAAAGAAGCAGAAGCTGTTCTGAATGTGAGGAGAACGTCTATGGTAAAACCGGCCATCATAACCCCCAGGCAGACCATGTTCCTCTCCAACCTTGATCTTGGTTGGTTACCCATCAACAACGTTCAGAGGCTTTTCTTCTATGCACAATCTCCTTTCAACGAATACCCTTCATTAATAGAAGCCATAAAGAAAAGCCTCTCCTCAGTTTTAGTGTATTTCTATCCTCTGGCTGGTCGTTTGAAGATGGGAGAATCAGGCAGAATAGAGGTTGATTGTAACGACGAAGGCGTGGAATTTAGGGAGGCATCAATTAGCTTACCTTTCCAAGACTTGGAAAAGGATGGGTTTCAGCGTAAGCCTTTTTTCCCAAAGCTTGTCCACGAGGTCGACCTTTCTGCGGATGAAACTTCTAGTAGACCTCTTCTGCTAATACAGGTATTTGGACAATTTTTTCTATATTGTCACACTGTGGAAACCCTCATCAATTTCTTTTCTCTTAAAGAATGTTGGGTATTTTAGGTTACAGCTTTTGAGGGAGGAGGTATATGCATTGGAACCACCCTTCATCATGTTATAGCAGATGGAAATTCTTTTTGGCATTTCATGACCTCGTGGGCAGAGTGTAGCAGAGGCCTTCCCCTTTCCAAACCTCCTCAGCACGAGAGAGCAGTTTTCAAACGGGATAACAAGAGTCCTCTGTCAATTTCTTTCAAACCCCATGACATAACAAGCAATGGGATTAGAGGGGCCAAGATTTTCAAGTTTGTATCTGACAATTCACCGTCAGACCATATAAAACCATCTGGCAGCAGGAAAATGGAAAAGCCCAACGAGGCTCTCCAGAAATGGGTGGATTCCAAAAGGAAAACGGAATCGATCTACTCAACGTTTTGCTTCACAGAAGACATAATACAAGAACTGAAACAACGAAGTGGGGCGTCGAGTTCTTTTGTTGCAGTGGCCGCACAGTTTTGGAGATGTGCAATGACGGCTCGAGAGGTGCCGCAGGAAGAAACCGTTTATTTTTCATTGTTTGGTGATTGCAGGGGTCGTGTTAAGCCTCCTCTGCTTCCAACTTATTTTGGAAATTGTTTATGTATTGGTTTGGCGCAGACAACAGCCAACACACTGATCAACGCCGACATTTCGTTTGCTGCAAATGTTATCCAGCAGCTCATCAATTCCTGCACCTCGGAAGCGCAGATTAATTATCTGATCAACTGGGCGGACTCTCCGGACAAAACTTTTGTAAATTTATTTAGAGAAGTTGGGTGGAAATATGGAACCAACGCTGTCAGTTCTCCACGATTTCCATTGTACGAGATAGATTATGGATGGGGGAAGCCTTCGGATGTGCAGATTGCAACAATGAACGAAATTGGAATAATGTTTTTGTCATGTGCAAAGGATGGAGGAAAGAGCATTTGTGTCTCCACTTGCCTTCCGCAACACCAGATGGACATTTTGCATCACCTTCTCTTCTCTTTGTCTCAGTAGAGTGATTTTCTTCTAACATGCTGCAATATGTGGGTGTTCGTGTGTAACAAGGGTTTCGCCATTAGCAGAGGCGAAAAATCCTGTATGTGTATGCGATAAAGAATGCTTCATACGTCGTTTTCCTTTGGGTAATCTGGTTTCCTGGCTTTCAACATCAGAGGAAGAGGAATTAGCAAGACTTTTTGTGTTTTTTTTATAAACATCCGCTTACTATTACTGCAATCTGTAGAAAATCAACCCCTAACTAGAAATCACATAATGTACTTGGTTTATATGCCTATCATTTTGTAATAGGGTTTGAACCCTGCAGAAAGGTCTTCCTCAAAGAGTTTCTCATCCTCAAACTAAGCCTCCTCATGTGTGGGTGTATAGGATTGATTCTAGCATTGTTTAGTCTTTGAACATTTTCGTTGCTCTGTTTCATTGTTCTTCTTTCACTTTGTAACAGGGTTTGGACCCTGCAAATTTTTTTACCTTACCATAATAAAAAAGCATTCTATTTAGCATCTTTTAGAAAATGAAAGCATAATGGACTTCAAAATTTATGCACGAAATGACAGAACAATGCCAATCGAGAAAAATACGTTAGGCACAGAAATTACCTGTACGAGGCCACAAAAGAAGGCTTCCAGCAACTTGCTCATTTTGCAGCCGCCCACCTTTGTCACAAATTCTGCCTTTGGGAGGAAAATTGGCAGAGATAGATTTGTGTGTCATTACCCCTTTACGTTCACCAACGTCTTAAAAATGAAGATTGCATAGAAAGTATTATAATTCGTTAAACAGTCTGAAAAAACTGTTGCACAGGACGGTGTGCATACATTCCAAGCTCTCTAGAGCTAGTCTACACATTACACCATCCAGTTGAGCTCTTCTAGTGAAGGCCAAAAGTAATCACTTCATATTCATCATCTCATAGAACGTAATTTGAGAGAAGGAATAAATTACATACAAATAGGGCTCTAGGAAAATTCACCATCAGCAATTCATCGACAGAAAATTCACCGCTAGCAATTAATCATGAGAAAATTCACCGTCATGACAAATTCACGGCCAAGTAAAATTCACTGTCAGCAATTCACCGCTGTTGGTAAGAGTAATTTCTACCACACCATCAAACATTAAATGTTGCAGGCACCAATATTAAATGAATCTTCTAGTGATTTCTTGTTCTCATATGTTCTACCACCTAAACGATAGGAAACAAGTGAAGCCATTAAATATTGTATGTCGGTTCCTACTGTCTAGAAACTTATTGAAATTTCTGGACTCCTCTATAAAAGAGGATTGATGCAATTCGATTGGCAAGCAATACAGAAGCGTGCAGCAGCACGTGCTGAGGAAGTTATGTGTGTGTATGAATCTGTGTTTAGTCTATCTATGTTTTATCTATCTCTCCTTATTCCATCAATTGGTATCAGAGCCTGAAGACCCTAGAGAGCAAGAAAATCTACGGTGTGTTCAGCCGCTGTTAGGAGTGAAAGAGCTTAAGAAATTTAACAAAAAGGTTTCAATAGAACAATTGATAAAAATTTATGGTCTTGAAATTGAATTGTATAATGTTAAAGCAAAGAATGAAGAGTTAGAAGAAAAATTGAAGTTGTATGATGAGGTTAAGAAGAAATATGAAGACTTAGAAGCAAAGTTAAAGTTGTTAGAAAAGGAAAATGAATGTCTAAAGCTAAAACCACTAGTTTGTGATGCGTCGTGTAATACTGAAGACTTGTGTAGTTCAATTGGTGAATGAAATGATTTGTGTAATATAGCTAAAGATATTTATGATGAAGAATGTAAAGATAAAGATGATGATGAGTTTACAAATCTTGTTAAATCTGATGAGAATGAGAAAACTAGTAATGAAAAGAATGTTGGTTTGAAAATTATGAAGAAAATGGGTTTTCAAGGTAAAGGATTGGGGAAAAATGGTCAAGGAATCAAAGAACCAATTGTAGAGTTATGAGGCCAAAACATGAAGGACTTGGAAATGATACAAGTATAAACAAGGACTTGGAAATGAATTCGCTGGTAGTGAATTTGCCATATGCCACAAATAGTGTTGGAAGCCACAAGATGAATATTAATCACCTCCTTAAGAGCGGCATCTGAAATTGCTTTGGCATCAGCACATTTGCCCTTAACAGTGTCAAAGAATGCAATATCCTCAACCTCAACCGAACCCAATTTCTTCAATCCATCAGAAAACGCTCAACTTCATTTATGGAAGCATATCAATCTTTGCTCCGTGATGAACTCATCAGCCTTGTATTGATAACTTGCATGTGTGGACAAGATCATCTTTAGCATTATACTATACCATCCTCCTTGACTGGATAATGACAACTTACCCTTAATGCAAATAAATTCGGGAATCTACAGATAAAACCTTCAATCGCCAAAACTGTGAGATGACTCTTATCATCCATTGTATGAGAATGATTTTAGGGGGATTTTTTTGTGTAATAAGCATGCTCCTACCTTACTTGTGAGCGACTTGACGTATGTATCTCAAACTAGAGCAATCCCTAGTACTATCTAGTGTCAATCAAGCAAGATACATTTGCAAAGCACCAAGAAATCATCAAATGGATTCACTCACTCTTGTGTACAGAGGAAAAATAGAGTTTGATTAATCTCTCTGACAAATATCTTAAAAGATGATATAGCAGAATCCACTAAAATATAGTTATTGTTAACATAATGTATAGCAACTAATTGCATTAAAATCCTGAAGAGAGTATTTTCTGAACGTATATCATTCATATCATTATTCCATGAATCTCAGAATTAAACAGAATCACATGATAACATAACTAATTAACTACATCTTACTCTCAAACATTCAACAAGTTCCAATCTGTTATGAATACTATCTTTAAAAATGTAAAGTAAAGAGAGTGAAAAGCATCACCTTGCAAACTTGATTCTGCTGAATTTAAAGCTCAAACTGTGGAATGAGCTTAGCAGAGTTTCCAATGGCTATTGCAGCTTACACTTGTGACAAATGTTGTCATAAGTTCATTTGCACTTCTTTTCTGCAGTGAAAAGAAGCTAAGTGTATGAAAGATGTTTCCTACACCGATATAAGGAGAGTAGCTGCAAAATAAATTCTCAAACACAATAATTACAGATTTAGATGCACATACATATCATAAAGAGATAAACAATGAAAATATAACAGATAATTTTAAATGGGAAAAATCATTTTGGGAAAAAAATTCTCACTAAAAAACACAACTCAATTGTATTATTCAACAAGAAGAAACATGTCATAGTATAATTGTAGAGCTATACTCCTACAAGATTCTTCACACTTATTCTTGATTCTGGAGGAATTTCAGTAACACAATAGTACTTCGACAAAACAACAATCTTACAACTCCAAAAATATGAATGCTCAATATACAGTACCTTACAATGTATTAATTATAAATCTCTAAAATCCAACACTCAAAGTTGAAGATGCAACATGGAAAGTGTCAAAACTACTATACATGCATAATGGTAAGTTTTTGCATGTTAACACATGCAATATTGCAATTACCAATTGTCACTAAACTTGTACATATAAAATCCGCACTTTCCAAAATATAATTGTGCCTTCAAAGCATTCACATTCCATGCAAACTCAAGATGAAATAGAAAATGTCTTCCAGTAGAACTCCACCTATAAATGGTAACTTCCACCTTAACTCCATGAAAATAAAAATTGTAAGTTTGACTCACAATGTAACATGGGATGATTATCAAATATAATTTGACCATTAAATAATCAATACTAGGATAACAAGGTTAACACACCATATTCCTAACATTTTTGCACTTGTTGAACACCTTTTGAAGAGCCAATGGAAAAAACCAAGATTTCAACTACTAGGGGTTGTCTAGCCCATATATGCTCCAAACACAATCTAAACTTATTAGTGCTCACTAGCATTGACAATGCATTTGCAACATTCACCAAAGTATCAACCTTCTCAAACTTGACATTTCTATATTTATCACAAACAAAATGAAATTGAACATCAATGTGTTTTGTTCTAGCATGGAAAGTAGGATTCATTGCTAAGAAAATGATACTTTGTCACAACAAATAGTAATGTTTCCTAGATTAAAACCAATATTAGAACATAATATATTAAGCCAAATGACTTCCTTGCAAGGATGAGTAGCTACCATTTACTCTTCTATAGTGGAGAAAGAAACTACAATCTTTTTCTTACTCATACAATATATAGCACCACCAAATATTGTGAACATATAGCAACTAGTGGATCTTCTAGTATCAATGTCACCCACCCAATTTGAATTCACATAGTCAAGAATACTACTGAGTTTCAAAAACAAGTAGGATAACCATGAAAACATAAGGAATAATCAAAAGTATCCCACAAATATTTAAAAACTCTCTTCACCGCATCTCAATGCACCCATCCAAGATTAGCCATAAATCAACTAAGGACTCCCACTACTTGGGAAATGTCTATTCTCATGCAAACCATAACATACATAAGACTGCCAACAACATTCACATATGGTACTCTAGTCATGTCATCCATCAAATTAGGATATTTTGGACAATCCTCCACAAAAATCTTCATCCCTTGCTTTACAACAACAACTAAAATTATGGAAGTTGTCATGTTGACTATATCGAACACTAAGTTCACATAATTGCTCCAACACAACTAGATATTTTAATTAGCTCTATCTCTTGTCCAAAATATAACTCGTTGCACCTATATCTGTCATTTGAAATTGTGCTGACAACTGAGACTTCAAACTTGAAATCAATTTTTTTACCATTCCAAATAAATAATATATCATCTACCTACAATTCCATTATTAGAATACAACTATTATTAGATTTGTAATACACACAATGGTTAGATTTAGATATCATAAATATGAAATATGATATATGGGTGTCAATTTTTTGTACCATATTCTAGGAGATTATTTAAAAGACCATACAAAGAGATTTTCAACTTTCACACTAGATTTTATCTACCTTTAACAATGAAATCCTCTAATTGTGACATATAAATGTTTTCTTCCAAGTTGCCATGAAGGAACACTATCTTAACATCCATCTACTCCACTTCTAGATCACACACTATTACAAGTGATAACAAGAGCCATGTAGATACCAACTTTACAATAAGAGAGAATATCTATAGTCAATTCCATCCACCTAAGAATAACCCTTAGTGACACCCCATTCCTCATGCTTCTCAACACTTCCATCAAGACCATGTTTTTCTTGAACACCCATTTATAACCAACAAGTTTACATAGATATCAAAAAAGGGTACTAGATCCAAAGTATTATTTTTCTTCAATGAAACCATATCTTCATGCATGGCTTTCATCTAGAAATCTACATCACTGATACCCATAGCTTCTCTAACAACCCTAGGCTCATTAGTATTAGCAATCAAAGAAAAGATGCAACTAAAATACAATAACGAATAATCAAAACTTTTAAGTGAATATCGAAACCTATCATTTTACCAACTATCTCGTGTAGACCTCCTTAATTGATGAGGTTGAGGTTCTTCTTGTTCTTTAGAATATTGATATCTTGTAGAGCTCTCCTCATCATTATGTCAAATAGGAGTGTGTAGTTCATTTTCCATTGGAATAGGTGGAATCTAAACTATCTCCTTCTATTTCTCCTCTCTCTCTAGTTGCAACTAACAATAGGAGGTTTCATCTCTCAGAAAGAAAAGACTTCTATTGTAGACAACCTTTTGGGCCACTAGATCCAAAGCTTGTATCCCTTCACACTGATACCATAGCTAATGAAGATACAATTGACCACCTTGTTTTCCAACTAAGACATTTTATCACTTAGAAAATGAACATATGCCTCATGAGTAAATAATTTGAGATGTCTCATCAAATCATTTTGACCAAACCATGCCTCCATGGGTGTCTTATAAAAAAGAGCCAATGTAGGAGATCTATTAATCACATAACTTATAGTTTTTAAAATGTTAGCCTAATTTTTTTTTCAAGTCCAACACCACTCATCATACTTCCAACCCTCTCAATCAAGGTCATGTTCATCCTCTCTACAACTCCATTTTGTTGTGAGGTGTATGAAGTTGTCTTATGTCTCTCAATTTTATGCTCTTTGTAAAACTTGTCAAATCCTATAATGAGTAAAAAGTGTTGGTCTAGGTTTTTAATTCTATCGCTAGGCATTGAAAATGGGTCTTGGCACTTGAAGGGGACACACTCAGCTATGGGAAAATGGGTCTTGCCCTATAAGTCAAGGACACACACGATCCAAGGAAAATTAATGTTTTAATGTATTTATTCAATGTGTGTTTTAGTGTTGAAAAATAATAAAAATATTCCTAGGGATGCATAATAAAGGGAATTAGGGCCTATTTATGAAGTTTGAAAATGCATAAATGTAAGGTCACTAAAATAGGTCCAAACTAAGTGTGAAATTGTACTATCACCTACAATGGAGTACAATTTTCTATGCTACACCCTCACATGTTGTACACAAAAAAAAATCTTACACCAATTCATAGACTACAATAGTTTATAATTTGACAACCACCAATACCCTCATATCCACAACTCCAATATTCATCTTGATAATTTCTTCTTGTTCTTCTACACTTTCTCTATTACCTTCACTCTTCCTACTACTTGCAAATCCTCTCTGCATATCTAATCAACAATTCACATTGTTTTCTTTATCCAAATTAAATTCTATTTACCAAAAGATCCAGCGCAACCCCTCCATCCAATTAAGATCTGAATTTTATTATTATTGTGATGGTGTGGGCGATTAGTCTCCAAGTGGGGGTGTTGTTGGTATGTGGCGGTGATCATGCTGTATTGTATAGCCCATGGTATCGCAGCACACCACGGCCCCGGAGTCACCGGTGAAGTCGGGAGGCCCGGCCGGAGCCGGTGGGAGTTGGTGGCATTGCTGAAAATGTTGCCGGTTTTTACCGGCGTCGCCAGCGAAAAAGGAAAAATCTCCGAAAAAGAAAGAAAACCGACTTTGTAAAACCCTAATTCTGGAAGCTTCTAAAAAGCTTGTTAAAAGGGGTTGGGATGGGGGTTACAGTATGAGGAAAAACGCGATTATTCGCAAGATTGTAATAGGTTTTGCACTGGATAATAAAAGTATTGGATGGCTGCGGTTTGGTGGATGTAGCCAGTTAGATTGAACCACGTTAAATTCTCTATGTTATGATTTATTACGTGTATGTTTTGGTTTCTCACGTTTATTATTTAAATCTACATTTAATTGTTAGATATCTGCCATCTCTAACCTAACAATTATTTAATTCACAAACCATCTGGTTTCCAATCGTACCCCCCACCATAGGAAAAAATTAATCTAAATTTTATTGTCTTCAAATAGAATAGGGCACTCCCTCCTCTTGGTTGTGATGCAACAATTGTCACTTTTGTTTGTCTTGTGTAGCCCCTTAACCTGTAGCCCCTTAACCTCTTTCTACTCACCAATTCAACCTCTTCATGGTAACCAATACAATCTTGTGTAGCATATCCTATCACTACAAATTTACCTTCCTCTTCATTTCTAATTCTCCTCTCTCACTAGTGCATCAATCAATCCTTTCATTTTTAAATTTAAACCATCAATTTTCTTACTAGCATCGAATTTTATCCAATAATCTACTTTTGAACTCTACTTGAAGCTGCCCCCTATCTATCAACTCTTACTTTGCAATGAACTAAGCTTCCTCCAATGAGGAACAACCTCATCCTCTTTCCTACCTTTTCACTGATTTGCATATAATTTTATATCATCTTCTACATATCACCCTCCTTATTTTTGCACTTTTATTTTATTATTTTTAAATTAAAGTGTTAATTTTCCTTCCACACATGACTCCTCCCGCTTCCACTAAGGCCCTTCCGATTTCTCTTAATGCTTGAAAATAATATACTTATAACTCTTTTTGCACTAAATTATTGGACATTACCTCTTGGAAAATAAATATGAGATTGAATAGTGTCTGAAGACCATAACTACGAAATGCATAATGATATAACATGTTTGTAAATTCAAGGAAAACACCCTTCATTTTCCTTCACAATTGACCATAAAAATGAGTTAACTACATTATGAGAGTAAATGCCAAAACTAAAACAAAACTCAAGATGAAATATTTTTGGGTTGATGTGGATTATGCCCATACTTGGATGCTCCTACATCAGACATGCTACTGGTAGAAATATTATGAGGATACCCTCACAATGATAGAGTTGAGTAGTTGAACTACTCTTCCAGGTTGTAACTAGCCTACAATGAGCTCCAACACTATCCAAGGTGTTCAAGATCAATCCTTCTTTCTCTTTTTCTAGAACCATGTTGAAACACACACCAACTTCCTATGATAACACTACATTATCTTCCTTCTCCCCCTTGTTGACTCATTTCCACCATAGCCCGACCTCCACAAAATTCTCTCTATTCTCCTTTCCTTCATGGGATCAAACCCACCTCGAAGCGACCACCTCCACCAGAATCTTGAAACAACACCTACCATTTCTACACACAAACATGCCACATCTACATACAATTCTACAGTTGCATCTTCTACATCCATTTTACCAACAAATTAAAATCTACATTTACCTCTTTCTTTTTTGTATGTGCAACATCATCCTTCCCTGCAATGTTTTCTTCAACTATTGCAGTTCATATTTGTGTCCATTGATTGTGATCTTCTTAAACCATTTACCCTCTAACACTAAAATTTATGCAAACCAATCTTCATCTTCACCATAGTTAGTCATTGTTTCTACCATCTTCTCTTTGCTACTCACTTCTTCACTTTCCTTCATCTTCATTTCTTCTTCATGTACCTCTATAGGGGTTACTCTCACCTCTCTCTTCTTCTCACTTTTGTTTACCAATGTCCTCTCATCTTTTCCAATAATCTTTTCCAACTTCTCAATCCTAACCTAGATCTTTCCCACTTCCTCATGGACCATCTTTCCTATAACTCTAAACTTTTCATTTTTTGCTTTCTCCCAATATTGTTCCCAAAAATATCCTTACGGGTCTCCTCAAGGCCCATCCCATCTTCGTTTGCTGCAATATCACCTCAACTCTCATGCTTTGCAACTCTATGGCTTGTCCCTCTTATCTCTCAATTACTCAGACTCCTTGCACACCTGTAACAATTCTCTCAAGTTTCTCATATAACTACTTCACACATTCTTTTATGTGCAAGCTACCTCAAAGTCGGTGACCTATTCACATAATTCCACCCACTGGTCCTAATATAAGCTACCTCACATTCGGTGATCTTCTTATGCACTCAAAGCCTCTAGATATAATACCATTTGATGTAGAAAAACATTACCCTCATGTTGTACACACATAAAACTCTTACACCAATTCACAGATTATGAAAGTTTATAATTTCACAACCACCAATACTCGAATTGAGAATTTCATTTATCAATTTAAAATTCTAAATTCTAAACCACAGAGACAAATTTCAATATTAATATTATTCCATTTCCACCAATTACATACAATATATATTCTATGATTCAATAAGTTCTCTATTTAAATCTTTCCAATTTCCACCCTTGCTACCCTTGTATCCACAACTGCAATATTTTTGTTGATTCTTCTTATTCTTCTACACTTTCTCTATTACCTTCTCTCTTCTCTCTAGTTGCAACTCCTATCTGCATAATTTATTAGTAATTCACATTGTTTTCTTTATTCAAATTAAAGTCTATTTACCAAAATATTTTTCCTAGCCCCTCTATCAAATTAATCTACATTTTGTTATTTTTTAATTCTCAAACATCTAGTTTCCAATTGCACCCCCCCCATAGGCAATTCCAATCTAAAATTTATTGTCTTCAAACAAAATAGTGCAATCCTACCTCTTGGTTATTATGCAACCTATGTCACCTTTGTTTGTCCTATGTAGCCCCTCAACCTCTTGTTGATCGCTAATTCAACTTCTTCTTGGTCACCAATTCACTCCTGTGTAGCATATCTTGTCATTGTAAATTTTCCCTCCCCTTCATTTGTAATTCTCCTCTATCATTAGAGTTCTCATTCAATCATTTCATTTTTGGATTTAAACAATCAATTTTCTTACTAGCATGAAATTATCTATGATTACCTACTTTTGAACTCTGCTTGGAGCTACCCATGTCTCTTCACTCTCACTCTGCAATGAATTAAGCTTCCTCTAATGAGGGGTCACCTCATCCTCTTCCTTGCCTTTTCACAAATTTGAATACAATTTTATACCATCTTCTACATATCACCCTCCTTATTTTTACACTTTTATTTTATTATAAAGTGGCCTTTTTTCTTCCACACATGACTCCTCCCATTTCAACTATGGCCCTTCCCATTTCTCTTTATGTCTGAACATGATATTATAGCTTTTTTGCACTAAATTGATAGATATTACCTCTTGGAAAATAAATGAGATAGAATAATTTGATCAAATAGTGCCTGAAAACTGAAACTATGAAATGTATAATGATATAAGATGTTTGTCAATCTGTGACAAAGATCCTTCAATTTCCTCCATAATCAACTATCAAAAGAAGTTAAACTGCATTCCTAGAGTAAACACTAAATCTGAAATAAAACTAAAGATGAAATGCTTTGGGTTGATGTAGATTATGCATGTATGTGGATGTTCATGCATCATTTGATTAGATAAGTACTATTTTACTCTAATATAATTAGAGGAAGAAACATGAGAAGAGGTTTTGTTTCCAATAAACAAGATTCCATCTCTATATCTATTACACTTCTCAACTCCACAAAAGGATTCCTAAGTGGACTTATATCATAAAAATAATGCAGGGGAAAATTTATTTGTGGATAAGTCTACCTCTAGGCCTTGAAATACTCATGAAAAATTTATAATGAAGTAAATTTGAATTTAATGTGCATAGTTATTTATATTTTTAAAATGTAAATATTTAGTATTGTAAGATTTTGAGTCACCAACTTGGAAATATAGCATGTATATACACTATTGTCAATTATTAAGTAAAAATACTTGGGAACTTGTTGATCTTCCACCTATAAAGCTATTAGATGCCAATAGGTCTCCAAGGTCAAATAAAAGGTATATGGTATCATAAAAACGTATAAATAGTAACTTATGCCTATTCTTAGAGAGAAGGAATTACATATGATTAGACCTTTTCTTTCACTACAAATATTCAAAATATCCTAATAGGTTGTACAATGATAATGTATTTTTGCTGGCAAGTTGATTAGATAGATGTATTGCCTTTTCAATGGATATCTAAAAGAAGAATTATATTTGACTCAACTTATAGAGTATATTACACCTAGAAAATAGTAAAAAGTGTGTATAGTTAAGAAATTCCTCTATGATCTATAGGAAGCTCCTTGAACCTTGTACATGAAGATCAATGATCATCTCTACCGACATGGATTCCCTTAGAATCCATACAATCCCAATCCTTTACTTCAAAGAGCTGCAAGGAGGGATTGTTACCCTAATTTTATATGTTAGTGACTTATTTTTTTACAAGGATTTCATTCTAGATGATTGTAATAGTGGGGAATAATCTCAAATGATAATTATATATGATAGATCTCAAGATCTTACATTATTACCTTAACTTGAATTGTGACAAAAAAAAAAGTTTTTGTATCTCTTAAATGAAATATGCTAAGACAATGCTTGAGAAATTAAGGATGGAAGCTTAAAAGCCCACATTGATACCATAGAGATAGGATTACAACTTTCTCAACATGTTCCATCACCTCAAGTGAAGGATACTCTTTATTATTATTTTATTGAGATTCTCATTTACCTCACATACATGGATTACGATGCCAACTATTCTATAAGTTACCTTTTGATGTTTATAAAGGAACCTAAGGTTTGACATGACAAAGTAACAAAGCATGTTTTGAGATATGTTTTTGGTATAATCGAGAATGGCATAGAATACAAGTAGGCTACATATTTATGTTTGCAAAGATATATAGATATGTAGTATTTAATTTTTTTGGATGACAAGAATCCTACAAGATTTATATTTTCCTTGATATCCAATCCAATATCATAGGGGAGAAAAAGATATACCACTATTGATTTCTCTTCTACAAATCTAATATATCACATAATAGGTTGAGCTATACATGAAGGGATATCCTTACAACAATTGATATGCCTATACATTATTGAGACACATTTTACCATTTTATTATATTACTATCAAAGTGTGTTGAGAATTTCTTAGAATCTTATTTTTCATGAGTAGAGTAAACAGATTAAGGTTTATTGCTAGTACACTTGGGAAGATTTCTTTTAATAAAATATCATTGACTCCAATATTGTTCCACTAAAGAGCCACTTGTTGACATTTTTACCAAATATCTTGTAGTAGTGAAATTTGAATCTTTTGAAAACTATCTTTATTTTTTCTCTTGAGAGAATGATGTAAGATAAAAGTAGTTGCTAGTGGTTGATTGCTTTCTTATCCTAAAATTAAATATTATATTATATATATGTCACTAATCAATAATAAAATTTCTTATTACCTACTTAAATTTTAATTAAATTTGATTTATTTTTTTTGTTCAAAATTTGTATTTTCTTATTATTTCTATTTCTTCTGACTTCTATTTCTCTTGATATCATGTGCTATGGCTATCCTAACCTCTTTTGATATTTGAGTAGTGTTTTAAAAAAATAATTAAAAAAAATCAAGAAATTGAATAATTTTGAGTGAGATAATTAATGAATTTTATACTTTTTAAATGAAACCTTTGACTTAAGATAACCAAGACTCATAACAATGAGCATATGTTATAGTGAAATAAATCCAATATTTTTCTAAACATATCAAATTTTAAATGGAATTAATTTTTTTTTTTTGAAACAATATAAAAGAATGTTTGTAAGATATTGTCTGGTACATGAAGTTGAGAGATATTTCTTTAAAAAAAAGGGTTGTGGTATTATAAAAAAAAAATCTTTTAAAAAGGTTGATTAAGTGTTTAATTAGGAGAAGCTATCTTAGCTTTTATACTAACACATAGATCAATAGAAAATAATTTAATATCTACATTGGACTATAATAATATGAGTTAAAAAATGAGATAACTATAAATAAATTATATTAAAACAAAATAAACGGGGTAATAAAAACAAAATTAGATAAAACAATTGCATATAATAAAGGGTGTTTTGCATGTAGATGTAATAATCATATATATTTGGGAAGATGACTATTGATATCAACCCTTGTATGCATCACATGATAATTAGCAAAGAATATAAAATTTGTATAAGTTCAAGTTGAGCTACTAGTTGATAGTACAGTTCTTACTAGATCAAGAAAATACATATAAATCAAGAAGCTTTTCAATTCACATATCCTTAGATATAAAAAGCGAAAAGAATGGTCAACAAATAAGCAACCATTACCAATAAAATTTCTTCCCAACATTTTATCTTTATATGAAGAAACAATATTCAATATTTAAATTTTTGATTTCTTCACTAGATAAATAACAAGAATAAAACTTTATTTTATTATCTAAAACAATCAGTATATTTATAGTTGTTATCCAAAGAAGATTAAATCTATACTCTCTACTAGACTACTACCCTTACTTTGATTAACATCAATTTGGTGGATATAGAATATATCTACAAAAGCTTTAATATTTTGATATAATAGTTCCACAACCTAGCTCAACAAATCTATTTG
>VDFB02193867.1:407778437-407961116 GCA_007258455.2 Sequoia sempervirens
AATCATACATAATACATCTTTCAAAAGGATGTCACCACAAGTTCATGTCACCACAAGTTCAAATTTTAACTATGACTCTAATGATGAAAATGACTTACAACTCAAAGCCAAATTGTATCAATAATGATATAATACGAGAGAATATTGAGTTGAAATCTGCAAACAAATATACCCGAGTCCTCAAATTAATTGTTAAAAGCAGCAAATGATACTTGACACCATATGTTGCTTAAAGTAAACACTAATAGACTGCGCGCGCCTCCAGATTTTAAATCTGGCTTGGTGAGCAGCTGTCAAACCTGCACGACATTCCTTAAATGGATTTATTCAACAACTCCGTCGATGGAAGATTCCTCTCCGAAAGGAAATCTATCAAAAAGGTAATTCCTGATAATGAATATGTTATTTACTGAGTTTGACCTGCAAGCCGCACAATGAAAGCCACGCACATCAAGATAAGGACAGGTTTAATCAAATTTACTCCGATCTTTACAGCTGCCATTAAGATGATTTGACAGACAATTAGACGCTATTGCTTCAGTCAGAGTTCTTTTTTGCCACCGAGGGAGTAGGTACACAGTGAGTTCGATCCTCATACCTTCTGTATGCCATTCGATCTGCATTAAATTTTGATCAGATAATCATGACGCTCTTTGGCCATTGATAATCAAGGACTTTTTGCAAATGAGCTGTTGGCCAATCGATGCATGCTTAAGTACATCTATTTGTTCAAAGTGCATCTTCTAATGCAGATTATTCAGCCATGGCACATTTCCAATTTGGAATTATAGTATGGTCGAAAGTAGAGCAACAGATATATCTGCCTATATACTTTGTATTTAAACAAATACTCTCCCTTCACTACGCTGTCTATCTTGTTACATAACAATGATGTACATATCACGTCAAAAACCAGGTTTTTATGAGACAAGACTCGCGGTGGGGAAGCAGCATTCTCAAAAGACAAAATCTTTCAAAAGAAGAGGTCACTGTCAAGGAAATTGGGGAATCTGCTATTACAGCTCATGTAGCAAACAACAGCGCACTGTCAAGGAAATTGGGTCAGACCATTGGGCTTTCTGAAGATTTGGGCATATCTTCTCTGGGACTAGAGTTCAAAGATGAGTCTTCAGGCTCCTCGTTGAAAGCTCCACTTGCAGATAAGGGCAGAGAAGCTTCGCTTTTATCCCCAATCTCAGTTGCTGATGCTCAAGAGGAGAACAAGGTGGAGGACCATGCTAATAACTATCATGAAACAGAGAACATTGGGGATGGAAATGAATATAGATGATGAATGTGAAGAACTCTGCCAGGGATTGAACACAAAACAGATTTGAAGATGATGAATGTGAAGAACTCTGCCAGGGATTGAACACAAAACAGATTTGAAGAAGACTTAAGATACTTTCAAGCAAATGCAAATCTGTAAAAGCATAGACAAGAGACGTGAACTGTTGACAGGAAATGCGGCAGCATGGACAAGGCACATGAACTATTGACAGTCTGCCTCAAAGATATGCAAACTGTCTGACATAATTCCTCAGATACCTGCGACCAGAATGTTGCTAATTGCAATTGGAAGGTGAATAAAAACATAAACAATGCGTGTGAACTACCCAAAATAATGCCTAAAAACCAAAACAAAAAACGTGTATGACCTGCACGCCGGAGATGTTAGAGATAAACTAACGAGACAATGAAAGTCAGTAAAAGTTTGAAGTGATTTGGAGTGACTCTAATGCAATAATAGATTTAAAAAGTATTTGAACAAACAAATTGACTATCCATGCACATATTGTGTGTCATCCAACTACAAAAATGTTTAAAGCTTATTTGAATAGAGAGAAAAACAAACTTTGTATCTCTATTTGAAGCATTAATCCATCTTTTGCAAACAAAAACAAAGACAATGCATGGACGAAAACAAGGATTTTATATTTCTATCCAATGCATGAAATAAACTCAGCCCTCCTTCTAGCGCCACATGTGAGCATGCTTTTTAAAATCTGCAAACACTATACTCAAACAAGGGTTAGTATCAACAAATCCTTCAAGAATACTCCTATGAAATACATTGTAAATGTTCCAAAATGCCACAAAAGATAAAGAAAAGCCAAATGCATGATGAAAACATTCAACAAATTACCTATTCCATAGTTGGATTGGTGTCACATGTGCTAGTGACCCTTTCCCAATCCTTGACCAAAGCTCAAATTGTGCAAATGCAAATGGAGATGGTGGAGTGATGATGAACAAGATCAAATCTCAAATGAAGAGAGTAACCTTGCATGAAATTGTGAAGGATTTGCTTGAGGATGAAACCTATTTAAAGATTTTCAAAATGCTAAGTGTTGAAGATGGACCAATGTGGGACTAAGATTGGACCAATGAGAAGGACACTTGTCAAGTGATGATTAGTTGATGTATGCAAGATTTGGGAAGAGTGCCCAAGAGGGGAATTTTTGAATTCAAATTTGCAATAATTTTTGAGAGGGGGACAAGAAAGAAGAGCAATAAATGCCCTGTTTGACTTGTCATGTTGAGGGAAAATGAGGTTTTAATAAATCAATAAAATTGATTTATTGTGCAAGTGGCTAGATCTAGATAATGCAAGTGGGATGGGATTAACATTAGATTAGGATTAGATGATGATTATGCTGATTAATGCTGATTATATGATTTGACTTTCAAGACTTTGATAATTGATTTATTTAAATCAGAAAATGATGGAAAATGTATGATTTGGATTTGATTTAAATAAATTTTTTGGATGAATGGAATATGATTATGCATGATGTAAATTTGACATGTCTCTAGGATGAAAGTAGAGAGCAAGGAGAAAATTGACTAATGGATTTATTGCAAGTGGTTTATAGTATATTTATTGACCATCCATTTGTTTTAAGTTGTAGTATATTTATTGACTAATTGAGAGTGATTTTGGATTTTTTAATTCATTGAGGAGTTTCCTTATTGCAACTTTCACATTTTCTAAGATATTTGATAATTATTTTTATACAATTTGAATTCATTAATGTATGTTTAAAAATAGTTAGTACATGCTTAAAAATAGTGTAGAATAAGTGGCAACAAAAGACAAGATTTTAACATGTGAATATTTTATTATAACTATCATGTAGTTTCTATCATAAATATAAACTTTTGTCACTATTATTTTTCATGTCCAATAATGAGTTCTAGCAAGTAAAAATCTAGGGTTGAGCTACCTAAAAAAATGTATCTCTACACAACTTGGCCCTTAACATGTTAATGAAAAAATCTGTACCATCCATTTGTTTTAATTGCATTTCATTGCTTACATCGTTAGCCTAGAAGCATTGCATAAAAAGCATGGGACCATTTTGGCCTCCATGCACGTGAAAGTAGTTAATAATGTCCCAATTTTCATAGAATCTCTAGAGCGTTGTGAAACCAAACAACCTACGAGAGGTAAAACATATGTTTGAGACCACTTTACTAGTTATTATGAGCTAATCTAGCACATGTTTGTGTTATTTGAGTGCTACGATATATTTAAAGACATTCATTCACTCATTTGAAAACATCAAGAATGATGTTCAAATTAAAATTATAAACTTTCTAGAGAATTTAAGAGATCTTTTTGGTGCTAACATTCACTCATTGCTTGAATTTAACCCTAGAGGTTTCACAACTCCACCAAACACTCACATACCACCTCAATCATCACAAGAAGAAATAATTCACATAGAAGATGTTGCCAATAATCCTCATCATTTTACTGAAGATGAAATATTAGAAATTCAACAAAACCAAGAGTTTCTTAAAGTGGTAGAGGTGGTAATGAGTCAATACCCCACTCAATACATGCTCAAACTTGAATAATTAGGTTTCAAACTCCCTACAAATTTTGATGTGAACACACAAAGGGAGCAACCATTGTCAAACATATCATCCATGAATCATCCATCTCAAAGTGCACCTTTGGTCCATAATGTCATTCGACAAATTCCAAATACATCCTTATCAAATGCACCAAGTCATCAAACAATCACTAGGATCATGGACACAAATAATCTCACCAATCAAGAAGGAAACTATATGGGTCATCATCTAAATCTAGGGAGTTACACATCTTTGGGCATGACAAATACCAACATCCCACCTACATTCAATGATCAAAACATGCTCACTAATGTACCTATTAATCAACAAACAAAAAATCATCAAGGTCAAATCCAACAAAATCAAGGTTCTCAAAATCAAGCGAATCAACAAAATCAATGTCCCAAAATCAAGCGAATCAACAAAATCAATGTCCCAAAATCAAGGTCCTCAACAAAATCAAATGCTACAACATCAAACATCACAACATTATCAAGGGTCTCAAAATTAGTTAAACCCTTAACAAAATCAAATTTCACAACATCAAACATCACAACATTACCAAGGACCGTCTCAAAATTAGTTGAACCCTCAACAAAATCAATTGTCATGATATTAAACATCACAACATCTTCAAGGATCTCAAAATTAGTTGAGCCCTCAACATCAAAATCAGATCTAGCAAATATCAAAATCAACCATCTTCACAAAATCAACATCAACATCAACAAAATCTCCAACATCAACAATACACCACTTTGCAACAATTGCAATCACAACAACACATGGCTCAACAATGACAACTTGCCTAACAACATTTGGTGTCACAAAAAAATCCTCAACAATCATGACATATCAATTATCAACAATCAAATCCATTGCAACAAAAAAATGTTCCTCAAAATCAATATGGATCTCACAACACATCTCCCCAACATCAAGGTGTAATGTCGTAAAATTGCTCCCATTACAATTTCACATACATTTTTGTAGTGTCCACTCCCTTAGTGGATCATTTATGTAGGATCATTTTAGCCCCTGCATTAGCCTTTTCGCTTCTTAGGATGCTTAGGACCCCTTTTTAGCAGCTACCTTCACATGTTAGCTTTGTGTTGAACCTTATGCTTTTCTCGTTCTAGTCATTTTGTAGCATGATTTGTTTGAACACTAGTGTACCATGTGGATGTTTGCATGCCATTCTAGAGTCCCATGATATTTCAACATTCAAATGACCATTTCTGAGTACCTTGCCACTTGTGACCTATTTTTATCGATGGTAATGGCTCGTGATGCCTTGTAACGGCTTGGGAATCTTCTTTTCCCTCCTATTCTCTCTTTTAAATCCATATCTTTCATTTTATTTCTTTGTCTGGTCTCTTTGACATTTTTCTCTTTAGCTTCTTAGATTCTCTCTTGGACATTCTCTCATCTTTCTCTTGCTATCTTGCTTACACAACTCTCACAACTTGCTACAATAGGACTCTCGCATTCTTACAACACTCTTTGCAACTCTCTTTTCTCTCGCAACTCTATCTCTCTCCTTGGCTTCCTCAAGCCTTGCAGGTCATAGCTATCTTGTGCCTTGTATCTTTGAGCATCTTGGGATTTCTCACATCCCCTATCTATTGCATCTCTATTTTGTGAAATAGGTTATCCTCCTTGAGCGAGGTTAATTTTATCACTATTGCATTTATCTATTTGGTTGTTCGTGGAGGTGGGAATAGTGAAACGAGGGTTTGATCAAGGTGAACCCTAAATAGCCCCAACATTTTCCCTCGATCTTATGTGTGCAAGTATCAAATATATTCATTTTTTGGAGGCTTCATTGCTTGGTCTATTGTGAGCACTTCCTTTCTCCTTTACTTTATTTCAGTTCTATCATAATCTATTATTTTTCCACATTTTAAAGTTCTTAGCAGTCAAAATAGAAGTAGCCACTAAGTTGTTTTCTAAGATATTCTCAATTTCTGGTTCATACGAGACACCAATGCACCTTTGGGATGATAGTGTGCACGTTGATGTCTATATTTCGTGTTGTTGTCTTTTAGTTGAAAACCTACTAGTTTGTCTAAAAGACGTCTGTGACCTACTCATTCTAATTTTCAAACTCTTACTTTGTTCCTTGAGGTAGTTTAGGGTAGTTCATTCCCTGGGACTCTCTTGAGAATAAAGAGACTCATGAACATGTCTTTCTTTATTCACTATATATTATCTTTACCTTACTATTTTCAAAATGCATTTGCTATCTTCTTTTATTAGTTCAATTTCTAATTTTATTGAAAGTGTGAATGATGTTTCATCTCATGCATATGATGGTGACTTGACTTTTCCTACGTCACTTTATATCATTGATCCTTCTCATTACATTCCTCTCACTTTGGATGATATTTTGTTGCAAGAAGCTGAAATCATTGATACTTTTATTAACAATACTCCACCTTCTCTCCATTCTAATGCACTCTCTTCTAGAGATGATGCATTAGTTAATGATGAATCTGCTCTCATATTGGATCCTTCAAGGATAGATGTTGATCATATTTATTCAAATGATTCCTCTACAAGTTGTACAAAATCCATAAATATCATCTATGTCTCTACCACCCCTCAAAGGCCTAAGATACCGATCATTTATTTGACTCTGGTTAGTCTTTCTCCTAAAATAATTTGTTCCATTAATGGTGTTCCATTTAATAGTGATTCTCCTAATCTTTCTAAGGATCCCTATTATAGAGTAGTAGCCCATACTTATAATACTAGAAGGAATAAAGTAACTTTTAATAAACCTACTTCTTTACCACCTTCTCAACAAGCCTTTCTCAAGAACCTAAACCTACAACTAAAGCACCTGGTGATTACAATCTTGTCAAGCAACTCCGTGTTACTTTGACTAAGATCTCACTGTGGGACTTGCTTTAGTCTACTCTGATTTATCAAGGCACGCTTTAGGAAGCCTTGCAAAATGTTCTCTTACCTTCTTCCACTAGGTGGGTATGTGAAAGATCATGATGGGCCAAAAAGTGGCGATATGATGGGTATGTGTAGGGTATGTGGCTGACGACTTTTTTTTTACCCAAAATTGATGAAACAAAAAGGGGTTTTCAAAGGAGATTCTCACTTTCCACCAATATAATTTATGCTTTATTTTGAATTTAATAAATAATTATTATTCATTTTCTATTTGAATTATGACTAAAGTCTTGATTGATAGGATGATTTAAAACATTTATAGCTTTCAAATACCATATTTTTGAATCCAAAATATGTGTCACACTCTATGCTTCACATACTATAGGATTAAAAAAAGGAATTTCATGAAGTTTTGACCCAAGTAGTGGTCGTGACATACAAGTTTTATATTTTTAAAGTTGTAATAAAAAATCATAATTAATTATTAACTTGGACAAAATTACAAAAAATATGCACCAAATTAGGACATGAGTCCTCTACTTATATCTAAATCTTATAAAAAATCTTATCATTTTAGGTTGGATAGGTGGCAAACATCTACTTCTTATTTTTTCCCTAAAATTTAAGTACTATTGCATTGAAATTTCAAATTTTCACCAAAGAGATTTAAAACCTAGTAGTTTAGAAACTACATTCAATATGCTACAAATTCCATTCTTACATATTTTTGAAATAATATAGATAATTTATTCAAATTTTTACGTCAAGTTTCCTAACTCTAATTTTTCTGAATTTTTTACCACTTAAGGGCCAATTTTTTCCATGACGATCTTGCACATACCCAAGTTGGTGGATGTTAATGTATTGATAGCTCATATTCATGTGGATTCATCAAAAATTACATTCTATCTACAAGAACTCCCACTTTCGAATGTGTTGAAGTAGGGGGATCCTCTAATGATCACAACCAACATTAATAATATTGATATTAGACATACTCTCATTGACATCGGTTCGATGCTCAATGTATGCAACATTGATTTATTTCCTTAAATCAAACTTCATTCAGCTTCTCTTTCCACTTCTTCCTTATGCATTTGTGGGTTTGATAATGTTGATCAGTAAGCCCTATGTATGATAGTATTTTCTTTGAGGGTGGTGCCTATTGCCATACCCACCCTTGTATATGTTATGTCAAAAAAATTACTATAAAATATTCTTCTCGATAGACCATGGATTCATGCTATGGGTGTAGTCTCATCTACTTTGTATAAATCTATTAACTTCATTCATAACAATCAAGTAGTCACAATCAGGGATGACCCTGATGCTACACACTTATGTGAGATGGTAGTTGTTGGCCAGACTTTGATTATTCCTACTCTTATCCCTTCAATATCTTCCAATGTGTTGACATCTACTCCAGTAGCACTTGTTACAAATGATACTCTTGAGGTAGATGTCCCTAAAGAAGATCCTTCAAAAGTAGGGAATCCTTAGTCTACTCCTCAAGATAATGCATGTCTCAATGATGATTGGGTTCTTTAGACTTTATAGAATCCTTCATTGGAGAATATAAAGTCAACCCAATCCACCTAGACCTTCCGATAACATCATCCAAACCCGCTATCAAAGATGGTTATTATTTTGCATTGTGGGATAATGTAAACATAAATTGTAATGTTCTTAATGTTGATCCCCCCCCTTCTTAGGAATATGATCATGCTTTTATTGAAGAGGCTAATGTTGGAAATCCTGTCTAGAAGGATGATGATGATCATGTATAGGAGTATAATCCCCATTGCTGGACTGATGTTATCTATGAAGATCCTCCTCCTCAAGATTTAAAAACATTTTATGGCCCTAGTTTTAAACTTGTCTCTAAATATAGCCATGGGCATAAAGGTTGTGGGTGTAATGAATAAGGAATTCGGGTCCCTATAGAATTTATACCTCATAAGCATAATTTGGGGCTTGGTTGCTCAAATGAATAATCTAAACAGAAATTGTGGTGGAATGTCAATATGATTTTTGCTCAACCTCATTCTCTTGAAGTGACTCATCGTCCATTATCTATCATCTTCATGCCTTCTTATGAGTAGTCAAACTTTTCTACACAAGAGAAAGGGTTACTTCCTGCTCCTCATTCTTTATTTGAGCAAGAGTGTATTTTGTTGTGGTTTCTTAAAGCCCACTTAATTACTCTTCCTCCTCCTACACATAAGAAATTTCATAAACATGATAAAGAAAAACATTCTTTCTGTGCATATCATTAAGTGTCTAGCCATTGCACTAGTCAATGTAAGGCCTTGAAGGATAAAATAAAACAACTTTGTGATTCTAGCGCCATCACTCTTTTGTTTGTTGATGCACCTATCTCTTCTTCACATGACAATGATATCGAGGTTGCCTCTATACTATCTATTCTAAGCATCATTTCATTAGGTTCTTATGCCTCCCTTCTATTCTGTTGCTACCTGATATGTGGAAATTGTAGCTTTACTTGCTCAATGTCATTCATGGTTGTACACTATTATGTGCAACCATACTCTTTTTGTGGTAGTGATACAATAGTATCTTGCATGGTTCTCCTCCCTTGAGTGCTGGGGGAAATGATAACTTGTTCAAGAGACGCGAGTCCTTCTTAAGGACCCCCTCTCTTCTCTCTATTTTTCATTTGGAGTGTTCCTTTGAATAGGCCCCTTGGTGTTTTGAAGGGTTCCCTACTGAAGGAACCCCCTTTGAGAGCCTTCTCAAAAGAATTCTCAATTAGCTTACAATATATGATATTTGATGTCATTGTGTCTAGCTTGGGGGTAGCCTGACTAGAACTATCTTATATCTTTGTGTCTAGCTTGGAGGAATCTTGACTAGACCTATTTTTTCTATGCTCCTACAATGTAGTTTGCAACATCCACAAGATTAATTAATTAGTCTTACTCTACAAGATTGAGAAATATAGAGCTCCTTTGCATCAAGATTTCCTTGCAAGATTGAGAACTTGTAAGGTCCTTTACACCAAACTCTTTAGGATTGAGCACCTAGAGAGTCCTTTGACATCAGGCCCATAGGGCTAAGAACCTGTAAAGCACTTTCTCTCCATAGGACCAAGAAGGTTTGTAGAGCCTTTGTTCAACTTATGTGGGACCAAGCATTTGTGGAGCCAATTCTACAGGACCAAGCACATGTAGAGCCTTTGTTCAATTTCCACAGGACCGAGTATCTATGGAGCCATATCTCTCTCTTCTCTTCATGTTTGGGTATATATAGGATCAAAGACCTACATCTTCTTCATCCTAAGAATATACTTATTTCTCTCTATGAAATTGATTTCTTCCCTGTCTATTCTATGCATTCATCTATTGAAGCAATCAATCCTCACATTCTTCTCTCCATTTAAGAATTCTTCTATGTTTTATTTCTCAATTTAGGGATGATGCATAGTACTAAGACAACCTTCTACATCGAGGTCTCTTTCACTTCGCTAACTCAAATCATGTTAGTTTTCTATGTGCCTTGGTGTGTGTGCTATCCATATTTTTATTCATATGTTCTAACCCTATGATGTAATGGATTTTTATGTTCTAACCTTGTTGTCATGTGTAGTGTTAGACCTAAAATTTCCACCTTGGTTTCTACACATTTCCTACATTTCATTTCCATCATAAAACCCCATTTCCCTTGATTTTATTATATTTGAATATTAAATATAAAATTTCCCCATGTGCATAACTCATAAAATAAACTCTCTTGTTATCACTTTGAAATAAATCCCTCCTTTAGAGTGCTCCCTCGGTAGCATGAGGTATGTCGCCAAGACAATACCACATTGAAGAGAGCCACACCAATATCTCCTCGAAAAAGTAAGAAGAAGGCTGATGAAGACGTCGAGGAGACTCTCATGCTTCAAGGAGACATCCTTAAATGTCTCCCTGACAACTGAAAGAACAATATATCGAGGAGACTTAGATACATCGAAGAGAAAAATTAACATGTCTCACTGACAAGACATAGTGACAATGATACTCTAAGAATATGGAATTATTTTACATTCAGGAAACAAAAAATATCTCTCAGAAATCAAGAGGTTACTATAAAATAAATGGTAAATTACTGGTGAGAACAGGGTCGGACAAATGGCAATATCAAAGAGACATCAACATGTTGGAGGGAGAAAGGAAGAAGTCTCTTCAACATTGTAAGAGAAAGTGAGAATAAAATGTCAGAGAAACATGAAGGCATCAAAAAGACATTAATAGAAGTCTCTTTGACATTCTAATAATAACACATCAAAGAGACAAGTGAACATTGAGTAGACCTTTTCAAAAGTCTCTTCAAAATTCTGGCATAGCTATGAACATACATTATCAATGAGACTAACGGACATCGAAGAGAGATAACCATGGGTCTCTTTGACATTTAAAAGTCACATAAAGGTTATCGAAAGAAATATCACTGAAGGAAGGAACACAGGTATGGTGAGGAGACATAAGCTTGTTGAAGAGAAATATTCACCTGTCTCATCGAAAATCTAATGCCAAGGGATCAAAGAGGGAAGAGCTTGAAATGTAATTTTCAAGGAGATCACACAGGATCGAAGAGAGTAAATCAAATATCTCTTAGAAATTATGAAATGATGTCTCACTCGATTGACATGACTAATAGACAACTGCCATTAATGCTACGAGTTGATTAGAAAGGTGGTGTGAGTGCCATTTATGAACCAAAACTAGTTCAAGCATACTGAATTTTGATAAATCCAACTCCTAAGAAATCATAATTACTACGAATTGTGGTTGAATATCAAGATGACAGAGTTGGACAACGACGAGCAACTCAAAGGTTGTAGCATTCATCGAAGTGCTCTTGGCTCAGTTGAACATGTTCTATAAGATTTTGCTTGAAGTATTGTACAAGTAGGGCCTTAAGATGGATAAAACCCCATAAAAACTAAAAATAAAAAGACAAAAAATAGAGGCCAAGCCATTAAACCAAGATTTGAGAGATTAGTGTCCTAGGTTTGGACAAGAGGCCAGAACATAAACTCAATTAAATCCTTCATGAGAAACACTAGAAGATAAACACAAAAACCTAGGAGATGTATGGACTCCATAGAGAGGTTACGATTTGTTCATATACCATTACAAAAAGAAATACACACATAGGCCAGTCTCGAATCCCTGGAACATGAATTTGGAAAAGCTTGTAATGCCCAATGTGCTTGTTAACGTAGAACTGATTAAAGCACTAGCTAGAAACTACAACCCCAAAATGAGGGCAATCCACTCGCATGATGGCTCATAGTTTGTTATCATAACACGAGATTACATCTATATAGTCTTTCAATTAGACATATCCCTTGAGACAAAATTAAGGATATGGGACCTATTAGAGGAGTATAGGACCATGGATACAAGTTACAAGAGGTGGAAATTGCTGGTACATAGACCCAAGGGCTCAAGAAACCAACTCAAAAGGTTTTCCAGTAATGAGAAACCCATTTTTTCTATTGACACATTTGAGGAATATTACCAATATACCTATTATTCAATTGGCCAAGTCTTAGGAATTGATACCCCTGCCAACATGACTATAGCTCCCATGGTTCTGGCTACAAACATCTAAAGCCAAGATGCTAGGCCCTATGACTATGCATAATACCTGTCTGAGGTCATTAACACTATGCATTCAAGGATTGCACTGTGATCAAAGTGTATAGATTTGAGGAAACCCCATTCTTACTACCTAAAACTATGCAAAAGAAAGTTGTATACCTTGAGATTATAAGGAAAATGACTTATTCAACCTTCATGCACCTAAAAAGCTATGGAAGATAGGCTTTTATGCCTTCTAATCTATGCTTCGATGACTTCACTATGATTGCAAATACAGGGTATGAATTGGTTGGCAACAAGCTAGAATATTATGGCTTGCCAGTGGGAAATAAAAGAGAGAAATTTGATCTTGAACATTTTATCTATGATGGCAAGATCTCACAAAGACTGAAGGGGTATGAATATGAATTTTTTGTGGATGATGTTATTAGGAATTGTGATGAGGATCAAGTAATGATGAGGAAGGATTCCTACAATAGAATTTTCATGGCTGAGGCTTGGAGAAGAAATGATAATTCATTGCATGTGGAGGCCTTTCATGAAATACATGATCCTATGGAAAGGATTGAGAATATGATTCTACATGAAGAAGAATTGATAAAAGATGAACCCCTTGTAGCTTTTGAAAGGAGAAGAAATATTGGTTTTGGTAGACAAGTTGAGAATGTAGCACCATTAAGTCATTTGTCACCACAAACTACTACAGAGGTGAGCTTCTTAGCTGGCACTCCTATTATAATCGAAGATGACATTGAAGAGGAAGAGGAAGTAACACAATCACCATTCCTATTGTTCCCTAGTATCAAGAGCCACCAGAGAGGAATGTGATCACATTTTAAGCTTCTAATGAGTTATCTGATGATTTGAGACATCTCGCTAGCCAAGAATTCATTGCAAACTCCTCATCATCATCCTCATCTCCTCCATCTTGGCCATCATAATTTTGATCTACATCTTCATCATACTCATCATCTATAACATCAGTGAATAATTCCTCTGCCCTGTAGCATGTCTCCTTGGCCCTGTCCTCTACCTCATCTCCCTCATCTGGCACTGGACCTGCATCACCTATGGCCTCATCAAATGGAAACATAGGAGCTAGTCATGACACTACCCAACACTCCTCATACTCATCTATGCTATCAATGTCATTAGCGTCGAGGACTGGAGGCTAATCGTGATCAAAGAACTCAAAGTCACTCTTGGCCACATGGTCTATAGTGAGTCACACTATATCACCTACTCTCTGGGAACTCTGCACTAATCTCTTGAGAAAGAGGCATGCCCTTAGTGCTGTCTAAACCTATCCAAACTACTGCATGACTCACCCATAGTAAAATGGACGTACTACATGGTCATGTTGGCCAGCCAAAATTTCCATCTGCATCCTCCTCAACTATCCCATGTGATTTGGCCACTGAAGTGTTAGAAGATAAGGTCTCCAAAGGATCTCATCCTCCTCCAACTAGTCAAATATCACTCTCCAAAAATGCAATTCTCCATGGTGTGATAATCATCGTAGAGGATAACTAAAGGCTTGAGGATAACCTATAGTTGTAGCACATGGGAAACCAACAGGCCTGGTACATATGATATGTTTAAGGCACAAAACTTGAAGTAGCGTATAATGCACCATACTGTCTATCTCCCAAAACACAAACTAACCAAGATCATAATACAATGAGCTAGGATACAACATCCCCAAGTGTAGACCGTCCTATGCTCTACCATCCCTCAAATCAAGTGGACTAATCCTCCATCTAAGCATGTTGCTCGACCATATGGATTGAGTACTAGTGTTGCTGTGTGCATCATGATCCATTTCACCATTGGGGCACACGAATATAGTAGCATCAGTAGCTTGATTCAGACCCTCACACACTCATCAAGCATTGGTCCATCTAGATAATACTATAAATCAACCTTCTACTCATGGAAGGTGTGGTCTCTATAGAACTATACTCGCTCTCCTTGAATTGCAATGTGGAGAATCCAATGTACATCCTCTAAGATGATCATCATCTCTCCCTTCAGTAGATGAAACACACATGTATCTACATCCCAACACTCATAGAGTTCCATCAGTATGGCATCGTGGTACCTCATGGGAGGGATAAGGTATGCCTAATAGATGCCCACAATCAGAAGATGCTCTATCTCCTCTGCTAATAGTGTTGTGGCAAGATCTCTCAAGAAACTCAACTATCTCCCCCTAGTCACTGTCGAGATTGGGTGGGTACCTATCAAAATTACACAAATATGTTCTAAAAACTCATCTAATCTCTTCAATTTTTCAATTATTCATCATGCAAGTGTGCTAAAGTTATCCTAGTGTGCTTTCCTAAAGGCCCTTGTCACTTTAGACCCCTTTTGTGACAGTTTGCAAAGAAACGAGACACATCGTAAAGAAAAGGGATACTTTGCAAAGAAATGAGACACTTTGCAAACAAAAGGGACACTTTGCAAAAAAAATGGGACAGTTCACAAAAAATGGGGACACTTTGCAAAATTTTCTTCTGAGATCCTAAATTAACCTCTATATGCATAAAAATCATCAAATCATTGCAAACACACTAAGAAAACTTACATAATCAACTCACCTCATAATGCCACTCACCACGTGCCACCTAGTCTCGAAGCGCATCCAATCTCGCAAGCTCGTAATCTCGTCTGCTCGACATCTTCTCCTATTTTCTCATCACTCAAGCTACATAAAGGTAAAATGATAAAATTGTAGGAGAAAATGGTGTCTCCTCAACACCCCCATAATTAGTTGCAAGAGCAAAACAACTTCCATGAGAAAGAGAGAAGGTGAGAAGGCTTGCTTCATAATGCAAGATTGATTGATTGAATATCTGTGAATTACAAAATGTACAAAGAAGCCTAGCTAATATAGGAAAGGAGGAAAAATGGTATTGAATATGTAATGGCTAAGCCATAGCTACCACAATGCATAATAAAATACCTAATTAATGGACATGAGTCCACTATAACTTGTTAATGTTATGGCAGCTTCAGGTTCATCCTTCTAGCCACGAATGAAGACATAAATTATATAGCCTATCGGCTATTTATTTATATGTGATATTTAATGTGAAGGGGCGCTTCACTTGGCAACAATATAATTTCTAAAAGGGCTAACCTTCCTTGTAATTCACATCTTTTATTTTGTAATTATATTTTTGTATTATGGCTGACCTTGCTCTTGAAGAGGTGCGACCTCTTTCATACAATGTATAAATACAAGTTCATTTCCTTCCATTACACATCAAGCAAGTTCGAGTTATTACTTCATTCAAGAGCGAATTTATTCAAGAGTAGGTTGCAAATTTATTCAAGGGTAGAATTAGATTTCAAGGAAGCACAAATTATTATCTTTCATTGCATCTAGTGTAGGTGTTGAACATTGGCCTTGTGATTGGCCTCATTGTAAAGTGAGTTGTTGCCACTATTTATATATAGAAGAGAGATCTTTGTTGTTGAGTTTTTCTCCCTCAAGAGGAGGGTTTTCCCAGGGTATTTGTTGTGTTATTGTCTGATTTTGAATTAATTTCCTATGCATTAAGTTTGATCTTAAAATTTACATGGTATTAGAGTGGGTTTGAGAGGATCGTGATCAAATTATTGCTAATCAGCATACCCTATTTGTTCACTTATCTACATCAATCAAGATGGTGAACGGTTTGAAGGTTGAGGATAGAATCGAGGGTGCATCCAACTTCACTTCATGGAGATTTAGGATCATGCTTACCTTGCATGAAAATGACTTAGGCGAGTTCGTGGAGTCTAGCGCTTCTGAACCTGAGGAGGAAGAAGAAAATTTGCAATGGGTGAAGAAAGACATTAAAGCGATGAAGATATTGGTTGATTCCATCAAGGATCATATTGCTCCTATCATCTCTAAGTTGAAGACAACAAGAGATATGCTCAAAACCTTGGAAGAGATGTACGAAATTAACAATACTAGCTGAGCACTTGCACTAAAGCATCAATTACATCATGTGAAGATGTCAAAGGGAGAATCTATTATTGAATACTTCATGAGGATTTTAGATTTGAGAGATCAGCTCTCAACAATTGGCATATGGTTGATGATAAGGACTTGACCATGCTCGCTCTCAATGGTCTACCTTTATCTTGGGAATCTTACATTCAGGGAATCAGTGCAAGATCAAAATTTCCTAAGTTTGATCACCTAAGATCTGATTGCATTCAAGAAGAATCAAGGTTGGTGGCAAGAGGACTTGGTCAAAGTTCAAAGAATGAAGAAATTCATGTTCTTGCCTCCCATACTTCAAAGAAGAAAGGAAAAGATGGAAGGAAGGGTTTCTTCAAGAGGAATCGAGACAAGGGAAATGATGATGCAACTCCATTCAAGAAGAAGAGAGATATGTCCAAGATTCAATGTTTCAGGTGTGACAAGTTTGGGCACTTTGCCAAGTATTGTCCAACTAGACCTAAGCAACAAGCTACTTTTGCTGATGTTGATGATGCTTCTCTACAAAAGGATTCAAGTGAATATTTGTTCTATTTGGCATTGTCAAGCAGCATACCTTCTGACACCAACACTTGGATAATTGATAGTGGAGCTTCACGACACATCACTGGCTTTAAGGAGCACTTATCAAGTATGGTGGAAAAGGAGTCTTCTGAACAAGTCATCATTGGAGATGATGCTAGCTACTTCGTGAAAGGAATCGGGACCTCTACACTTCATTTGGATTCTGGCATCTCACTTCAGTTGGGTAATGTTCTTTATGTTCCTGGAATCAAGCAATCTTATTTCTATTTCAACTTTGTATCAAGTAAAGGAAAAGTTCTAGTGGATGGAGAACTCTAGCTTCAAGGATGCTCAAGTAATTGGAGTTAGACATGAAAACCTTTAAAAAGTTTGCACACATTCTTTACAAGCTTTGGTTCATGACTCTTCAAGTCTATGCGATCTTTGGCATCAAAGATTGGCTCACCTACAATTCTGATCCTTACCTATCATGGAGAAGATGGTGTCGGGCCTTCCTAAGTTCAACTTGGAGCACGAAGGTACTTGCAAGGGCTGCACATTGGGTAAGAATATAAAATCCCCTTTTCATAGTAGAGAAAACAGATCTAAGTTCATTTTAGATCTTATTCATTCTAATTTATGTGATCCTATGTCTATTCCGTCTTCAAGTGGATTCTTGTATTATGTTTTTTTTATTGATGATCACTCTAGGAAGACTTGGATTTATTTTTTCAAATCTAAAGAGTTTGAGGAAGTTTTGGATAGGTTTAAAGAGTTTAAAGCCTTGGTAGAAAATTTTTCTAGTAAAAGAATTAAGGTCCTCAGATCTGACAATGGTGGAGAATACACCTCTGGCAGTTTTCAGAATTTTTGTATTGATGCAGGGATTAAGAGGTAGTTTTGTGTTCCCTATAATCCTCAACAAAATGGTGTTACAGAAAGAAAGAATAGGACAATCATGGAAGCAACAAAGGCCATGATTCATGATCAAGATTTGCAAACCTTCTTATGGGCAGAAGCTTCCAAGACAGTTGTATATGTTCAGAACAAAAGTCCTCATAAGATCTTGGAGAATATGACTCTAGAAGAAGCCTTTACAGGGAAGAAGCATGAAGTCAGTCATTTGAGGATCTTTGGATGTCCTATCTATGTTCATGTTCCAAAGGAAAAGAGAACCAAGTTGGAGCCTTCTGGCAAGAAGGGAATATTTGTGGGCTACAGTGAGACATCAAAAGCCAACAAGATATACATTCTAGGTTAGAAGTTGATCAAGATCAGTAGGGATGTCACATTCGAGGAAGATGTTGCATTCAAGAGATCCAGGGGGATTCATATGGAGATTGATAATGAATAGTCTCCTCAGGATATGGAAGTTGACCATACTCCTAAGATTCAGAGGGAGACTTCATAACCAAAAGAAGATATTGATCCTATTGAACCCTTGGAACCTACTGATGGGCCTACTGACATTGTCATTGGGAGAAAGAGACCTCTATGGGCCAGTCGTACTATGCAAGAGGCTAAAAGTTTTGTAGCTCCTAGAGGCACATTTAGAGAAAGCAAAAGGCCACATAAGTTCTCTAGTTATGTTGCCTTGATGAGTCATATTATAGAATCTGAGCCTACCTGTGTTGAGGAAGCATCTAGTCATTAAGTTTGGAGAGATGCTATGACAGAGGAGTATCAGTCAATTCTTAAGAATGATGTTTGGGACATTGTTCCTAGACCTGAGGGAAAGTCTGTGGTATCTTCTAAATGGCTATTCAAGATTAAGCATGCTACATATGGAAGCATTGAGAAGTACAAAGCAAGATTTGTGGCTCATGGGTTTTCTTAGAAAGAGGGAGTTGATTACGAAGAAACATATGCTCCTGTTACTCGCTATACTTCTATTAGAACCATCATTGCTATTGCTGCATCTAGAGGATGGAAGATTCACCAGATGGATGTGAAGACAACTTTTCTCAATGGAGTAATTGAGGAAGAATTTTATATAGAGAAACTTGATGGATTTGAGGTTCATGCAAAGGAGTCACATGCTTGCAAGCTGAAGAATGCCTTGTATGGTCTTAAATAGGCTCCTCGTGCTTGGTACGAAAGGATTGATCATTACCTATCAGGTTTTGGTTTCTTGAATAATGATGTTGATTCAAATCTCTACTTCAAGGTAATCAATGGTGAAGCATTAATTTTTGTTTTATATGTTGATGATTTGATCCTTATTGGAGAAGATGACCTGATTCTTGAGTGTAAGAAGGAATTGACTTATGAATTTGAGATGAAGGACCTTGGGCTTATGCATTACTTCCTTGGCTTAGAAGTCTGGCAGAAACTAGATGAGATGATTCTAAGTCAAGGGAAGTACACCATTGATATACTTAAGAGATTTGGCATGATGGATTGCAAATCCATGTCCACACCTATGGAGACCAACTTACATAAGTTGAAGGAGGCTACAGCTAATTCAGACTTGGTGGATCCTACATTGTATAGACAGCTTATTGGATCTTTGATGTATCTAGTTAACACTAGACCTGACATTTGTTATGCAGTAAGTGCACTTAGCCAGTTTATGTATGAACCGAGAGATATACATCTTGTTACAGCTAAACATATCCTGAGATACTTGCGTGGCATAGTTGGATATGGGTTGAGGTATTCTTTAGATGTAGACCTAGAGTTACATGTTTTTACTAATTCTAATTGGGTAGGTTATGTCATAGATTGGAAGAGCACCTCTAGTTGTTGCTTCAGTTTGGGTTCCACTATGATCTCCTAGTGCAACAGGAAGCAGTCATCTATAGCATTGAGTACAACAGAGGCAGAGTATATTGCAGCTTGTATGGCAACTCGAGAAGCAATATGGCTTCGTAAGCTCCTTGTAGGATTGTTTAATCAATCAATGGAGCCTACTATTATTCATTGTGATAATTAGAGTTGTGTGAAGCTTTCTGTCAATCCTGTGTTTCATGACAAAACCAAGCATGTTGAGATCAAGTACCACTACATTAGGGATATGGTACTGAGGAAGGCTGTACAGTTGAGGTACATCAGCACTGATGAGCAGACAACAGATATTCTCACCAAGCCTCTCACCAGGATAAAGTTTTTTGTACTTCTGAGATAAACTTGGTATGGTGGAGAATCCAACCTTGACTGAGTAAGAGTCTCAGTATCAGTGAGCCTTGTTTAATGATTTCTTCTCTAAGAGAGAAGTTTGAGGTGAAATCCCTTGTTTAATGCAATTTCCTCTGAGATGGAGGAATTTGAGGTGCAAGCCCTTGTTAATGCATTTTCCTCTGAGACGGAGGAATTTGAGGTGAAAGCCCTTGTTTCCACCCTATGAGCCTAAGTCATGGTGGATGTCAAGTGTGAGACTCCATGACACATCTTGTACTTGTGAATATCATGTTGAAGTGACAACATCACACAAGTGATGAACACTTGTACACACCATAGTATGATTATAGCCATTATGGTTGATATCATGTTGAGGCGATATCTAATATCACACTGAGGTGATATTCTTCTCACATCTGGTTGTAGCCAATGTGATGGGAATCATGTTGAGGTGATTTGTCTTGAGTAGCTAGAAGTTCTCTCCCTAGCTAAGAGGGAGTGTTAATGTTATGGTAGCTTCAGGTTCATCCTTCCAGCCACAAATGAAGACATAAATTAATATAGCCTATCGGCTATTTATTTATATGTGATATTTAATGTGAAGGGGCGCTTCACTTGGAAACAATATAATTTCTAAAAGGGCCGAGCTTCCTTGTAATTCACATCTTTTATTTTGTAATTATATTTTTGTATTATGGCCAACCTTGCTCTTGAAGAGGTGCAACCTCTTTCATACAATGTATAAATACAAGTTCATTTCCATCCATTACACATCAAGCAAGTTCAAGTTATTACTTCATTCAAGAGCAGGTTGTTCAAGAGCAGGTTGTGAATTTATTCAAGGGCATAATTAGATTTCAAGGAAGCACAAATTATTATTTGTCATTGCAACTAGTGTAGGTGCTAAACATTGGCCTTGTGATTGGCCTCATTGTAAAGAGAATTGTTGCCACTATTTATATATAGAAGAGAGATCTTTGTTGCTGGGTTTTTCTCCCTCAAGAGGAGGCTTTTCCCAGGGTATCTGTTGTGTTATTGTCTGATTTTGAATTAATTTCCTGTGCATTAAATCTGATCTTTAAAATTTACATAACTGACTACTAGAAATAGAAAATAGGAATCTAACCCCTAAGTTAACTTATGTTAGTGTAATAATTAATTAATTACACTATTTTTTTTGCTAGAAAACCTGTTTCCTGCAAGCTAAATTCATTTTTTTGAAAAATTCATAACTTTTGCCTACGGAGGCCATTTTTTAGAAACAAGATATCATCAGAAAGCTAGGAGTTTGAGTTTTTCAGTGGTGCAGATATTTTGCAATTTTGTGCCTCTTTTTCCAAGTTGAAGAGAAATCTCTATTTTTGGCTTTCCAACTCATATCTTTTTGCTCAAATGGGTTTCTTAATTACTATGGAGAAAGGGAACTATAGGAAATGGAGTAATTTAATACTCACTCATCTTGGTGAGAGGAATCTATTGTCCTATTTGTTTGATAAAGTTCCTTGTCCTAGCATAGCTGATGAGTATTGCATTTGGAAAGGCTTCAGGGTTGTTGTCTTTAGAGTTATTTTTGAAAATGTAGATGATGACTTTTTGGAGACACTTATTCACTTCCAATGTCCTCATGCTATTTAGAATCACATTAGAGAGGTGCATGAAGATCATGATTCTTCTCCATCTCTTGAAGGTCCTCTTTCCAACTCACATGTGCTTCTTCATTCTTTAGAGTTGATAACCCATGCTTGTGATCCTTTGGAGGAGATTGCGGTGCTACTTTAGAGGTTCTTGATTTTTTCATCTTACGTTGATGAGTCATTCATTGCAATAGGTATCTAAGTGGTGCTTGAGAACCGGGGCCTTCAAGGAGCACTTCAAGAACCAGGAGAGTGCAAGGGTCAGGAGGACCCTCCAAACAAGTCAAAGCATCAATTATGACCTTTTGGAGCCTATAATGGCATTTGGGATGAATAAATGTAATGGGAATGTTAAAAGTTCTAAGGTTCCTGATAAGGATCCTAGGTTAAAAATGCAATGTAAAGGGAAAGTCATGTTCTAGGGGTTTGATTAATGATCTAATGCTTTGGGTAGGTCAAATAAACTTGGATATTGAAGATCCAATAGTTTTTAGGTGGTGGTTTTTAATAAATTTCAAGTTTGCAATTTCAAATTTTTGAATTTTAGTTTAGGCGGGAAAAGGGGTTTTGAGTGTTTTGGAGTTAATTAAGCAATGTAATCAATCCAATTCGGTTGGATCAGTTGGGGAATGGGTTTATAACCCTAAAATATTCATTTGTATGGAGGTTAGGCATTTGGAGAAAGTACTGTACAGACTGTTTTCTGGAAATAGTGAAAAACACAGTTTTTTGGCATTTTTATGGTGTTCTTTTGTTAAATACTTGATCTCTATTGAATCTATGTCCAGTAGGATGCTTTAGGAGTTTTTGTTTACATATTTTAACACCATTTAAGGCTCTGAAAGTAGTGATAATTAATTTCTTTGCATTTTATATTGACTGTCCTAAAAAAGAACACATAATTTACACTAGTTTGAGGGTTTTTCATGGATAAATGATCCATTTCATGGGAGTTTATGACTGTATCTTGTGAAATGGATCATATTTAACATGTACCATACTGGAATAACAATATAAAGTGCAGGAAAGAAGAATCAAATGGTGTACACCAAGATTTCATTGTGAAAAATGCTTGAAGATGGAGGCTAGGGTGTAGCAGCAGAAGATCTGCCTTAATGAGGGGCATGTTTTTGAGTTTGGATTGACTAAATATGTTGTCCTAATGGTGTAGAGTCAATGAGCAAGTTCTGGAAGTGATTGGAAGGTTAGTTTTCAAGAAGCCCTAGTTTTTGAGGCAAGTTGAGGAGGGGTTTGTGTTGGAGCATGTTAGAGGTGTCATAGAGGTCTAAAAACTTGGATTCCTTGGTTTTGAGTCATTTTAGGAGACTGCTGAAAGTTTCATGGTCAGGGGTTGAGTTTAAAGAGGGGTTTCTTTGAAAAAGAGGGCTAATTAGGCCTAAATTTGAGGAAACAACAGATTTTTGATTGGTGTGCTCCAAAACAAGTGCCATCAATAATCTAGTATGTTATGTATCATCACAAACACATCTATTCAATCATTATTTTGAGGTTCCTTTGGAAAGTTTGAGTGCAAAGTCAAAAAATCACCGCAGGAGGCCTAGTTGGGCTAGTAGCCTAGTTAAGGTGAAAAATTGGTTTTGTGTCTAAGTCAGAGGGTTGGGCTTTGAAATCATTCAAAAAAAGTTTTCTTAAGTCTCTTAAGGGTGTTCCAAGGGTTTGGGTCCATAAAGAGAGCATACAAGCGATTAGTGCATCATTAAGCCTTGTCTCCATTAGGGTGCCTGGGAGATAGCTTGAGATTGCAACCTTTAATCCTTGAAATCTTTGTGTTTCTTTCAAAGTCCCTGACCCTCTGCATCACTAAGAGTCTTCTTGATTGGGATTCCTATTTGAAAGACATTGCTTCTTTGTTTGTGGAGTCTCACATTTCAAATTTGGAGGATCAATTTGAGGGTCTATCTCTCCTATTTGATGAGTCATGTTTGTCTATGGAGTTTGTTCAAGATCAGTTTCCACTGTTCCTGGTTTGTCACAATTTGTTGTGATTGGGAATGTACCTAATTGGATTGTGGAATCATCATCATCGAAGAACTTGGCAACACATGAGTAGATTTTAGAGACACAATCTTCATACATTTGGATTCCTCTTCCTAATTCCTATCCACAATGGGAAGCATTCCTGCAGTTGTACTTGGTGTATCTTCTTCCTAAGGGGAGAAACATTGTTTGTAGGCATTGGATAATGTTTTGTTTCAAACATTAACCATATTTGTAGGAGATCACACATTATGGGGGGGATATCTTATCTTTCTACTTTCCTCTTATGGGGGGGTCATTGTTTGTATATACATAATGAATGTAGTCCTTGGGGGGTATCATTGAGACCTCCATAGATCATGTTTGTTTATTTTCCTCTATTTTGGAGTGGAGTTTTTTCCCACTAGGTTTTCTCCCTTTCTTTGCTTGTGAGAGTTTGTTTGCATTTGCATTTGTAAATGGGTACCTCACATGGCCTCATAGCTAGGACCCATCCTTTCATCATTGCATAATAATTTCTCCCTAAGTTGCACTTATGGGGGGGTGTTAGTGTAATTAATTAATTATTACACTAGCATAAGTTAACTTAGAAGTTAGATTCCTAGTTGCTATTTCTAGCAGTCAATTATAGTAGAGCCATGTCCATTAATAAGGCATTTTATTATGCATTTTGGTAGTTATGGCTTAGCCATTACATATTCATTACCACTTTTCCTGCTTGCCTATATTAGCGAGGCTTCTTTGTACATTTTGTAATTCAAGGATATTCAATTAATCAATCTTGCATTATGAAGCAAGCTTTCTCGTCTTCTCTCTTTCTCATGGAAGTTGTTTTGGTCTTGCAGCTAATTCTAGGGGTGTTGAGGAGACACCATTTTATCCCACAAAAATTAAGTGACCATTTAATTTACTTCTTCACTTTTATGTTCAAAATTAGTACTTTTTACTCCATTAGGGTTAAAAAGTACTTTCTCTTCAAATCAACATAAAGGGACCTAGTGAACTCCATTTTTTATGTCGTTTGTTGCGTTGCAATCATGATTTACACCCCAAAATCATTACTCATACATCATTATGGGGCAGGGTACTTGGAAATTCCCTACGATGTGATTGATTCTATTTGATGTGGCTAGATTGCTACCTTGATTCCACCTTCATAAAGCAAGTAGAATCAAGGGGGGCATACATCTACCCTCAAATTTGATTCCTAGAAGTTAGATAAAAGGATTTCTAAAAAACTAATGAATTTTTGTTGCAAAATTTAATGTTGTGGTTTTACATAAAACTACACTGGGGGATTCATTCTCCTGTCACCCGAATAAGTATCCTTTTATGCAATAAAGTGTACTGTTTAGAGTCCTTTAGCTTGCATATGCATGTAGAGTGATATGGATGCTAAAGTGGGGGATAAATGTGGCATATAAAATTGGGCGCTCTTGGAAAAAGAGACAATTTCATGCTTAATTTGGACCTACTTTTGAGTACCCTTTCATTAATCATTCTTCAAAACAACATTTATAGGCCCCTAAGACCCATTATTTTTGATCTAAAGGCCCATTTCACATAAAAATCATACAAATCCCAAAAAATAATGCTTAAATCATTCATATCTCAAAAAACCACCTCCAAAAACCACAAGTGGCACCCATTCACCACCTCGGGTGAATGAGTCCCTTTGGGGAAAATTTAAATTTTGAACTGGAATTTCACTAACTTAATTCAAATTTTCAGTGGATGTCAGCCTCTTAGGTCTAAATAATGGGAAAATTAGGTATTGATGCCTATAAATACATATTTATAGGTCATTTTTCACATCTCCTAGTCATTTTTACAAAGCAAATTCAAAAGTTAAGTGTTGAGAATCTTCCACAAGAAGTTTCAATAATAATTTCTACAACAAAGTTGAAGCTTTTGGACAACAAGATAGGGTTTTTGAAAGTATTCAAGCTCACTTGTCATTCAAGATCCAACATTTCAAATAGTTGATCATGGATGCCTATGGAGAATCATGGAGAAATCTAGGTTGAGGAGATGCAAATAGCCATCAAATCAAGGCTAAATACTTGTTTTCAAAGTGATTCCATCTTCTATTTTCACTCTATCTTTAGATTTAAGGTTTGCATGTCATTAATTCAAATTTAAAATGTTGTAGGGTTTCTTGTATTGGAGTCTTGCATCAATCAAGTTCTTTTAAACAATCTTATTCTAGCACATTAGAATAGGGTTTTACTTTACTTCAAATTTTCCTAGTCTTAGACACACTTATGGCTAGGGTTTTATATAGATTTTTTCCATTCAAGGTTTAACTACCAAATTAGGGGTTTGAATAAGGAAAAACCCCCATTATAAAACACATTTGAATCTATTTTGTAGGTTTTTTTAGAGATTCAAATCTAGGTTTCTATCAAGAAGTATTGTGCAGGTGACAAAGTGCAGATCTGAAACTTGAACTTTCAGAAAATAGAAAAAGGACCAATTCACCATGGTTGGAAAATGAGTCCCACTAGAGGTGTCTATTAGAGCAAAGTGTAGATTCCAATACCTTTTTGGAAGAAACAAAAGTTTGGGTAGAAACCTTGATCTGGGACTAATTCACCCTGGGTGGAAAATGAGTCCCAAAATAGTCAAAACATCAATATTTTTAGTTTTTTAGAGCTATTTTCAGGTCTTCAGAGTTTTCAGGTGCCTAATACTTACCTCCTGTTAATTTTATTCTTCTATGTTTTCATTTCTAGGGCTTTTTTTAGTTCTTTTCATACTTGTTTGCATATCACCGCATGTTTTCAAACACTTCATATTTCTTAGGTTTTGCATAAATAATAAGTATAGCTCTTTAGTTTATTGCATTTGGATCATTGAATTTAGATATATTTTCATTGTACCTGCATTAATTTGAGTGAACCACCTAGATTTTTAGGTCTATCTCTCCCCTTTAGTTGAAAAACCCTAATAGAGTAAGAGAGTCATAACACCTACACAATGGGGTCTATCTCTCTCCTTTATGTGAAAAACCCTAATAGAGTAAGAGAGTCATAACGCCTACACAAAAATCTATGGTTCACCCTCATGTTCCTACCTAGTATTTCAACAAGAATAGGTAATCAAATTAGACCCAAAGTCAACCTACTAGCTCCTCTCAAGGAATATCCTTTGAGACTGAAATTGAGCAAATGAGTGAATATGTAGCTGAGGAATTCAAGAAGGTCAAGATAAGCTTGTCAACCTTTGAGTTGCTTAAGGTCCCAACAGTTAGGAATGCTTTCTTTAGAATTATTAATGGGACTGCCGCTTTCAAATCAATGCAAGAGATACCTACTAGGAGAGTCTCCTTTGACGAGTCACAAAACGAGCCTATAATCAAGGAGATTCTAGGGAAGAAGACAAATGCACCCTCAAATCAACAAATAGGAAAACAACCTGCCAAGGAGAAAATTCAAATGCAAACCAAGGATAAGGCCAATGAAAAAGACAAGGCTCAAGTAGCCTAGGAAGATATGCCTATGGGCTTGTTCCAAGGGAAACTAGAGACCCCTCCTTTCCTGACCACTATCAGGATATTTGGGAAGAACTTGCATAATTGCTTGCTCGATTCAGGAGCATCAACCAATGTCATGCCTCTTGCTATGTGCAAAGCTTTGGGAATAGTCTTGACTCCTCGATGAAAGGTGACCTAGCTGGATAAGATGAAAGTGAACATAGTTGGTGAAATCAATAGGATACCTGTGTAGATTGCTATTGACCCAAGGGTGTAGCAAGTCATTGACATTCAAGTTGCTGATTTCTCGGACACACATGGCATAATACTAGGAAGGGAATTCACCCAAGCGTGGAATGAATATGTTGTGATTTATTTTTCCCACTTATGGCTTCCATGGAAGGGGCTTCCCAATCAGATCTGTATTGATCGGGAGCCACACATGAAGTTTATGATCACGAAATACAACAACACCAATGAGGAGTTGTTCGCTGAAATAGAACTAGGCAACTACTATCCCATGGCTTATCAGGAAGAACTAGAGTCTTAGAAAGAGGAGGTGATTAAAGAGATCCTCCTTTTACTATGTAATCCTCTTACTAACTTAACCTATGCACCTCATAGTACAAAAAAGTTTATTGAGTCAAATGATGAAGAATCCTATGAGGATGGTAATCTAGGATTATTGGATGGATTCCATGATTTAATGGAAAAATGTGTGAAAGATTATCTCAGTTTAGGAGCTATAATGTATTTTCAAGAGCTCTTATTACCTAGTTAGTGTCAAATACATAATGTTTCCCACTTGGAATTTGAGTCTTCCTTGTGCCAAATAGAAATTAAGCACATTAGAGGACAAGTCACCCCAAAAGAGGAAGTCTAAATGGGACAATTGAACCAAAGGTGCACTGCCACCTAAAGATGCTAAAGAAAATGTCCCACCAAGAGAAGAAATGTGCTATACTGACTCTAAGACCTAAGGTTCCTCTAAATTTTGGATGCTGCACTTCGATGGGTCCAAGTCCAAGTAAGGAGCAAGATTTAGATTTGAGCTTATCAACCCTACAAGTAAGACATATCTCACTGCTCATAGGCTCCAATTTTATTGCATGAACAATGTAACAAAATATGAAGCTTTAGTTCATGGTTTACTAATGGCCCTAAGGAAAAAAGTCAAGATGTTGCAAGTCTTTGGTGACTCATAGTTAGTAGTCAAACAAGTCAGGAAATTATATTCTTGCCATGATAGGAGTCTAGAAAATTATAGACACAGAGTCTGGGATCTTATAGATGGCCTAGATGCATTCAATATTCAGTTGATTCCTCGATCCAAGAATAATATAGCTAATGCTTTAGCCCAAGCCATTAGTACCCTCCAACCCCTTTCCTTATTTTTCGTAAAGAAATTTACTGTTGAACTTACCTCCCCATCGGTGCTAGATAACATCACCAACTTCTAAGTGTTTAATGATGACAAACACATCTTGTATTTCATTACTAGCTCTGATGTGTTTGCAACTCATATAATTGATGAGGTAGAGCCTTCAGAAGATAAACTAGACATAGGAGTCATCAACCCCAAGACAAATATGATACCAAGAGGAATGGTTCAACCTGAGAGAATTTTTGACTTAGATAAGATTAGAGATCAAAATCAACAAACAAAGAAGGATTCCATTGATGATCAATGCGATGCTGACAACCTAGGGATTGATGAAGAAGTCAAAAATGTATTCATTGGAAAAGTGTGCACACCAGAGGAAAAGAAAGGAATCATTGATGCCCTACACAAGTACCATGATGTAGTTGCTTGGATCTATGAGGACTTGTAGACATATGACACCTCGATCATTACACACACCATCCCTCTCAAGCTAGATGTGAGACTTTTTCAGTAGCACCAACACCCTATTAATGTACTAATGGAACCCATCATCTATAAGGAAGTCCAAAAGTTTTTGTCTACCATAATCATATTCCCAGTTAGGCACTCCATGTGGGTGGAAAACTTGGTCCCAATCAAGAAGATGAATGGAAAAATAAAATTATGCATGGACTTCCACAACCTGAATAGAGCCTTACAGAAGCACAACTATCTAGTGCCCTCATTGGATGAAGTGCTATAGGTAGTCAATGGATCTCAAATGATTTCTTTCCTAGATGGATACTTTGGCTATAATCAAATGATGGTATAGTATGAGGATAGACATAAGACAACATTCACCACAAAATGGGGAACCTTTGCATACAGAAGGATGTCGTTTGGGCTAATCAACGTTGGTGCAACTTTCCAATGTGCCATGGACATTTCCTTCAAGGATTTGATTGGAAAATGCATCATCATCTACATGGATGATCTCACTATATTTTCAAAGAAGAGAGGAGATCATGTTTTTGATTTGTGCAAAGTCTTCCAGAAGTGTAGAGAGTTTGGGATATCCTTGAATCTGAAGAAATGTATCTTAGGAGTTATGGAAGGAAAACTGCTTGGGCACATACTTTTAGAGAAGGGAATTTCAATAAATCCTGAATGCATTTAGGCTATTCTAAAAATTCAGTTTCTAGGAAACAAGAAGGAGCTGAAATCCTTCTTTGAAAAATCAATTTCATTAAGAAGTTCATCACCGACTTTGTTGAAATTGCCAAGCCACTCAATGCTATGTTAAAACAAGATGCCAAAGGTGAATGGAATCTGAAAGCCAAGTAGGATTTTGAAGATATAAAGAAAGCAACTACCAATGTACCAGTGTTAGTCAACCTAGACTACCTGAAGTCGTTCTACATCTACTCATTTGCTTCAAATCACTCCTATGCTAGTATATTGACCCAAAAAGATGATGAAGGGAATGAACACCTGATTTCCTTCATGAGTGCTCCACTAAAGGATGCTAAGTTGAGGTACCACAACATCAAAAATAAATCATACACCTTATTCAAGAGAGTTAAGAAATTCAGGCACTACATCTTGTAGAATAAGGTTTTTGCAATTGTACCTGACCTAATAGTTCAGACTGTGCTGATGCAAAATGAGTTGGGAGAAAGAAGAGAAAAATGGGTCACTCTACTACAAGAATATGACATGGAAATTTAGCCCATGAAGTTGGATCAAGGGCAAGCCCTTACTCAAATGATAGTTGAAACTCTAGCCAAAGTTGGACCTGAGCTCACCATGCAGCAATACCAACTAGAGGATGTTTACCCAGGAGAATGGTATGACGACATCGTTCACTACCTATTGAACAAAAAGTGTCCATCCCAGTTGTAGGGAGTACAAAAATGATCTTTGAGGCTGAAGAGCAATGGTTATATGCTCTAGGGGCTTATACTATACAAGTGCAACCATGAAGGGATCTAACTTAGATGCCTCAAAAAAGAGGAAGCATTCAGAGTATTAGAGGAATTTCATGATAAATTTGGCACCAGACATGGATGTGACCCATCAATAGCTCATCAAATCTTACAAGCTAGGTATTACTAGCCAAATGTGTTCAAGGATGCGCATAATCATGTTAGGACTTGTCACGTTTTCCAAGTTGTTGCTACCAAAGAAAGAAAAGGTTATATCCCACTACAACCTGTCTTAGAGGTAAGACTGTTTGCTTAGTGGGGGCTCGACTTCATTGGTCTAGTAAGTCCACCTTCCTCTATAGGCCATAGGTACATTCTAACCACATCTGATTATTGTACTAGATGGACATAAGTGATAACATGTAGGCAATCTACTATTGAAGTGGTTGTGAATTTTCTTGAAAGTTTTATTTTGAATCATTTTGGTTGCCACTATGCTCTTGTATGTGATAATGGCCCTACCTTCTCCTCACTTAAATTTTCTAGTTGGGCCTTCGATTATGGGGCTGCACTAAAATTCTCATCCAATTACTAACCCTAGGGAAATGGCCTAGCTAAATCCATGAATAAAAACTTGATAACTATGATTAAAAAGTTGCTTGATAGAAACCCCAAAGATTGGCACACCTAGCTACGTTTTTCCCTCTAGGATGATCGTACACACGATAAGGCTTCCCTGGGTGATTCCCCATTCCACCTTCTTTATGTCCTAGAGCCTATATTTCTTGTTCACCTCAAGATTCCCACCCTCCAATTTCTCAACACTTACTATGAGGAGGGTGACTGATAGGAAGTCTGCTTGTTTGAGTTACTACACCTAGAAGAATTTTGTGACCATGCAATTAAATTTTTTTCCAAACATTAGGGTGTAGTTAAGAGATGGTTCAACCATCGAGCCAAATTCAATCCCTTTAGGATTGCTGATCTGGTCCATTGTTGGGACAAGGCCCATGATAAGAAAGTGGGACATGAAAGATTTGGCAAGCTCTAGCTTGGCCCCTTTCATATTTGAGAAATTTTAAGAGAAAATTCCTTTCACCTCAATACAGTCACTGGAGAGGATGTCCCATTGCATGTCAATGGGTAACACCTCAAACATTATTTCCTTTCCTTAGCTTTTTAAGCTCATCCTTGTATATAGTTGTACATAGGTTAGCTTAGGTTTCCTCTTGCTTTGCTACTGTGCTGTTGCTTTGTTTTTTTCTCACTTTCCTGGCTACTTTTGTTCTTGTTGAGGGTGTGCTCCTTCATTCTTGATGTGGTGGCATTGCTTGGCCTTTCAAAAAGCTTACTTTGTTGTCAACTCCTGCTTGTTCTTTGGATAAATTTTCATTCATGCCTATCAATTTCTAATTTCTCCCATGAAGTGGTTTCCTTATTTAAACTTTGACTTGACCTAGGATTGAACCCTTGTTTGAATATTTTCACCCTTATCTTAGATCATGCACGAAAATGCATTTTAATTATTTTGAAGAGCTATACAATAGATGTTATGGAGTCTTAACAAGTGAAAATATTAAGTCTACTCCAGTGACCACTATGATTCCAAACCCATAGTAAGCTTTGATACTTACATAGTTGAGCAAAAGAAAAGGTCCTAAAATAAAATTTCATGAAAATAAATAAAAGAAAAGAAAGTATGGAAACAAGCAACTATGTGGGTGTGTGAACAAATCTATGGGGGCTATGGGAACCCAGTTGGAAATAGATCAATGTTTGTTGGGTCATAGTGACAACTCTGTTAGGGCTATATATGCCTAACTGGCAGCGGAGCAATGTCCAGGTTACTTTTGGGGTTAGGTGATTTACCTAGCTTTCCTTGGCTAATTAATGGCTATTTGTTATGGTTCCTAAAGAAATGGAATGAACTCACCCCGCACACACTTCTAAGATACTCCCATGACTTGATTACGCTAAGGATCCTGTCCTCCTTCGAGTTTCTTAGTTCACTCATGGAAACTGACTTTTGGTCTGTGAAACTAAATATTCTAGGTTCTAAATGAATATTTATCCTTAGATCACTTGAGAGTGTTCTCCTAGAATAGTCACCATTTGTTGTGCTTATAACACACACACCTCATTCAAAACGGGGACCCCCTCTCTCTTTTCCTTCGCCGGGTCACTTTTTCCTTTTCCTTGTTTTGCATGCCCCCTAATTTGAGTTCCAACTGGTCAAGGAAGTCAAAGGTTATCATCTTTAGTTGACCAAGGTTCACCATCCTGAAATTTGCTAAGTCTTGGGATTCTATGGAGTTTCCTTGGCAATTTTCCCTTAGCATTAAAAACTGGCATCCTTTGCTCCTCGCGGGTCCGCGCACATAAATTTCTCTTTACCCTTCACTATTTCACTGGTGGTCGACACTCAATGTCAGCTTGCATGACAGGTTTAACACCCACCATTGTCTTTCCATCCACCAACCGTTCGATGGAAATTCCCAAGCTTCCACTTGCGATGTGGGACCCAACTTTCCCACTGACACCCATTTTGAAACTTGTGCGTAGCTACCCCATCGATGATTGTAAAAATAATTAATGTGGGAAATTAATGCACAATTTATTATAAATAGGTCTTTTGACCTATCATTTTCATCATGTGCCTTGTCAGAGAAGTTGTCAGAGCTAAGTAGCCGTCGCCACCTCTATACCCGAAAGATCTCCTAGCTGATTTCCATCATTGAGTTCACCAAATTATTCAAGTTTCTTAGGTATGTCTACCGCCACCTGACTTACAATGTCCTTTAAATGAGTTTACAAATTTAATTGAAAATTTTAGAGAAAACCTTGGAAACTCCTCTAGGCGGCTGATAGAACATGAAATTCTACACTGACCCATTTCAAGAAACCCTAAAAATTGATCAAGTTTTTCCTCCTAGGGCCATGCAATATTTCACCTCCTCATGACCATTCTTTACTAGAGCCCTCAAGCCTCTGCGGCCCACACCCTCATTGTTGTCATTCACACTTCAAGTATGAAAATACCAAGCCTTCGTCTTTTGTGGGTCCGCCTCGACAGGCAGACATCCCCTCACTATTTCCTTAAAACTCAAATGAAATGAACTTAAATAAGAAGCCTAAGGCCTCAAACACTCGTGGGTCCACCACTATGGGTCGCCACATGTGGACGACCCACATTGTATCGCTGTTTTAAAATGGCCATCTCCTACCTACCTCGCACATTGTAGGACGCGATGAGGCTATCTCTGTCGAGCCTTCAAAATACCTAAGTCCCTTGAGCGGATGCATTTGTGTGGGTTGCTTGCTATCCATCACCACTTTATTCAATGCTTATCTCTTTTAGTGAACCCTTTACCTCCTCCCACCTTGTGGAGCTCGTGCATCCTGGTGACACCTCAAACCCTTAAAGGAGAATATTGAGCCTTGGGTCCTTATGGACCAAGCCATACAGAGGCCCATCTATGGGCCACCTCACCTTCACTAGTGTTCTAAATACTACCAAGGAGTCCCATCCATCTACCCTATAGAGTTTGACCCCTCCATCTCCCCTTGAGCCCTTAAGTGCAAAATGACTAAGTTAAACAAGATTGCTGTCATTCCTTTGCAAGTCAACACTTGCGATCCACCATTATCTGACCATCATCCACAAACGGTCGTTCCTGACCTACCTTCTACATGTTGGGGTCTAAACCTTCATCCGTTGATAGGATTTCATCAAATGAAAGGGGGATTTGTCAGGATGCTTTGCAGACCCATTGGTGTAGGTTGCCCCTTTTGGGTCATTGTCCTGTGTCTGCCATCCCTGAACGGTCGTTTGTTGATAGCCTTCCGCCAACCTCTTCCCACAAATTTTGAATAGACCAAAACCTAAAGGCATGAACTTAGACCATCCAAGTTATATGTGGACCCCACCATGTGGGAGTCCCCTTACGGGTTTCCACCTTGTCAATACCATTTTTCAATGGCTGAGATTAAATGTCCATGGTGACCCCTACCTCTGCACCCTTTGATCTTGCATAAGCCAAATGATGTTTTAAATTCCTCCAAGGACCTCAAAAATGATTTCCCAATGTACTTAAATAGCCCTAGATCCTTGAATGACCTCCAAACTCCAAGGAAAAATCCTTAGTGTGGGTGGCCATCTATGGGTTGCCATACTCTTGGTGCTATTTTCCTTCTGCTTCCTCCAAGTAGCTGCTAGCCCAAGGAAACCCGTATCCCTAGACTCACATTGCTATTATTAACTCAAAAAAAGGCCAAACGATAAGCATTGATGAATTTTATGATCTTTGAAAGATGAATTACTAGACCTAACCCTTGTTCTCTAGGATTTCACTATCGTTTCCTGATTTTTTATGAATATGCTTACTCCACCTTTGTTTGCAGGATTTAAGGAATCTACTATGAGCACATTGGGACATTCTATAGAAAAGGAAAAGGGAAAGAAAACTACCAAACCACCTAGGGGAAAAGAGGAAAAGGAGTAGATGAAGTATCAGTTCCATAGGGTGGAAATCACCTCCAAGGTCACCTCAATGTGGGACTTGATATAAGATACCAACTTGGGACATATAGATATAGATGAATTCAAAAGATGAATCAAAAGCAACACTATCACTAAGAATGCACGAAAGATTTGAAAGAGCGGTCTAGCCAAGGCAGCTGGCTTCCCACCTACACTTGTGGCCCCAGAACTTGTAATAGCCTATAGAGAATGCTACAATAGTGGTAACAAGAAAATAATAGATCATGAAGGCCAGGTATTGCCTAATTTATCTGCTCAGTCCATAGGAGAAACTTTTCATATCTCAACATTCGACCCCATGGAGGAAATGGAGAAGGGGTACACTAAGAGTATGTGCAAGGAAGACCCCCTGGCATGCAAAAATCTAATCAACAAACATTGGTTGAAAGAGAAGAGGGGTAGCGCCACCAAGGTGTTGTAAGAGCTTTATAGGAGTGATTACATGAAGAGTACCATGATTTGGTCACTTTACTGAGTAGAGTAATGGGCCTACTTGGTGCAATCTTCTTCCCAGAATGTATGTTTTATTTTATTGAAGAAATTATACATGGAAAGACAAAATTCAACTAGGCCAAGATCATTAGTGAGAACCTACACACATAGTTCATGGTCATGAAGAAGACATCATAATTCTATATGACCTCCTACCTGTTCTACCTAATAGCAAAGGAATTTCCATAGAAAGGCCTCTTTGTTACACAAAATCCAAATCTAGGAGGCAAGGAGCTCAAGGTATATGATCGATACTCGCAACTACAATACAAGAACTTCAAGAGGGAGTATCAAAGGGTAAATGATGCATTCATGAGGAATATTATCAGACTCCTTGGAGGAAATTTTCAGAGGAGGCTCTCCCATAGTGCCTTTGTATTCATTCAAAGTTTTAAATTCTTGTTTATTCAGTTCCCAAAGTCCACCTACATCATAATGGCAGGACTCTCTAAAAGGTCTTACAAACTGCCTCGGTACTCTAATGACCAGATGATCATATTGGATGATGCAACCATGGTAAGGAGGCTCCTCAAAGAGAACAATTTGAATTGTGCAACAAGAGTAACACAACAGAAACAACACAAAATATGGAGGCTAATGCATATGCAAATATTCTTATTAACAAAAATCTTAGTTACATTTGGATGGAAACATATAGGCTTCAAGATTCGGGCTCACAGGCCTCTTACAAAATAATTAGAAAAAAAACTTTCTAACGTGCTCAAACTTGCAAGAAAAATCAACCTAATATTCCTCTATTACATTCTATATGATTCGTTGCTATATTTCACTATCTATTACAAGCTTTATATCACATCCGTTAGTCAAGAAACATCCAAGTCAGCCAGGAAATGATTACAATCTCCAAGAAGGAAAATTTAGTGAATACATGAATAGATCAACCTTCAATTTGAATTCTTCATCAATAGGTACAAAGGAATGAAGTGTGGACCTAAACTAAAGGCTAGAAACATTCCAAGGAATAATTAAAATCACACCATTGAGATCTACAAGTCACGTGGACGATCCAAAAATGATTAGATAGTTGTTAAGCTTGAAAACTATTCTAGTGTCGGTTCATAAAACTACCACTTATTCCAGAAGTGATAACTTGCTAGAAAAAGATCCAATCAAACTCAAATATTTGGATAAGGAATAAGATAATGTCCATGAGGTACACTGAGATCCATAGGGTTTGGTGAGAAAATATGATGAATCTACCAACCATGAACTGAGCAAGAATAGAAACATGAACAAAACTAAAAAGAAGATATTTTTGGTTGATGCAAGATTGCCAAGAACCAAGGATTCTCCTACATCAGACATTCGGGGTTAAAGAAAAGTGAGTCCCTCACTTTGTAGGGGCTAAGGGAAAACCAAGACGGTCCACCTCAACCTGAGAAATCCAAGAAGAATCCTCAACTAGTCTACCCTTCCACTTCACAAGATATTCTTTGTATTGTCTTCCACGAGTCTTCCTTCCATCTCTGCTCTCTAGAATCTCTTCAATCTCCTCTAATTGCTACTTCAGAAACTAACTCTCCAACTCTACTTTTTTGTCTTCACTAAATTTTGCTTCATGATACTAACATAGATCTACAATGTTGAATATAGGTGATATACTCATGCCATTCGGTAACTCCACTTAATATGCATTTACTGAATCAAACTTCCTCATCCTCAAACTATTGTATGTCCCAACTAGAAATCTCTCCTTCCTCAAATATACCATCACTTCATCTCCAACTTCAAATTACTTATGTCTCCTCTTTTCATTTACCTTCTCCTTATACTTCTGGTTCATGTCTTCCAATTGCTGCTTCACCTGAGTATGCAATTTCTTCATATATTTTGCAAAGTCTTATGCTTTTGCACTCCTCTTGTCTTCAATACTAATGTCTCTCAACTCTGATATACCTCTAGGATGAACTCCAATAACAATCTCAAAAGGTGTCTTCCTAGTATTCTTGTTTACTGAATTATTCTAGGAAAACTCTGCTTGTGCAAGGAACAAACACCAACTTCCAATTTTCTCTCCAACCAAACATCTCAACAAATTCCCCAAACTCCTATTCACTACCTCTGTTTTTCCATTAGTCTATGGATGAAAATTAGAAATAAACTTAAAATCTATCTTCAACTTCTTTCAAAGTGTCCTCCAAAAGTAACCAACAAACTTCACATCTATGTCTGAAAGAATACTCCTAGGTAACCCATGCAATCTTACCACTTCCCTGAAAAATAAATCTACTATATATACTGCATTTTTTTTCTTCTTAGAAGGTATGGAATGTGCCATCTTAGAAAATCTATCTACCACCACAAATATAGAATCATTACCTCTCTATGTCTTCAGTAATCCAAGTATGAAATCCATGATTATGTCTTCCCAAGGTCTCTCTCGAACTATCAATGGTTTATATAATCCAATATTTTGACTACCTCCTTTCGCTACTTGACAAACTCTACAACTCTGCACAAATTTCTAAACATCCTTATGAATCTATGACCAAAAATAGTTCTCACTCACTAATGCTACAGTCTTATCAACTCCAAAGTGTCCTGACAATCCTCCACTGTGCTTTTCTTTTATTAGGTTCTTTGCAAGCTCTCCAAGGTTCAACAAAATCTGGGTCTTCCTCATACAAGTTCTTTAATTCATCAAAACCTAATACCTCTATTCTCATTTCTGTCAGCAAATTCCTTCTCCTACTTAATGCATCAACAACTTTATTTGACTTTTCACTCCTATGCTTCAAAACAAAAGTATAGCTCTGCAATAATTCTATCTACCTCATGTGTCTTTGATTCAACTTATCCTGATTGTTCAAATACTGCAAAGCTTGATGATTTGTATATAACACAAACTCCTTAGGCAACAAGTAATGTCTCCACTTCTTCAAGGCTTGAACTATAGCATAAAATTCTTGATCATACACTGAATATCTTCTCCTATCATCATTCAACTTCTCACTGAAATAAGCTACAAGCCTCCCTTCTTGATTCAATATTGCTCCAGTTTCACTTCCTTTTGCATCACAGTCCACTTGAAATACCTTACTAAAATTCGATAATTCCAATACAGGTTGCTCTATCACTTTCTCCTTCAACAACTCAAAAATTATGTCTACTCCAAATGTCCATCTAAAGTCCTTCATATCTCCCCTCATTATCTTTTTCATAGGGCCACAAATAGAATTGAAATTCCTAATGAACTTTCTATAGAAACTAGCCAATCCATGAAATGATCTCACCTCCAAGGCTTTTCAATGTAGACCACTAAAAAATTGCTCTTACTTTCTTAGGATCCATCTTCAATCCATCTACAAATATCACAAATCCCAAATAGACCAATTCCTTCTTCATGAAACTACACTTCTTAATGTTTATCAACTGCTCTTCTTTCAACCTCTGTAAAACTTTCCTGATATGGAACAAATGTCCTTCCCTAATATTACTGTAAATTGAGATGTCATCCAAATAAACAATAAAAAAATTACCCAAGAAATTCTTCAATAAATCATTCATCAACCTCATGAAAGTACTTGGTGCATTTTTCAATCAAAAGGGCATCACCAACCACTCATACAATCCTTCATTTGTCTTGAACATTGTCTTCCACTCATCTCCTTCTCTGTTTCTAATTTGATGATATCAACTCTTCAAGTCTATCTTTGTAAAATATCTAGCTGCACTCAAACAATCCATAATGTCATCTATCTAGGGCAAAGGGAATCTATACTTCATTGTGATATTGTTTATTGCTCTAGAGTCTATACACATCCTCCATTCTCCATCCTTCTTAGGTGCTAACACAGTAGGTACTATACAAGGGCTTAAGCTTTCTCTGAGCAAACATTTCCTCAACAATTCTTGCACTTGTCTATTCAATTCCTCATTTTCTGCAGGTGTCATCTAGTGCATTGCTTTGTTAGGAAAACTAGCTCCAGGAATCAAATCCATATAGTGACTCCTCACAGGTGGTAATCCATTAGGTACATTATCTGAAATGATCTCTTTGAACTCTATCAATAACTCCTTTAGCTCTTCTAGGTTTTCTTATAAATGATTAAGATCTTTAGCCTTCTTAGGAACTAAGGAATAATATACATTATCATGTCTCAATCCATCAAGGAATCTCCTCCCATTAACCAAGAAAATTTGAGCATTCATACAAATTTCAACTTTAGGAACATATTCAAATGGCAACAAAATCTGTTTCATCCCATTAGCAACAATAGTATATATATTCCTTCTTCCATCATGAATAGCTTGTCTATAATACTGCCAAGGTCTTCCCAACAAAACATGGCATACATCCATTAGCATAATATCACACAAAACTTCATCATGGTAATTTCCTATCTTCAATTTTACCAAAAATTGTTCACTTACCAAAATCTTATGTTCATCTTGAATCCAAGCTATCTGATAGGGCTTCAGGTGTTTCAGTCTCTCTAGCTTCAATTTAGTCACCATCTCCTCAGAAACTAGGTTCTTAGAGCTTCCACTGTCAACAATCACCTCACAACATTTTCTAGCTACCTTGTATCTAGTTCATAATTCTTTCTTTCTCTGCAATGGCTCCTCCATATCGTTTTGATATAATACTCTTCTATTTACCAACATTTCTCCATCTTTCGGCTTGTTAGATGACTTGGCATGATCCTCTTCAACAAGGGCTATCCTTCTATTGTTATTCTTCTTCCTACTAGTCTCACTCTAATTACATTCAAATGCTCTATGTCCTTCACCTCCACATTTAAAACAAGTTTCTTTAAATGTCATTTTCTCCTATCCTCTATCCTCTCTTCTATATCCCTCATTCTGGTAACCACCATATCCTCCTCTTCCTTAAGTGTTTCCATTGTCTCTATGGTATGAATTTTCATTCCTACTAACCTCCTTGTCCTTATTTAGGTCTAGAAAAGATCCTCTTCCACCTCTAGTAAAAGTTCTTCCTCTAAAATCTTTCGCCTCTTCCTCTCTATCTCTACTCATGTCTTTTGTTTAGCTTCCCCTCTACTTTCAGGGCACACTAATACACCTCTTCCACATTCTATAGCTTTATCAAACTAATCTCATCTTGTATAGAAAACCTGAAACCATTCACATATCTGGATACTTGTTCAATCTCCTCCTTCAAATGTCCATATCTGATATTCAAATTATAGAATTCTTTAGTATACTCTGTTACACTAGAATCCTTCTGCTTCAAATTCTACAACTTCTAGAACAAACTGATCTGATAGTCTATAGGCTTGAACTTTGTCTTCAACCTATTCACCATTTGATCCCATGACTTTATCTTTTCTTTTCCTCTTCTCTGTTGGCCTGTTTGTAAATGTCCCCACCAAAAGGATGCATTTCCTTTCAACTTTATACAAGAAAACTTCACCTTCTTATCTTCATCGGTACCTTCAAATTCAAAATAATTTTCCATTTAAGTAATCCAATCAAGCAATTCCTCAAAATACAACTTACCATTGTAATCTGGTGGATTGAAATGCGGTTGAGTATTAACTCTAGTTAGGGCTCTTATGAAGCTCTCCTCTTCCTGATCAAGTCCAGATTAATTTCCTCCTCTTTCTTCAGGTAATTCTACTTCATCACTCGCATCATCAACTGGTCGAACTCTTCTCTGGGTTGTTTTGAATGCATCTAATCTAGTAGTAATTCCTCGAAACATCTCTATTATTGCTTGATCTACATCTCTGTGCGCTCCATTTCCTATACCATTTCTTCTTCCAACCATCTTTCTACAAGTCCTATACAGCTGCAGGTAGGATCCTCAATCTGCCACCCTACAAAAAAATATTAAACAGGACTTTGCAAACTCTGATGCCCTCACATGGATCAAACCTGGCTCTGATACCTATCTGGCATAGCCATGGTAAGGAGTGTCCTCAAAGAGAACAATCAGAACCATGCAACAAGAGTAACACAATGGAAACAACACATAATATGGAGGCAAATGTAGATGCACATATTCATATTAACAAAAATCTCAGTTAGTACATTTGGGCTTCAAGATTCGGGCTCACAGGGCTCTTACAAAATAATCAGAAATAAAACAATGTAATGTGCTCAAACTTGTGAGAAAAATCAACCTGATATTCCTCTATTACATTCTATATGATTCACTGCTATATTTCGCTATCTATTACAAGCTTTATATCACATTTGTAGGTCAAGAAACCTCCATGTTAGCCAAGAAATGATTACAATCTCCAAGAAGGAAAATGCAACTGATACATGAATAGGTCGGCCTTCAATTTGAATTCTTCATCAATAGGTGTAAAGGAATGAAGTGTGCACCTAAACTGAAGGTTGAAAACACTCCAAGGAACAATTAAAATCACACCATCGATATCCACAAGTCATGGGGATGATCCATGAATGATCAGATAGTCATTAATCTTGAAAACTATTTTGGTGCTGATACAAAAAATTACCACATTCCAAAAGCGATAACTTGCTAGAAAAAGATACAATCAAACTCAAATCTTGGGATAAGGAATAAGATCATGTTCATGAGGTACACTGAGATCTATAGGGTCTAGTGAGAAAATATGATGAATCTACCAACCATGAACTGAGCAAGAATAGAAACTCGAACAAAACAAAAAAGAAGATATTTTTGGTTGATGCAAGATTGCCAAGAACCAAGGATGCTCTTGAATCACTGGAAGTCTCCTGAAAGTTACAAAATTATCATGCTCTGTTGAGCAACAAAAATTGGGTACCAATTCCATACCCTCTCACATTTGGGCAAGGCATGTACATTATTCCTATGACCTAGTGCACAGAATACTCAGAAAAGGAGATAGTGGAGTATAATCTGGACCTCCACATAGCCCAATTGAGGATGGACCCCTATGTCAAACTAAAGAAGTTTTTCATAAAACAATATGCCCACCTTCCTCACATAGAATATTTTTGGGCCAACTTCCAAGATAACAAAGTTTGTGTGGAAAATCGATTTGTTCTCGGGGCTCGATCAAATTGTGGAAGAAGAGGAAACCATTTTCAATGAGAGGTTTGATACTATAGCCAAACTGCTATTACCACTGATTGATTGGAATGAGGAGGAGGTCAATGACCTTGACATTGTGACCAAGCCCATCAAAAATAGAACAAGGTAGTGGGTGGATGCTCAAATCACCCAACTCAAGGCACAAGGTATCGTGCTAACATATGGTGAGCTCATAGATGAGTTGGAAAGTGAAATGGATAGTAGGATAGCTATTTCCCTAGCTGAAGAAGCTCCCAAATATCTTCTGACCACTAGATCGAGAAAGAGGAAGGATGTGTTTGAGTGCCAGCCTAAGCACAAGGTCTACACATGAAAATCCTCAGAAGGAGAATCCTCATCAAAGAAAGCACAAAAAATCTAGAGGATTTAGTGAGATGTCCACCATTGAGGAGGACCCACAACATGAGGGAGAAAAATAGGTTGAGCAACTGAAGTCATCACCTACTACCTCTACTCTTGCCTTAACCACTATTGTTGCCACTCCACCTCTTTCATCTTAGGCACTACCTATTTCCTCTTCGCCTACCATGGAAATCTTAGTCCACCTCGCCTCCACTTCACCAACAGCCCCAATCTTGGTACTGGACTCCTCTTCATCCATGACATCCCCATTGTCATCTGCCTTGCTACCCCCTCCATTGCCTACCCTCTCTACAACATTATCTTGAATTTCCACAACCACTATGTCTCCTCTCACCTTGCCTAAGACATTTTCCAAATACATTCCAAGAATGCCAGCTAAGCTTTCTAGGGTTATAATGAACCCCACCATCCAAGCTTTGATCATCCAAATTGCTGTTATCTTTCTGATCCCTCATCCACCCACCGAGCCACCAAAAATTTAGGCAACTATGCAAATATCTGAAGAAATAGAAAAATGACAAAGAGAAGCTACCAAGGGTATAATGGAGGAACCAGAGGATCCTTTCAAGGATGACTACTTCAAGCACCCCAAGGGCAGGAAGAACGAGCATGAGTGTGGATAAGGTAGCAACTGATGAAGAAAAGTCACAATCTTCGGAGGAAGATGCTGAAGCCCTTAGTGGAAGGTACATCATAAAGACCTTTGATTAGGAGCTTGAGGAGGAGCTATCTCAAAAACTTAGGGATGTTGGAGAATAGGTTGAATTAGAAAAACAACTTCCTAAAGAAAAGGAGGATGTCAAAGTTAATGCGGAGATACTCGAAGAGCCTCCACTAGTTGGGTAAGATAAAGGTCCTATTCAAGTAGAAGAAATACCACTAGGAAAAGGAGAGAAAGAAGAAAAGAAAGAAGAAGATGCTCCCAAAAAGAGCCCCAAGCTAGAACACCATGAGGTGTTTGAATAAGAAATAGAGAGGGCACCTCGAATAGAAGGTGTCACTATCGAGCATATGACCATAATTGAGTTAGAAAGGGACAAGAATATACACATCAAAGACTTAGATGAAGGATAAGAAATAATTTAGCAAGAAGCACTAGGCGGTGAAGAAAAGCAACCTTAGCCTGAGCAAGAAGAGGAAGGTAATCATGAATCACCGAAAGGGGAGTCTCAAATGCCTAATTGGATAGAGAAGCAACTATAGGAGAAAACCCTAGTCCTTGCTGATCTGAAGTCCCAAATTGAGGCCATCCTTGTTAGTGCACAAACAAAGACCAAGAAGGAAAAGAAGCTAAGATTTTGATCCAATATCATCATTGATGGTTCGGGATCAAGAACCATGCAAATAGCCACCTTGGTGACTAACAAAGGAGAGGGGGTTAGCTACACTATCTCCACCATCAACTTAGGCACTGCTACAAGAGAGAAAAAGATCGATGAATTCTAGAGATTAGTGGTAAAAATAGTTGAGTAGATGAATAAGGATCGGTCCTCTAAGGAGGAACTAAAGGCACAAGTGGCAGATCTTAGTGCCTATATTCAACAGTGGACATCACTGGAGGAAGAAGCCCCAACTAAATCCTCTGTGCCCTCACTCCTCTCTTAGGAAGAACTCTCCAAGATGGAGAAGATGAAGAATTGGACCAAGGCTACTGTAGATTGGTTCAGAAGGGTGCTCTAGAATGGAGATATGGGCATAGGCCATGTTGTCCAGCTGGCCAATAATTTCTAAGAAGCACAAAAGTAACTAGAGGGCATGGAGAAGACCTTTCATTGCTTCATCGAGTTGTATAGGATTACTTATACTGAGCTCGAATCCATTCTTAAGATTCCTAAAAGGACATGGGAGGAGCTAGCCCTTGTAAAGGATGATCATTGGCTAGTAGAAATGTGCAAGATGGGCCTAGACCATAGAAGATACATCCTTGAAAGAGTGTTGCATGAAGTTGAGCTTGACCTCAAGTGGGTCAAAAAGCATAGGACGGATAGCAAGGAGTACTTGAAGCTGATGATAGATTACGATATGCCTGTTGTAGAACTGGGCTAGAGAAGATCAAAGCCTACTTGCACAAGAAGATGGAGCAAGGGGCAACAGATTCACCAACGTTAGACTGGATGGATTTTTCTACTAGAGCCTTTGTCCAGTCAAAATAGGTGATTAAGGCCACATCGAAGTGCATGAAGAGCTGGGAACTAATCACAGGTAGATCTAAGAAGCTGACATTCCAAGTTCTTCAATCTAATATTATGGAGCGGATAAGCTTTAGGTGCTAATTGGAAAATTCATGGAATATGCCACCCTTTAGAAGAATGAAGGAAATCTAGTGATAGATGATGAGTTCTTGATAGTATAAGCTAAGACAAGAAGACAACCACAAGAGGACAAAACTATTATAGTATCAGGGAACTACAGGATGGAATAGGGAAGAAAACAAAATTGTATTTTATTTTAGTAAATTTTGGGGGTAGGTGAACCCCTAATGGAAAATGAATCTTGGCCACACAATAAGATTCAATCTTGGCCATTCATTTTACTTTTGGAAAACTATAAATAGGGGGTCTCCTCTCATTTTCAAGAGAGAGTTGAGTTGTTGTAAAGACATGCTGTATAAATTTTAATAGAATTTCACTTCTTTTGGTGGATTCTCTTGTTTCTCTTATGTTTTATGATTCTTCTCCTCATATCTGATAGATTTAGATTGGTTCAGTTTGTTGTTCTAGCTATTTCAAATAGTTGTAGTAGTTTAGTTGATGTTGTCCATTGATTTTGAAGAATGCTATGGTGTTGATACTTTCCATGTTCATGCTTTTTGTTGGTTATTGATGATAAACAATAGTGTCAAGCTAGTTTGAACATAAACTCATTTCTACACATAAAATTCATCTTTTATTCATACTTTCTGGTGAATGAATAGTTGAAAATTTGTAGACGTTAGAAGATAGCACTAGTTTCAAGAGACTATATGTTATTTGGTTAAGTGGAACTCAGTTATAGGAAGGTTTTCCACTGTAGCATCCTCCATTATCACTATTCATTAGTAGTTGTAGGTCTAGGAACTCTTACCTTCGTTTTCCCTTTTGACCTTTCTTTGAAATAGTAGTTTAGGAAAAGTTCCAACATCATTGTAAAGCCAAATATGATGTTGCACATGGAGTTTTAGACTGCTGTTTTGAACTTGCAGTAGTTGCACATCACTCTTGAAATATCATAAAATCCATTTGAGGATCCAACCTCCTTCCAACTTAACAATTGTCCATGCCCCTTGTGATTAGCAACAAATCACATCAATCCACTAAGTTGTTTCTGCAAGTCATGACCTAACACCCAAGAGACCTTGGGGTAATTTTCTGCATCTTGTTTGTAGTGAGTTACCTTTCAAGAGAGGTAGCATACTTGTGTGCTACCTATGTTGAGAAGTGTAAAAACAACCATCAATGTAACCCATTTTCTATAACATTTTTGGCACACTAAGAAGCATTTTCCTATTGTACCTGAGTAAAAATTTTGACATCAGAACTCCACCCCATCTGAGTATCTGTAACTACCACATTGATTGGTATGGCTTGCGAATTGCAATAATTAAATTCATCTTCTGCCCTTATGTCAGAAGTACTCATTTTCGTTGGTGTTCTCTAAAATTTTCAAATGTGTGTCTTGTGTATGAATTAGGGTTAAATTTAACCAAATTTCTTACAATTTATAAAACTTTCAATTCACCTTTCGGTTAAATTCAAATCAAAGAATGAACAACACTTCAATTTCTAAAGGGTAATACCATCTTTTGAGATTTTCATGTATGAAAATAATTAACAGAAAATTAGTTATTCAAAAAATACCTAGTTATGGTTGATAAGGATAATATTCCTAGAATGAAACTCCAAAACCCTTAGTAGTTGTTGTAGACATCTGAATTTGACCACTCACGTATGGTCAAATTCATACCCTTTATTCGTCTATTTCACATTCCTCATCAAAATTAATTAAATGATTTATTTAATTATTTTTTCCCCTTTTCTAATGTTCCTAAGGTATTTAATTTAAATAATTAAATACTTTACCTTTAACCTCCTCTAAATTAAATAAATGTCTTAATTTATTTAATTTAGTCAATTTATTATTTGAATTTAAATTAATTTTAAATTCAATATTTTCTCTCTGCTTGTCACATCCTCCATAATTCTTCTTAATCATGATTAATTTAAATAATCTTAGATTTAGATGTGCACACCCTTAATCAAGATTAATTTCACATCCTCTTAACTCTCTTATTAGCCATCTAATCACCTGTTTGCACAACCTTAATGACATGATTATGTCAACCTAATCCTTATGCCATTTATGGCATATGTCCTTTATTAAATGATTTTCCTTTTGGAGAAGGCAACCTTTTCCCTATGTGAATTAAAAATTCACATATATTCCTCACCTCTTCCCGATGTCATTTTTCCACTGAACTTCATGGGGGACAAAGGGAGAAAGGGAAAGTGAAGGGTGAATCTGCACTTTTAGGGGTGAACTTGGAACTACAGAGGCAAATCTGCATCTTGCAAATTCGCCCATCTGGAAAGTTTGGGCTATTCTTCCTTTTGTTATGCAAACAAAAAATCTTGCACCTATTTTGAGTGAATCTGCACATTTTGCGCAAGGGCTTGGAACTACAGAGGCAAATCTGCATCTTGCAAATTCGCCCATCTGGAAAGTTTGGGCTATTCTTCCTTTTGTTATGCAAACAAAAAATCTTGCACCTATTTTGAGTGAATCTACATTTTGCGCAAGGGCGAACCTACTTATGCAAACAAGCGAATTTTCCTCTTACAAAGGTGAATCTAAGGAAAAAAATAGACTTTAACTTTTCATTTTTGACTCCGTTTTGGTTTAGTTTTTAGGTACTGACCCACTAACTTGTCTGTTGGTGAATGTACTCTATTTTGTTAACTTTTTTGTAGTTGTTTCTCATTCGTTCAAGACTAGAGGTGGAAAACTACTAACATATTTGCTACAGAATGAGTGGTCCCAAATTCTTAGTTAGTTTTTATTGTGGTTTTTACATACTAATCTAGGAACACATAGTTTTAAGTAAGGGGAGTCAATATACTTGCTTGATATGTTTGTAGGTGGATTGTTGACATATCCAATCCCCTTGCACCATTTGGTGTTCCTAGATGATGAGGAATTGTAGTTCACTTAGTCCATTTGTGTTTACCTAGGAGGTACTAGTATGTCTAAACTCTTCCCTTGTGCTATGTGTAAGCTTGGGGACCAGTTGATATGTCAAGTATCTTCTTCCCTTAGCGGGACCTGCCTGGGATTTCATCACCCAAGGGAAGATCCCAACCACATGTACAAATGAGGTATATAAAGGGGGGAGAGCTAAAGTTGTATCCCAATCAAGTCATGTCATGTTTGGTGGAGCGTCAAAGCTAGGGTGATAACTAGATAAGACATGAAGAGTTGGTCCAAGTTTTTAGTACCTCGTTGGGGCTCTCGAATCATGCTTGTGAAGGGTTCGTGTTCATGGATGTGCCTTACATACTGTGAATATATCAAGGACTCCCTAGATTTCCTTGTTTTTCCTAGATAGAAACCCATATTTTAGCCATGGCTTGGTGTAGCACAAGGGATACAAATTGTACCCCAAAGTTACTCACCATGTATTCCCTTGGGCCAAGATAGAAATCCTCATTGTGGACTATGATAGTCCTTGAGTGAGAGTGTGAAGGTGAGCTCATGGTGTCTGGTGATGACCCTGTGCCATTGGAATGCTAGCTATCCACCTTTGTGAGAAAAGGTGATCCACAGAACCACCCGAGTATCACATAGTATTAACCTTGGGTTGTCCAGTCAAGGTGGTGGGCCTACATGAAGTTTGTAAACCCTTCACACTAATTCTAGAATTATGCTACTTGACATGTTTTCTTGTGTGATACCAGTGCATTTCTTTACAGTTGAGTTAGCCTTGCCTTTTTTTTGTTGTTTGCATTGCTTTTTGTCCTTTTCCACATTCAACCCCTACCTTTAGAGGTGAATTTTCCCCTTACAGAGGATAATTTGCACCACAGACAGACAAACTTTCTTTGGAAAAGGGAAAATCTACATCCCAGTCTAGTCTAGGTCTCACTGTTTGGGAAAATTTTCTTTTGACAGAGGTGAATTTACTTGTGGGTCACTATCTCAAGCGACCCCATTTTTTACCATTTCTAAGAATAGGAAAGTCCATTCATTTGTTAGGCGAGTCTGTCAGTCCCCATTCATCCAAATTTACCTATTTTCTATAGAATAGGCAAGTTCGCTTCCTTCTTGGGAAAGTTTACCACTATTTTGGGTGAACTTGTACACTAAAGAGGTGAATTTTCTTTTTGTTTCAGTCCCTATTTACTCATTAAGTCATCAAATTCATCCATTTCTTGTGTTTGGGTGAATTTGCTTCCTTCTTAGGAAAATCTGACATTAGTTTGGGTGAATTTGTCTCCTAAACAACCATTCTTGTCTTCCATTCAAGTCTTAATCAATTCATCATTCAGGGAACCCATTCATCCATTTAGAGAGTTTGTTCAGTTGTTTAGAGAGTCCATTCATCGTTCAAGGAACTCATTTCATCATTTGGGGAACCTATTTCACCATTCAGAGAATTCATTTTATTGTTTGGTGAAACCATTCATTCATTCAGGGAGTCTATTCATCTGTTTATAGAGTCTATTCATCCATTCAGAGTGTCCCTTCACTCGTTTAGAGATTTTTTTGATCTGTTTAGAGTGCCTATTCATTCATTTAGGGAAGTTGTTTCACCATCGCGAGAGTTCATTTCTTCATTTTTCTGGTATGTTTCTCTGTTTGTCAGGTCTGTTTCTCTATTTGGTAGGACTGTTTATTCATTTTTCAAGCCCGTTCATCTATTTAGAGAATTTTTTTCCTTATCATAGTGAGTTTGGGTGAACCTATCCTCTTCTTGGGTGAACGTGACCTCTATTTGGGGAAATCTGTCCTCTATTTGGGCGAATATGTCCCCTTCTTGGGCAAACCTATCCTCTATTTGGGTGAACCTATCCTTTGGTTGGGAAAACCTATCCTCTAGTTGGGTGAACTTGTCCTCTTCTTGGGAAAACCTAACCTCTATTTGGGTGAACTTGTCCTTAGGAAAATTTGATCATTGTTTGGGCGAATCTGATCAAGGTTTAGGTGAATTTGACACCTTCTTGGGTGAATTTGACTTTTTTAGATTCGCCTATTTACTAAATCACCTCTTTTTTGGGTGAATCTTCCTTTGACAGAGGTGAATTTTCTCATTTGATTCCAAAAAAAGAATCCTTTTGGCCACTAAAAGCTTGTGTTTTCCCAGGTCCTTTGCTATGTTAATTTTTTTTTTATTACCATCCATCTTCCCGTCATCTTTGCATCCTCTAACAGATATCATTTTATCAATCAAATCATCTAGGTGCATCTTAAGAAATCCTTAGCTTGCACACCCATTATTGGTTTATCCATTTGAAGCCCCTAAACTTTATTACCAAGGTTTCATTCAAGTTGGCCTAGGAGCCTGATCTTGATCGTTATCATCCATTTCTGCTTGGGATTGTCATCTATCCAGAGTCAGTAATCAATCCTCAACCCAATCAATCTACTTCCATCTTAAGGTAGATCTGGTGCGATAATCATCCTCTTTGTGGTTCACTCGATCAGTTAGCACCAAACATCAACTAATCAAACCTCTAAACTTGGTTTAGAATCAGTTTCATAATCCTATTAAAATCAATCATCTAATCCCATCATTTGTGTCATCCTATCAACCAATCCAATCCCAATCCAATCATGTCGTTTATCCATCACAATCAATCAATCCATCCTTTAATCATCATCTAGGTCATCCCCATTTGCATCTTAGGAAATAGTGTCATTTTAGTTCACCTAGTAGTTTTGCACTTTCATGCCCATTCAAACCTGATCACAAGCAAAGAAAATGATAGAACAACAAGCTCAAGGTGCCTAGAACATCCCTCAGGATCCCAAAAATCAAGGTACTCAAAACAATCCCAAGGACCCCAACAACGGTGGTTCAACCCAATCAAATACTAAAGCCCAAACCACATCGCCTCTCAGAGATGAGAGTATGGTAAACTAGCCTAAATTCACTGTCAATGAATATCTCAGTAACCCCGCTAATCTCCAGATGACTGACCATGTACTCAATGAATGTGGGGATAAGATTCTTGCCACCTTACTAATGAAGGGTGTGAAACCATCGATGAGATTTCAATTATCCAACTATGTCAATACCATGCCACTTGCACCTATATCTCAAGATCCCTAGGCCTCACATAATGTTTTGAGAAGTTCATATGTCCTCGAAGGTCCTCATGTAGATGATTGGTATCAAGAAGGGTTTAGGAACACTGTCCTCTATGAGGTGCACCCCCTCCTAAGATAACTGTTGCTACAGTAGTCTAGTCGGGTCCTGATCTTAATGACCCCCTTGTTTATGGCATGCCACAAAATTTTCTACTGCTACCAAATCCTAACGTCCTACAAGGACCCACCCCCATTCCATTTGCACCACCTCTTCCAAACTAGCTAGGTTAGCTGCCTATCAATATTGAGGGAAATCCTTTCTTGCCACCTCTATGTTCTGCACTTGTATCTAATCCATTCATTACGTAGCAACTTCCCCATGGTAATATTTTGCTACAGCAACAACTGCCACAATTCAACCCTCAACATATGACTATTCCACAACAAGTGCCACAAAAACAACCTCTTCAACAAAATATCCCCATCCTAATAACACAAACACAACCACCTCTGTATCCACCACATGACAATCCATCACAACCTCGACCACAAATCACCCAACAACCAAATATATCATCTATACCCCTTTGGGCACAACCATCTCATCAAAAAATTATGACACAACAACTGTCATCTCACCAACACATTTTGCAAAACATCAATCAGTACATGTACCATCTAAATAGTTCAATTTATGTTCAACCTACAACCTCTAACCTAAATATAGGATACACATCACATTCTATAGTAATCTCACCAACACCCACCTCACAGTATTGCTTCGCAACCACCTTATCAACAACCACCGTATCAACATGTTGTTTCCACCTCGTATCGACAACCTTAGCCCTAACAGCCACCACATGTATCACAACAATACACCACCTACAATTATCAGTCCAACCTATATTATGCTTCACAACAACCTTCGTCTTACCAACAACTGTCCTATCAACAAGGTGCTTCTACCTTGTACTACCAAGCACCTCCATCTAACCAACAAGGGGCCTATTCCTCTCACTATCAAAATCTGCCATATTACCAACAACCTTATGCCACCCAATAGCTACAACCTATTTACACTAATCAATATTAGCCTCCACCTTCATACAATCCCAACACCTCCATTCCATCATCATCCTACCAACAATATCCACTGTATAACCAATCTATCCTATCCAATCAATCTCAAGCACCACCTGTTAACAAGGAATGGGAGGAAATGAAGGCCACATTGAGAGATTGACAAGCGGGTACATCTAAAAGTTTTTCAAGTTAGAGGAGATTTTTCCTTACCCGTTTGATCCCTCAATTTCACTTGTTCCTTTTCCAAAGCATTTTGAAATGCCCAAGTTTGACAAGTACATAGGAAGCAAGGACCCAAAAGCTTGTTTGTACGAATTCTATGTGCAATGCCAAGATGTCCAACATAGTGACAATTATCTCCTACGTTTGTTCCCTAGAGCTTAGTAGGGATGAACTTAGATTGGTTTATGGGTCTTAAGAAGGGGACAATTTCTTCTTTTACAAATCTTTCAGAAGAATTCATCAAACAGTTCTCCTTCAACTTGGAGAAAGACATTGATACTTTGGATCTCCTGAAGGAGAATCAACGTGAGGGAGAAATTTTTGCTAAATACCTACAAAGGTGGTGGGAAATGGCTAGTCATATGAAATCCCCTCCTAGTGAGAAACAAATGGTAACTCTTTTCATAGCCAATGCTCATCCTGAAATGGTGCATAATATTAATCTTCACTGTGTCACCACCTTTGCAAAGATCATCAAAAAAGGCCCCATTATTGAAAGAGCGCTCATCGCAAAGGGGAAAATTAAACTACATAATTCGGATAAGGATAAATCATCTGGTGAAAAATCCTGTTACTAAAACAAAAATAAGAATGTGGTCAATGATGGTGTCATTGAAACCAAACATGTTCAGGTGGAAAATACCACGTAGAGACCATAGTACTCCCCTCCTCAACAATCAATTCCCAATGCTATATCCATGCCACAGGGGGCACCTCATCCTTCTCAGTAGTCCAACCAACAAAATAATTAGGGAAACAATAAATGTCAATTCACTCAATTAGGAGAATCCTTAAGTTCTATGTTCAATAGGCTAGTGTAGGTTAATTATCCTATCACATATCCTACAAGCAAGCCTTTTGATGAGTCCAAGCCCAAACCTTCTTGGTACAAAGAGAATGAGTATTTTGATTTCCATAAAATTAAGGGTCATTCCATGAAAAAAATTCAAGGATTAAAAACATATATCCAAGATCTCATAGATCGAGGAGATATCCATGTGGATGGTAGCCAGGCATCTTCATCCAATGCTTAATTACAAATATATCAAAATTATTTCTCAAAGCATAATCAAGGTCCTAGCACATCCAATTCAAATCCCACGCCTAATAATAATAATAAACAAAATAACAACGCAAATAATATCACTTATAAGAATGTCCCTTATAACTACAAGTGTCTCATCATGCATATTAGTCAAGCAGAACCGCATGTGTCTACGATACACATGAAAGGAAAGGACCCTCAATGTGATGTTACCACCTGTCACACTCACATCACTGTCCCTGGAGCCTCCAAATCAACCTAGCCACCTCTTGTGAGTTCTCAGTATAATATTCTTGACCACTTAGGAAAGACCCTGGCACAAATATCTATCCTAGATTATCTAAAGTCTTCTCCCATGCATCAAGAAATTTTAACCAAAGCTTTACAAAACACCCATGTCCCCAATGACATAGATCCCACACAATTCCAAGCATTAGTGGGACATATTTCATCCACCTACCAGCTAGGCTTCAGTCAAAATGATATGCCTTGTATTGATTCGAACCATAATTGTCCCCTTCATATAGAAGTCCTTATCGCCCACCACAAAGTAAAAAGTGTATTTATAGATAATGGTTCTACCATAAATCTTTGTACATTAAAGTTCATAAAGCAACTAGGCTATACCCATGCTGACTTAAATAATCAGGTCATTCCCATCAAGGCTTATGACAAGGTAGAAAGAGATTCTAAGGGGATCATTTGTCTTCCAATTCAAGTTGGTCTAGTTGTACAATACACTACTTTCCATGTCCTTGATCTGGATCCATGCCATGCAAGCTGTTCCATACACTTATCATCAATGCTTGAAGTTCCCCTTTAACAGGGTGGAAGTTACAATACAAGTAGATCCTCAACCATTTGAGTATTGTCGCACATTAGAAGCTTCCTTACTCCATTCTCATTATTTCCCAAGAGTAGAAATGGGGGAATCTAAGGCATCATCATCCAATCCATCCTTTAATCCATCATATGCCACTCCATCCAATCCATCTTCCACTTTTGACTCCACCATCACCAAGGTCCAGATCATTGAAAAGGGATGTGGTGAGTATGGAATGTGTGCTACTTTAAACATGGAAACCATGCCACTCTCACCACATACATATGGTTAACCCTCACAATCTGCACCGAAGGAAGAAGAGAAGACAATCACCTTGAGCTCTAAAAATGTGGGAACAACACTTTTAGATCTCTTGGGTTATGACAAGATACACCTAAAGATGACATTAGCCAATTGATATATTGTGAAGAACCTGAAACTAGTACCCACTTCAAGAATACTTTCAAGAGACCTATCCTTGGCCATCCAAGTTTACAAAGAAACATAATTTTTTTGGGGGAGGCCTTGGTGTAGAAGAATAGGGAAGACGACAATCGATAGAAACTTTTGTGCATCTAAGAAATCTGGGCTTAGGCTATGATAAAAAGAAAAAGGGTCCCATACCATCAATTAGTGCTTGGAAGAACACCGATGTGGACAATGGTTTTCTAGAGGAAATACCTGAGGAAGAATCTATCATACATGCGTATGATGATGTGGATCATGTAGATCTTTCCTCCATGTTTGATTTCCTATCCAGCTTCACCATTGATCTTTCCCTTCGCCATCTTGAGCTAACTGACCGAGACCTACATGGTGGTGCACCAATTAACACATTTCCCTGAGTGGATACCTACGTGCATCTTATAGGATTGGGGGAAGATGAATGCCCTAAACACAAAAATAAAAAGAAACAAAATCAAAATGGGTTATCTAGAAAAAACCTCTTAGAGATGCTTCCTAACTCAGAAAAAGTAAAAGCAAAGGGTGTATCTGATAGTGAAAACCTCGACGAGGCACTGGAAGATGGGGACATTCATCTTCCCCTTGTGGGAACTCAACTATTTGAATGATCTTCTATTCTCATCGAAGAAACATAGGAAGTGAATTTGGGAACTGAAGAAAATCCAAAAATCACCTATGTAGCCAAATCCTTGTCAGAAGAAGAGCACTCCATCATCGTCTAGCTTCTCAAAGATGACATCATCAATTTTGCATGGAACTATTCAAATATGCCAGGCCTAGATCATACTCTAGTAGTGCATCATTTAGATGTGCATCCCAATGCTAAACTAGTTAAACAAAAGCTCAGAAAAATGCATCCATAAGTCACTCTATTGGTCAAGAAGGAATTAGAGAAATTTTTGGAGGCTAGTTTCATAAGGCCCATTGATTACTCTGATTGGATCTCTAACATAGTACCAATCACTTCGAGATCTCAACAAAGTGTGTCCCAAAGATGATTTCACCTCGCATAACATTGATATGTTGGTCAACTTGACATCAGGACACGAGATGCTATCCCTTATGGATGGCTTCTTTGGTTATAACTAGATCGGAATAGTACTTGAGGACCAACCTAAAACCACCTTTACAATGCCTAAGGGCACCTTTTGTTACAATGTCACGCCTTTCGGCCTCAAGATTGCAGGGGCAACATATCAACATGCAATGACAGTCATCTTCCATGACATCATCCACATCATCATGGAGGATTATGTTGATGATCTATTAGGGAAATCCAGAATGCAACCAGAGCACCCTATGATCTTGAAGAAGTTTTTTGAGTGGCTAGAACATACAAGCTACACCTAAATCCAAAGAAGTGTGTGTTTAGGGTCACATCAAGAAAACTATTGGGATTTATTGTTTCTAGAAGAGGCATAGAAGTAGATCTGGCTAAACTAAAAGATTTTATGGAAACACCTCCATCACACAATTTAAAACAGTTAAGGAGTCTCCAAGGAAAACTACAAGCCATCAGAAGTTTTATAGCTCAGTTAGTTGACAAATTCTAACCATTCACTCATCTCCTGGAAAAGAATACATCCTTCAAGTGGGATCCTATGTGTCAGTAGGGTTTTGATAAGATTAAAGAGTACTTGGCTCGTCCTCTTGACCTCATGCCTCCAATTCCAGGTAAACCCCTCCTATTGTACATTTTAGCTACTTTTATTGCATTGGGAACATTATTGGAGCAACATGATGAGTCTTCCAAAGATTGTGCAATCTACTACATTAGTTGGACCTTAGTCAACTATGAGCTCAATTATTCACCAATGGAAAAAGCTTGCCTAGCCATAGTCTTCAATTTACAAAAGCTTAGGCACTATATGCTTATTCATTCAGTAAAGTTGATATCAAAGGCTGATCCACTCAAGTATTTGTTGTCTAGAACTACTTTGACTAGTCACATGGCTAAGTGGGTCATACTGTTGAGTGAATTAAATATAGAATATGTGGACTGAAAAGCTACTAAAGGACAAGTGATAGCAGATCAGCTTGTAGATGCTCCCTTGGTGGATGCTTATCCCTTGGTTGTAGAATTTCTTGATGAAGAGATTCTTATAGTTGTAGAAGCCCCCACATGGACACTTTACTTTGATGGATCCTACATGCACAACAGAGGAGGGACATGTATCTTGTTCATCACTTCATAAGGTGATTACAACCCGAAGTGATTCAGGTTAGCTTTCCCATGCAAAAATAACATGGAAGAATATGAAGCTCTCCTCATTGGCCTCAGAATTGTCTTCCAATGGAATATCATGCATTTACACAACTTTTGTGATTCACAACTAATCATTAAACATGTCAATGATGAGTTTCTAACAAGAGATGACAAGTTGTTACCTTATAAGTGCATGGTTGGTGATTTCAAGAAGTATTTCACCTCATACAATTTGAATAGATTCCTCAGGTACAAAATAAAGCTCCTGATGCCATGGCTATAATAGGTTCCCTAATCGACATGCCAAAAGATCAGATAGATTGCAAGTTCCTAATTGAAAAATTGCTAATCCCTACTTACGATATCCCTGATAGCGAAATGGTGTGCAACATCATAGGTCCTGAATCACCCCGGTACCATGATATTTACACCTACCTTCATGAAAAAATCCTACCCCCTGACCTTACACATAATCAATGCAAATCATTCATCCAATGCACCTCTTGCTACACTATCGTAGGAGATACACCATATCATTGTGGGTATGATGGAACCCTTCTCAGGTGTTTGAAAGAAGCTAAAGCTTGCACTACGTTAACTGAGGTTCATAGTGGTGTCTATGGGTCCCATTCAAATAGCATGGCCTTAGCCAAGAGGATTTTCAGAGTAGGATACTACTAGCCAACAATGGAGCATGATTCATGCGAGTTGTCAAGAAGTTCTTGCCTTGCCAACAACACATAGATTTCATCCATGCTCATGTGCAAGACCTACAACCTATCATTGCACCATGGCCCTTTTCCCAGTGGGGTTTTGAATTAATCAAAAATATTTAACCTTCATCTTTTGATGGCCATTCTTTCATCATCACTGCCACTGAGTACTTTACCAAGTGGGTGGAAGCAATTCCACTTTCTCAAATTATAGGTACTCAGATTTCCAAATTCATCCTTTTCCATATTCGCTATAGATATGGAATCCCCTCCACCATCATCACCGATAATGGAAATCCATTCAAAAACCAAGCCGTGAAACATGTGTGTAAAACCTTCCGCATCCAACACCATTGGTCTACCCCCTATTACCCATAAGGTAATGGTCAAGCAGAGGCTAGAAACAAAACCCTGATTAAAATCCTAAAACAAGTTGTCAATAATATTGGTCGAGATTGGAACCTCCACATCCATCTTTCCCTTTGGGCTTACCACACGTCCGTCTGCACTCCTACAAGAACCACTCCATATTCTCTCATATATGGTGCCAATTCCATCTTTCTGATTGAGGTCGAAATCCCATCACTCTGAATATCCTTGAAGAATCTCATCACTAAAGAAGACACAGGAGTTGCTTTCCTTGCTCAATTGGAACTCCTCAATGAAAAATGGATCAAAGAATATAATCATATACAAGTGTATCAACATCACCTTAGAAGAAGCTACAATAAAAAATTTCATCTATACCAATTCAATGTGGGTGATCTAGTCTTGAAGGAAAATCAGAGTAATCAATCAGATCGAGACAAGAAAGGAAAATTTGAGGCCGATTGGTTGGGTCCCTATGTTGTCACAACAAAATATGGATCTAGGGCATATAGGCTGGATACAACTAAAGGAAAGCTCTAGAAGATCCTATCAACATCATGCACCTAAAATGATTTTATACCTAAGTCACTTGGGCTACACTATCTTGCCGAAAAAAATTCAAAAAATTAAAAATTGTTAAAAAATACAAAAAAATCAAAAAAGTCAAAAATAGTCAAGAGAAATAATCCATCATATGGAAAAAACCACCCTTGGTGGTGCTTGGATAAGTACATTTGGTGAAAACCTGGCAATAGGTGCCATTTGTAGAGGGCTCAATCATTATCTACCTTGCATCATAGTTACTTTATGCTTCCATACCTCCTGTCTACATATGCAATCTAGACATCTTATCATATTCTATTGTTCCATCTACATCCCATCCTTGGTCGCTTGGTATATTTTGGTTGAGCATTGGATGATCCAAATCAACTATCTATAATCCTAAGATTTTAATCCTAATGTGAGCTTGTGTCATCTGTTAGAGTTGTTCATTGGTATTATGTCATCACCGAAGGTCCTTTGTCATGTTAGTCATCATTAGGTCTCATCCTCTCCTATCATCAATAATGAATCCAACTGCTTACACCTTCACGTGACCGTAGTCTTCCCCAATGGTCATCCTACTTACTTTTCTAGTATTTGGAATAGTATAGTTCACACCTTACTACTTTTTTTTCGTGGCAGTCCTCTGTCCTTCATTGTTGGTCTTTTATGAACTATGTTTCCCCTGCACTTTCACATAGGCAAGGTTGATCATTTGATCCTCCCCTAAGGAATTTGTCTATCCTGGCTTTTTTCATCCATCAATAGTCTCCATTGTCCTCTTTGTGCTTTTATCCATGGTATTTTATTGAACTACAAGGGCTTTGTTCTTTCACATAGGCAAGGATAATCTATGATCAGACCTCGAGCCCCTAGGTCTATAGGGTGTGTCACTCTTGTGTTTTGTGTCTCATGTTGTGTCATCAAGTGTATCCCTATCTAGCTAGTTCTTAACAAAAAAGATTCATTAATGTTGAATGGTCCAATCAACTTTGAATATTTTGTGTCATGTTGGTCATTTAGTTTAGTTTCCATCTTTGGTCTTAATAGGATGCATCTTTCTTAATAGACCTCATCATTCCTATCCACTTTCTTGATCTTATGGCAAAGGATGTTTGAAATTGATTGTGATATTTTGATGATTTTGGATTTTTTATCCTTTGAGCTCTGTACTACACCTCATCATGGTCACCTTGATCCCTCATATGATGGTGTGCTTTGCATGGTAAACATAAGGGCATATATTGATCTTTGGATTGTTGTTGTCTTCCTAGTTGTCCTATGTAGTACCCACCAAGATCCCTACAGTATTGTGTTACACTGGAGCATCCTTTATGTTTGTGGTTATCCCAATACTTGGTCTGACCAAAGTCATCATGAATTTGGAATATTGGGATAGCCTCTTTATTTGTTGTGTTTTTTTTATGCATTAGACACAAATTTTCCTTGGTCCTTCATACCCTAGTGGGTCATGTCTTGTGATATAACAAAAATTAGTGCTCTTAAGGATGGAAAATAGCATTAGGATTACCTTCATTCTTCTCAGGATCCCTATGGTTCTTGACAAGTGTAGTTTCAGACCCATCATATTTTATTCAGTACTTGGTGGGATGTCTCCATCATGTCAACTACATAAGCTAAAGCAAGCATGATACACAAATAAAGGAGACTTATTAATGATGTGCAATCCATTGTCACACCCATCACCCTTAATTTTTCATGATTATAGGGTAAAAGTACTTTCCATTTAACCTGTCATTCACCCTCATGTCTGTGCCGATTTAATTTAGATATTAATATGTGTAAGGAATTTGATTACATACACCATTCATGTAGGTTGCATTATCATCCCACTTTACATTTATCACTATCATGTTCATTCTAAGTTGTTTAGATTAATATAGATTGGTTATTCTAAGCATCTTAGCTTCATTTTCATTATCATTCTAAGTTGTTTAGATTAATATAGATTGGTTATTCTAAGCATCTTAGATTCATTTTCATTATCATTTTAGGTTTTTTAGATTAACTTATATTTTTTATTCTAAGCATCTTAAAATACATGATATTATCACTTCATTAATCCATTTGCATTTCATTAAACATCATAATTTCTCTCATTACATTGCATATTCACATTTACATACATACATCTTACATTCATGTCATCATAAATGTGCATTTACATACATTGCCACCTACATCACAAAGAATGAGTCCACATAATCATATCATATGATATCATAATCACCCATCACATCCTACATCACACGTGTTACACATAGTCCATTTCAAACATGTCATCCATATAGGTGTAAACATAAATCATCATAAATATATATGCATATCATAATCATCACATCCATATATACATACATCATAAACGTCCATCAAATAATAAAATATGGTGTCGAAATGGTCATCGCATATCATATAAATATCAAAAGTATAATGTCCATAATAATGTCCATCATAAGTACATCCATACATCATAACCATCAAATAAAATATAGGTACAAGGCCACTCCATGCCATGGAATCTCTGGCCTTTGTACCTATCCCCTATCTATCCACCCTACACTTGTCAAAAAATTAGGATCCTATCATCCCTATCTGCTCTATCCTGAGTCACCCTCATCTAATCTCTGTGGTGAGTCTGGCACTAGCCCCCTACATGGGGGAGTAGGTCGATAACTACTATACCCTCGGGTGTGTGTCGCTACTAACTAAGATGGTGTGGGCATCTGAGGCACCACTCAAATGTAAGGAGCTACCTAGTGTGCAATATCTGGAACTGCCATGAAGTAGGCACACATATAGTAACTAGCCCCCCTCATTTATTTGTCTCTCTTAGTTGCTTGATATCTGGCTAAATCCTACTCTACCCTGTACCTATTTTGAAATCTACATATGGATCTCCTCTCCTGTTCCCATGCTTATTGTGCCATCTGTAATTGATATATCTCCGCCTACATTCAAGATGTCTTCTTTGCTACTGAGTCCCTCTCCACCTGTAGGACTCATGCCCATGCCTCTATGACATCTCTCTCTCTCTGCAATGTCTATACCTCTATCCCTATCTCGCTGCTACCACCTTGTAGTGCCTATATCCTTGCCTCTGTAGCATCTCTCTCGCCTTGCAATTCTTATATCCGTGCCTCTATGGCATCACTCTCTCCCTATAGTACCTATATCCATGCCTCTACTGCATCTCTCTCCCCCTAAAGGGAATGCACTTGTTCCTATGTTGTGTCTCTCTTTGCAAGGTCTCCAACTGGGCATCTGCCACCTCTGCCCTCTCTAGTGTCAACCCTGAATCCCTGAGTGCCATCTCTACCACCTCTACCCTGTCCCCGAGCTCATCTCCCTCCCTCCTCAACTTGGTCCTCTCCCTCAACATCTCTGTCACCTGCCTCCTCAAATCCTCCATATCCCTCTTTGCCTCCTGCTAGACCTCTATGGATACATACTTTGCTGACCCCCCATGGTATCCCTATCCCTCTACCTATAGCCTGGTCATCTTGGCTTGCAATCTATTCCTCTTTGCCTCTATCTCATGTACATGTTGTGCTACCTCATATGAAAATATCTTGTAACTCTATTCTTCCTCTACCTGCACCCTATCTACCGCTACCTACAATTGAGCTCTATCTCTCTATCATCTCCCTTGCATCTCTATCATCCGTCTCCTCAAGTCATCCCTCTCCCTCTCCACCTCATGTAGCTATGTGGATACCTAGTCAGCTAGAGCTCCATAGTCCCTTTGTGCCTCTATTCGTACTCTCTCCACCTCTAACTCTCGAAGTCTCTGCTTAGCAATCCGTAACCTCGTTTGGGCCCCTCTCAACAACACAACTAGATCCTCTAGTGGTGGAGGTATATAAGGAACCACGGCCAAAGGGTCTACCTCAGAATCATCCACCTCCATCGCTTCCCCTTGATTGTCTCTCTCCTCCATTGCATCATCTTGTCCTCCTCTCTATGCATCATCTCTCTCCTCATCCAACTCCACCTCTCTATCCTCATATTTCCTCTAATGACCACCCCTCCTCCTACCTCTCCTCTGTCCAACTAGCCTTATCCTCTAGACTAAGGCCAAGTACCACTGCAATTGGCTACAATGTGGTAATCCATGTTGGCCTAAGGCATTCCCACCACATGGAAAATATCACCATCACTCCCACATCTTCTCTCCCATTGCACCTCCTAGGGTATGTCACCTGCTATAACTCCTCCCACTGTTGTCTTGCAAACTTCATAGTAATCTGATCACCCCATGGTTGCTCTTGGGTGATTTGTTTAAACCTCTGTGGCCCTATAGGGATATCTTGTTGAACACTGAACTGTCTCAGTACTCTGTCAGCCCAGTGTATCTCTACTACATAGGGATCCCTCCCAATCAAATAGGATATGGTAAAGAAGTATCCTCTATGTCTCCTTTCATCATCCCTCTAGCGTAGAAATCATTGCTCTATATGTGGCCTCCATATAATGTGCTCCTCCTGTAAGTCATCCAATCTCCTCCAACTCTCGAAGTCTCTGATGCCCTGGTAGTGAAACCATCAACTATACTCCTATTCGTATCACCACACTACTACCTCTCTCTCATCTTGCATGCTTGCTGTCAATACCCTTGGCCTGGAAACACTGATGTGCTCCCATGCCTAGATCTATAACAATGTTACATGGGTAACATTGAGTGCCTGTTGATAGCACACCATGTGCGTATCCCTGTACAACTGTATGATGTGTCTGACAACCTCAATAATCTTGAGGCAGCAAAATTGACCACCCATGTCTAGCAACAAAAGGTTGTTGATCAACCCACAGAGATATAAAGGTAGTGGAGGCACTCCTAGTCCCAAGCATTTTCCTAGATCCAAATCCATCCCTTGAATTGGTAAGTCTCTCACTCATCATCCAAAAAGGACCCAAAGGGACTGATCCAACTCCTCTTCCTCTAACCTCGTCCAACTCATGAGACACCTTGCTATTGGTAATTGCAAAATCTGCCACACATCCTCTAATGTGACCGTCATCTCCCCTATTGGGAGATAGAAGGTGGTCGTCTCAGAATTCCACCACTCTACCAATGTTGTCAGCATCACTCAGTGTGCTCTAATGGTAGGATACTTGAGTATGTGTTGTAAACCAGCTTGTGCTAGCACTGGGTGATCCTCCCCATTCATCACTGAAATCTTCACCTCCAAAACTGTGGAGTGCCACTCCCGCGTCTATAGGGTGTCAAAATGCTACATCTAGATCACACAACATGTCAGTCACTTATCTAGTCTTCCCATTATTCATCCTTGTTCCTCTCATTGCTATTCCCCCTTTCTTACTCACTCTAAGTTTCTCTCATATGGCTTACTTTTTTTTTCCAAATTTGTCATTTGTCCCATTTTTCATGCCCTCATTGGGTGAATTCACCTAGGCCACTCTTATGCCCCTTTTTGTTGGGTGAATTTTTCTTTAGGTGGATTTTCCCGTTGCCCTCTTTTTCAAGGGTGGATTCACCCATCGCCCAGGTAAGTCTGCCCAGGCCACCTACGGGGTGATAGTGCTTAACGGATGGGTGGAGCCGTCCATCGCCCAAGTGATTGTGGCTGAGTCTCTATCGGGCAGTGCCTACCAAAAAACATGCAACTATGCCATGGGTAGAGCCACCTATCACCCAGGCAGATGCGCCTGAGTCTCCATTGGGCAGTGGCACCTAATGGATGGGCGACTCTGCCCTAGGCTGAGCCGCCCATCACCCGGGCAGGTACACCCGAGCCTCCGTCGGGTGACCTCGCCTAGTTGATGGGTGATTCCATTGCCACGTAGATTTTACCATCCACTAGGTAGGTTCGCCCATGCCCAGGCAGATTCACCTAGATGCGAGGCAGATCCACCCAATCTCTCCCCTTTTGCCATTTTTTGGGGCAATTCACTTGAATCATGGGTGAATCCCCCCCTGTCCTCCACACCCTCGCCCTTTGAGGGTGTTTTCTCTCTCTTTTACGTGAATATGCCTCTTAAATAGGAAAATTTTCCACCTTTTCTCTCTGCCTTTAAATAGGCGATACTGCCTAATTATTGGGCAAAATTGAAATTTTTTCGACTACCCATTTTTCTAGTCTCCCCCAATCCCAAAACCCATGTGTTTAAATTACATGAAAACCAAAAAATATGCTTAAAATCACAAAGAGGGTTTTGGCACTAACCTGGAGGGGTACCACACACCTGTGGTAGTACTACTACACCTCATCACCTCAGTGGATGATCGTGTGAGCAAACTCCTCTGCCATGCTCGTCACCTTCTTCTTTTCTCTCTCTCTCAACTTCCAAGTGTGTAAATGAGGAATAATAATTCCTAAAATTACTATAAGTAACTTTTCCCTCCTTTTTTACTCTTTTTAAACTTGGGGTATTTTTCCCTTTTATCTAACCACTTTTTGATTTAATTAATTCCCTTTCTTCCGAAGCTCACCATTTGCACACTATGTGTCCATTTTCCTCTATTCAAGAGCATTTCTTCATGATTTTTCGAGCTCTCTCATGTGGTACCCTCTGTTTCTTTGTATTGAGAAGTCACTCGATGCCCCTTTTTATTCCCCATCTATCCTCTCGAGGGGTCATACCCTACCATTTTCCTCCATTCCTCTACCACGTTCATTTCCTTGTGGCAATGGGGCATCTCCTTTCATTCTTCCATGATCAAACAACCTACACAGCTTTTCTCACACTAGGCATCTCTTTCTAGTCCATTCTTCTATCGAGTCACCTATATTTTATTCTTATTCAAAAAATTATTATTCTAATAGTATTTTGAAGAGGGGCAAAATGTAGACATCCAAATTTGACCACTCCCATATGGTCAAATTCATCCCCTTTATTCGTCTATTTCCCATTCCTCATCGACATTAATTAAATGATTTATTTAATTAATTTTCCCCCTTTTCTAATGTTCCTAAGGTATTTAATTTAAATAATTAAATACTTTACCTTTAACTCCCTTCTTCTCTAAATTAAATAAATGTCTTAATTTAGTCACTTTATTCTTTGAATTTAAATCAATTTTAAATTCAATATTTTCTCTCTCCTTGTCACATCCTCTATAATTCTGTAAGGAAATCTAGATGCGGAAACAACTCTCCTAACATCAAAACCTCAGGGAAGAATGTAGATATACTTTTAATTTTTCAATTACAGTTCAATTAAGATGCACATTCAAGAGATAACAGAAAAAAAGTATTTGAAAAACACACATGAACACTAGATATATGTGGGAAAACCCTTATGGAAGAAAAACCCACCACACCAAGAGATGTCACTTTGTATTATAGTAACAAAAATTACATATAGAGTTTCTGACTTATCTTTCTGATGCCAGATTACAACAACTTTCACAATGATCAATCTTGTACAGGAACCTTCAAGTTACAATCTCTACAGAATAGAATTCATCCACTCATACAATTCGAACTGATACACACAATTGTTGATTGAACAACCAAATCACTGTAGAGATTACAAACTATATTCATGTCATTCCTAGCTATCGATCTTCCTCACAGAACTACCGTGCAATGAACTGTCTTCCAACAGTTCCAATTCGGCTCCTCTGATTGGCCGAATACAAGCCACGTAGATAGTCATCGCTCTGTTAGAAGAATTCAAACTTTGTTGGCATCTCGGTGAGACACTAACAATGTCTTGTTGATGCCACAAAGTCTTCATATCGATGTCTTCAAGAGTCATTTCCATTGGCAAGAGGTTCCACCGAGCTTCACATGTATCAACTTTAGTTTTCCTTTCGGCGAGACTATCGCTCTCGCCAAGACATCCCAACGAGCCTTCTTGTGTTACATCGAGTTCAGGAGACTATCACTAAGACTTCCTTATGTCGCTAGGACCTCATACCGATGTTCTCCACATGTATCGCTATTGCCAAGACTCATTGCTTTCGGTGAGACGTCATAATGACGCTTCATATGTCACATAGACATGAGTGTTCTCATCTGCCAGGAAATCGGCTTTCGCTGAGAGATCATACTGAAACATTAAGAGTTACTCTGAAGTGTTCATCTATTGCCAAGACATATCACTCTCGGTGAAACATCATACCGAAGCTTTGAAGTCACACAGATGTGAGTTTTCCATTTGGCAAGACATACAACTATCACTGAGACATTACTCTGAATACTCACAAGTCATATCGAGCACCAAGCAATAGTCGGCAAGAGTTTGGTCCATCGCTAAGAGTTCTTAGTGAAACCTTTAGTGTTACCCTGATGCCTCCAAGTGTATCCCCATCGGTGTGACCTCTCTTCATTGCTTAGACATCTTCCTAAAGTCCTTTGAGTTACCCCGAGTGGAAATGGTCGGTGAGACATTCCTTCATCGGTAAGACTTCTTACCAATAGAATATAAGATACGCCAAAGACCACAAAATGTAACATCTTGTCAGCGAGACATTATCTTTCACTGGGAATTCACACCGAACAAAGCCTTTCATCCAAAGGTCTTCCCGATATATGATTGAATGGCCTATCGGCTAGAGATCTCCACGCAGTAAGAGGTCACACCGAATACAACATGTCACACCGAAAACTCCCATGTAAAACCATTCGACAAGACTTCTGCAAGGTCACAACGACCTGTACAAAACATAGAGATTCAAACTGCTAGTCGACTAGACATAAAAGATGTCACACCGACATGGTTCCAATAGAGGTTTCAGCCTATGGGATTGAGACATACATTTCTAACAAATTCTTCTTAATCAAGATAAATTTAATTAATCTTTGATTTAGATGTGTACAACCTTAATGATGATTAATGTCACATCCTCCAACTCTTGCAACTTGCTCTAATCCCTTCATTAGCCACCTAATCACCTGTTTGCACAACCTTAATGACATGATTAGGTCAACCTAATCCTTATGCCATTTATGGCATATGTCCTTAGTTAATTTTATTAATTACTTTCTCCTTTTGGAGAAGGAAACCTTTTCCCTATGTAAATTATAAATTCACATATATTCCTCACCTCTTCCCCATGTGAATTAAGAATTCACATTTATTCCACCAATGTGTCTCTCTTTCCCATGAGGATTATTAAGGAATTTTAAATTCCTCATGTGTCATATCCTTCACATGGGGAGAGTTGTGTTCTTTATTTCTCAAACTTTACATCTCCTTATGTGCTAGTATTATTTCATTCTTTTGATTTCCTTTGCAAATTTGTGATGTGACACAAAGTAGAGTGTTACAATTTAAGCAATTACATGCTTAAGGTGGTGCCAAGTACATGGGATTAGTTCACCACCTTCATTAATTACCTATTATAATGCATTAATTCTTCGAATAAAGGTGCAATCATTACAACTTAGGGTTCAAATTACGAACACCTAGATTCTTGCATGGGCTTGCTACTAAAGGAGAAAGACAATGTGATGATCATATGTGGCTCTTTGGTGTCACTTTGATCTTTTGCAAGAAATAAGCCATTAAAGATAAGTGATCAATATGTGATCACTAGGATTACAACCTTTGGTATCAATTTTTAAGATAAATACTGGGATCTAGGTACTTACCTCAAAGCTTTAGAAAAAACTAGAACAAAAAGGAAATCCCAGGAACTAGGTTCAAGAGATTACAAAATTTCAAAATAGACTCTCCAATTTCCAAGTTCTGAATTAAAGGAATGAAATAAAACTACCAAACTCCAATACAAGGAAAGAAAGAAGATATCACTGGGATTGACACTTCTAGTGGATGGTTTACCAAGAAAATCTAGGACCAACTGAAGATATAATTTACTTTGATGCAATCGTGCAACTCCAAATTCCAGTTTTTAGTAATTTGTTAAACTTCATGAAAAGGCCAAAAAACCGAATCTAAGAAAGAAATAAGACTAAAACAAGGACCAAGAAAAATTAAAAAATGAGACCAACAACTGACCAAGCCATAGAATGACACCAAAGCAAATGAAAGTAAGAGGGAATAGAAAAAATAGGAGTCAGGCATGTTGTGAGACTAAACAATAACTAGCAACCAATAAAACTAGAAAAAATAATATAAATTCAAATTTGGATCTAATCCTTATTCTAACATTCAAATTTCACTTCGGCTAGCATGCAAGATTAAGTATTACTGAGCTCACGTGTGTGCAATTGATTATTTCCACTATAATAAATGTAGAAATAGTAATTGTTTGCATTAACCTACATAATTCGACAATTCATTTTAAGCCAAACAAGAATAGAGCCTTGCTGCTAGTCAAGTGTCCATAGCTCCAACAAGGTTATCTCCATAATCCCCCCCAAACATAACTCCATTGCCAGCCAGGTGTCTATAGCCCTGGTAGAGATATTTGGATAGCCTAAAGAGTTGATTTTTTTTATAGTTATTGCAATAATAACTCATTTTTGGTTCTTTTTATATTTCAATGATAGCTCATTTTTTTTTCTTTTGACATTTCAATGATAGCTCATTTGTTAACTTGCAGGTAATGAAGCCCACTATTAGGTTGGGAATTACAATGGTAGAAAAGGTAGTCTTTTGATTTTTTAGTCAATGCAAATAAATGCTATCCTAGATTTTAGTAGAATGATTTAAATGTGTGCATTTGTAGCTCAACATCAATTGAATTATTGATGCTAACCAAAGTATTAAAAAATGGAACAATTCTCAAACAATTTATAAATAAAGGACTATTTTTGGTCAGGACACAGATCAAATTTCAAGAATTGATGTTCTATTAACCTATTCACCTTCAAAAGTTTCCAATCATTGTAAAGTGCAATGATGTGACACCCAAAAAAAAAGAAAAACAAAAGCAACAAACAAGTATTTACAAAAAAACAACAAAACTAACCTAAAAAAAACTATTTACCTATGAATGGAAATAATGCTTTAGGAACTGCCCATTGACAGGCAATGAGATATCTTCATCAGTCAAAGACTTCAATCTATAAGTACTGTCGCCTAGGATTTCAAAAAATTGATATGGTCCTTTCCACAACTTATCAAACTTACCATGCTCACCTTTCCGTTCATGGGCTTTATTCCAATATAGGACCAAGTCAGCTATTCTAAAAGTCTTCAATCTATCCCCTTTATCAAACCATCTTTTTGCCACGAACTAATACCTAGGAAAATGATCTATAGCTCGTGTATGTTTTTCATCTAGATGCATTAATTTTAATAAATGGGATTCAGTTTTATAATCCAATCCAATACATTCTTGTGAAAATTTCTAAGTAGGGATTTTTAAATTTATTGGTAGTATAGGATCTACCCCATAGAATAAATGATAAGGAGAATTCCGTAAACCAACTTTCATCCTAGTGCGGTCTACCGAAAGGGAAAATTTTAGCAAAGAAGGATTTTTTTGATCAATTTTTTAATTATATCCAATATATTTTTATTTGATGATTCAACTAATCCATTTCCCTGCAGATAATAGTTAGAGGAGAATTTTAACGTTATACCATATTCAAACTCCCAATTAGAAAATTTTAATGAAGAAAAGGCAAGGCCATTATCACATACCAGTGCATATGATATTCCAAACCTGGTGATGAGATTCTCTTCCAAAAATTTTATTACTACTTCTATAGTGCATTATTTTCTAGGACACGCCTCTGTCCATTTGGTGTAGTAATCTATAGTAGTCAATATTAATCTATGACCCGCAGATGATGGAGGATTGATAGTTCCAATAAAATATAGTCCCCATTGCGAAAAGGGACACATTTCCATCACCGATTGTAGTTGTTGAGCATTGAGTCTTCCTTTGTTTGATGCAGTTTGACATGTATAACAGTGTTTCATATATTCATATGTATCTTTGAAAATTGTTGGCTAGTAGTAACTAGCTCTCAAAATAAGGTGTGCAGTGGCTAAAGGTGCTCCATGAGCTGTTCCAATTTAGCATGTAGTTTCTGCAACACTTTGTTCACTTTTGCTCTATTCAATCATCTTAAATAAATTCCTTTGAATAGAGCTCCTCCTTTGATCATACAACTTTGAGATTTTATTTTAAGATCTCTTCTTTGATTCCTTTGCATATGATCTACGCAAGAATGGCTGACCAAATAATGCCATATATTTGAATACCATTCTTCTTGGTCTTTTACATCCAAAGTATATTGTTGAACTGAAATTTGTGGATCTATTTTTGCAATAGACCTAACCAAAGCTTGTCCCCAGACCAATTTCATGGGTATGATTTCTAGATAAAATTCCTAGAAGATGGTAACCCATTTGGCTCTCTTTTCTTTAAGTTCACTTTGTGTTAATGACATCTTGACTGCATAATTTGGAATAATAGCCTTGACTATACTCTTGAGGATTTAGTGTCTAAATTTGCACACCACTTTGACCAAAGCAAAGGCTTGTTTTTCAACATCTATATATCTTAGCTATACTTATTTGAATGGAGCACTCATAAAAGGAAACAACAAACTAAATCTATCCAAATCTATCAATTATAAGGAGATGAATCATGAAACATGAAGGAAAATCAAGAATCCACCAAAAGTAATGAATTTCTATTAGAATTTCAATAGCATGTCTTTACAACAACTCAACTATCTCTTTGAAAATGAGAGGAGACCCCCTATTTATAGTTTTAAAAAAGAAAAATGAATGGCCAAGATTCACTAAAAATTAGGGTTTTACCTACCTCCAATATTTTACAATTTAAAAAAAGTTTCTTGTGTTTTTCCTATTTTGTCTCCTAGTGCCCTTGCATTGTAGCACTTTTGTCCTGTAGTGATTTTCCCTTTTGGTTGCAGCTCTAAGACAATGAGGAAATCATCATCAATGATGGGATTTCCTTGATTCTTCTAGATGGTAGCATACTCAACTAATTTACCCATCAGTGCCTAGAGTTTATTTCACTCCATGATATCTAATTGAAGCACTTGGAAGGATACTTTCTTTGATCTACCGGTGATCAACTCCCAATTCTTTGTGCACTTAGGCATATGCTTGATCACCTGTTCTGACTGGGAAAAGGCTCGGGTAACAAAATACATGAAGTCTACTTTTAACGATTTTGTGGCTCCATTCTCCATTTTCTTGTGGAAAAGTGATATGATCTTCTCTGGATCTAGCTTGATGACAAGCATGTCATAATCAATCACGAGCTTTAGATATTCCTCGCAGTCTTCCCTATGTTCCTTAACCCACTCAAGGTGAAGTTGAACTTTGTGGAGCACTCTTTCTAGGACATCTCTTCTATGGTCCAGGCCCATTTTCCATGTCTCAAATAACCAATAATAATCCTTTGCTAGGGTCAACTCCTTCTCTCAGGTCTTTTTAGGCATTTTAAGGATAGCCTCAAGCTTAGGGTATGTAATCCTATATACCTCAGGGAGGTTATTACATATTCTCTTCGTGCCTTCAAGCTACTTTTGTACTTCCTAGAACTTTTTGGTCATTTGAGCAGACTGGTCAATGCCCATATCACCAATGTAGAGCTCTTGCTAGAACCATTCTCCATTAGCCTTGGTCTAGTTCTTTCTCTTCCCCGGCTTGCTTAGGTGCTCTTTGGAAAGTAGTAGAGGCAGGGATGATGAAGTCGTTGGTAGTTGCTCAGTAGAAGACCACTGTTGAACGTAGGTGGTGAGGTTTACCACTTGTGTCTTCAAATCCTCCTTGGAGGATTGATCCTTGCTCATCTGATGGACAATTATGGAAACTGACCCTTGGAGCTAATCAATCTTTTGCTCTCTTGTAGCAATTCCCAAGTCAATGATGGAGATATTATAGCTAACTTCTTCTCCTTTGCCTATGACTGGAGTGGCAATTTGCATCGTTCTTGATCTAGAGGCATCCATTGTAATGTGGGATCAAAACCTTCGCTTCTTTTCCTTCTTCGTTCCTATTTGGGCTCATGCTAGGATAGCCTCTAGTCTTTCCTTAGGATCCATGGGAGCGTGGGTCTTCTTTTGTATATTCTTTTCCAACCAATCAAGCATCTGGGATCCCTCCTTTGGTGATTCATGATCACCTTCTTTTGTTTGAGCATGTTGGATCTCCCTCTCCTCATGGTTTGAGGCTTCTTATTTTGTCTTCTCTTCTTCTTGTTCATCTGAGTCCTATATCAATATGGTCTTTTCCCTATATAATCTGGTAGGAGCTATGTTTTCTTTAGGGTTGTCCTCCCCCTTAGGTACCCCTACTTCTCACTCAAGCTCTGCATGGTGTTCCATCTCAGGGATCCTTTTCATTTCAGACTCTTTTTCCATGTCATATCACTTTCCTCCTTTTCTCCAGAGGGCTATTTTTTGACTTCTCCTCCAACGTCTTTGAGTCGCTTGGAAAACTCCTCCTCAAGTTCTTGGTTAGAAGACTCCACCACATATTTGGTATTGGGGTCTTCTACATCTTATTCTCAGGATTGCAAGCCTTCTTCTTCATATACCACTTCATCTATGGTCACATTCTAATGCTCTGGGTGCTCATGGTAGTCATCTCTAAAGGGGTCCTCGTGTTCCTCATTTGTTTCTTTGGCAGCCTCCCTTTGTTGTCTCTCCAATTCTTCTAATATCTACATGGTGTCCATCTTTGACAACTCTATTAAAGGAGGGATAGAGAGACCAACAATAGCTTGGTCCATAGCAACTTGCATAATAGGATTCATCAACACCCCAGAAAGTTCAATGGGTATGCTTTGCATATTCCTTGCAAAAGCTTCTGGCAAGGTGAGAGTAGGCATTGTAGTTGTAGCTACTAAAGGGATTGCAATTAAGGGAGACATTGAAGAAGATTAGAATGGAGAGGTTGTAGCAGGGGATAAATCCCTCACCATTATTGGGACGGTTGGTGAGGTGGAGGCAAAGTGGACCGAGATGTCCACTGCAGGTGGAGAGGAGATGGGTAATGCTTGAGATGTTGGAGGAGGAGTAGTAGCAATGGAAGTGGTAGTTATGAAAAGGGGGGAGGTGGCAGGTAGTGACCTTGGTTCCTTGACCTCTTCTTCTCCCTCATGCAATGGGTCTTCTTGGATTGTTGGAATTTTGGAGAATCCGCTTGACTTCTTGGCCTTCTTTGAGGTCTCACCTTTTGAGGCCTTTCATGATATACCTTATGCTTGGATTGGAATTCAACCTCCTTCCTCTTCCTTGAATTAGTGGTAGGAGGGGATTTTGGGGCTTCCTCGGTTGGGGAAGTAATAGCTCCACTATCCATTTTACTCTCAAGCTCATCCTTGAGCTCATTGTATGTCAATGTAGCCCCTTGGAGCTTCAATTGAGCTATCTGAGCATCAATCCATTATTTCATTCGGTGCTCCACTGGTTTTGTTAGAATATTGAGGTCGTTGACCTCTTCTTCATTCCAGTCTATTAGGGGCAACATTAGGTTGGCATCAACATCATACCTTAGATCTATGAAAATGTTTTCATCTTCTACAATCTGATTTGATACTGGGAAAAAATTGACCATCTTTGAAAAGTAAGCATTCTTACACATATAGTGCCTCATGTGTACCTCCCTATCATCTCAATAGTTAGCCCAAAAGTCTTCAATGTTGTGCAAGTTGGTGTATTCCTTTCCAACAAACTTCTTTAACTTTCTGCATGGATCCATCCTTGGTTGAGTAGTGTGGAGCCCCAGGTTATATTCAAATGATCTCCTTCTTTGAATGTTTTGTACATTGCGTAGCTATGAGAGAATACATTCCGTGCTCTAATGTAAGGGGATATAGTATCCCAACTCAATGTTTGCCACTAAGAAGAGTGTGTGCATTTTGCAACTACCTAGAGATTTCTAGCAGGACTAGTTGGTTGTTTGGGTATCTCGGTAGTTTGTATTTCCTTTAAGAGAAGCCCTCCATTCAGATGTAAGGGAACTTGGGGAATTGTATAAATAGAAATTTGAACCTATGGATGAAAATGTAGGTATTGTGTGAGAATCTTCTCTCAAAGTCCCCTCTGAGAAGTCTGATGATATGTGCAATAAAGGCATGATTCACCCTGTAGTAATCCTTCCTAAAATTTTGATATTGTAATTGTGGGTTCTTGTCATATACTTTCTACTCCCTTCTTGGATTTGGTCTCTACACAACAAATAAACCTTTGTAGGGAATTGGATCAGCCAAGACATACACCAAATAATAGATCATGTAGAATTGAGAAGTCTTTTTGATAGCCATGAACTACTGGTCTAAGTTGTCACTAATCATTTTGGCCCAATGAAACTTGGCCTTTCCTCTAATGATCTCCTCAATGAAATAGAACATCTAGTTCTAAAAGTATGCTATGGTGGGAATGCCCATGAATCTACTCAATAAGGTCACCAAGTCATGGTAATCTTCATAGAAGTCACTTCTGAACAATTCTTGGGTCACCTTGTTAGTGCTACCCCTCTTCTCCTCTAACCAATATTGGTTATTTAACTTTTTGCATTTTAGGGGATCAACCTTCCACATATTTTTTGTATATCCCTTTTTCGTATCCTCCATAGGGTCAAATGTGGGGATGTGGAACATTTTTCCTATGGACCTAGCAGACAGGTTAGCCAACACCTTACCCTCATGATTGATGATCCTTCTGGTTTCTTCTTGATAAGCTTCCCTACAAGCCTTTACTAGCTCCAGAGCCACAAGAGTGGGTGGGAAACTAGCTGATTTCACCAAACCAATTTTTTTGATTCTTCTGGCATTATTTGTAGTGGGGTTGATGATAACCCTCTGTCAGAATTCATCAATGTCAAGATTTCCAAGGTTGGTTTCTAATATCGAGTCCCACATGGATTTGACTTTTTGAGGTGATTTCCACCCTGTGGAACTAATACTTCATTTGGTCTTTATCTTCATTGCCTCTTGGGACTTTGACAGACTTCTTCCCTTTGTCCTTTTTTGTGGACACTCCCAATGTTCCTACAATTGATTCCATAAATCCTACAAATAGAGAAGCAATATTCACATTCACGTAAAAAATAAGGGGACCGTTAGTGAAATCCTCCAAAATAAATGTTAGATCAAGTAATTCATGCTTCCAAGATCACAATATTCATCAAAAATAATTGTTATGCTCTCATTTGGGGAAGATAAAGCAATGTAGGCCTAGGGATGTAGGTTTCCCTAGGCCAGTAGCAGTTTTGGGGAAGGTAGCATGGAGGCAGCATAGAGGGAACGATGACCCGCATGCAACCACTCGCATCAAAATTTCTGAATCATAACTGGGGCCCACCAATGTGTTAAGGCATTTGGAACATGGGTCCATCATTCATGGAGCCTTAGGAGTTTTAATGCAGTTAGTTTGGCATGCAAGCCAAGAGGTTGCGAAAGATGGTGTTGTTAAGGTCATTTGTAGCTCCACCATTTGGAATAGTGTTGGCATAGCTGAAATCCACAAATGGAATCTCACACTACAGGACCCACATGGGGCCTAGACGGTTCAGTGTTAGCTTCAAAGTTTAAGTCCTTTAGAATGGTGCAGGCAAGAACTCGATGGATGCTATTAGGTGACAACCATTTGGATCGGCCAAGACGGGGTGGCACTCTGCACTGCCAAGTCTGCATTAGTTTTACTTAGTCACTTTTGCTTTCTAGGTCCAAAGGGGAGATGCATGGTGTGGGGTTTGCAATGTGGATGGGTGGGGCCTTACAGATGTTTTGTGATGGTAGAGGGAAAGTGGCACCCTGCAACAGATGATCCACCTGGGCGGGTCCATGAGAGACCCTGGCCCTACAACTTTGTTTGAGGATAGTAGGACTACGAAAGTGGATTCAGACCCCACAAAGCAGATGACAAGTTAGGAATCAACATTTTGCAATGGCATTCACATAGAGGTGGGCCATAGGCAGTGGCCTACAAAGAACCATTAGCAAGGGTATCTTAAGATATTTTTGATGAAGGTTTGGGGAAAGTCATCATCCGGGCTCACAAGGCAAATAGATGAAGATCATCAGTCATTTATAAATAGAAAGGAGGAGGGGTGGCCTGAGGATGGACAAGGAAGTTTAATTTGAGCACTGCTTGGGTGGGCCTTAATGGCGATAGGGTTGGTGAGGTTCAAAGTTTGGGAGGATGGCCTAGCTTGGCTATTGATGATGACGTTAGAAATGGTGGAGATGAGGGTGGGGAAGTTTTCTAACAATGACCCGCAAATGGGTTCCAACACTTTATGACTTAAATGGACTTGAGAGTAGCAGGACCTGTGGGTCAGGGGGCATGTATTAGGTGGTTGTTCCAAAATGATAGACATGGATGAGCCATCCACATGCAAAATTCTGAAAAAGTAGACTCACAAAGGACAAGTGATCTCTATTTCTACTTGCTTTTTGAGTTTCAATAAATCTCGATAGAGGAGTGGCATCTGCCTACATGTGCAGACCCGTGAAGGATGAAGGCTTTAGGTCTTTATTTTTCAGAAATTCACACAATAGTGAAGGGAGGCTTGCGGGCTGCAAGGGCATGAACACCCTCATCAAGAATGGAGAATGATGAGTCAAGTTCTTCAAGATTCTAAATGGTCGATTTTGAAGGGTTTTCAACTTTTCAACAGGTGGGTTTTGTGCGGGGTTTCATCCTTAACTAGTTGCCTTTAATGATTTAATAGTTTTCTTTCTTAATATTTTTCAAATTTATAAAGAAAACAAATTGGAGAAAGCATGAATAGGGTGGTGGAAAACTCACCTAGTAGACCAAATGAAATGCAATGAAGAAGGTGTTTGAATTTTTCCTCAAAGTGTTGTAGGTACAAAGGTGACAATGGATGGTAAGGGCTCTGACAATTTCTGAACAACATAGTGAAAATGATAGGTCAGTTGGGATATTTATAGAAAATTTGAAATTAATTACCTACATTTAATGTTCTACAATAGTTGACATGGTTGGTGGGCATGGGTTTCAAAACTATCAACAGCGAGAACGGCGGAGCCTGCAGGGCGAGCGGTAGTCAAGAGTTCACCGTTGGTAGGTCGAAAAAGGGGATGGCAATAGAACATGTGGATCCCACAATGCTAGTGGATGCCCTGACTCAACCATCACAAAAATGGCAAAGACAGAACAGAATCCGCCATGAGCGGCCTACATGGGCAGACCCACAACTAGAGAAAGACACTAGTTTCAAAGACTCAAGGAAAATTGCCTGAGGAACTTTTCGAAGGAAAAAGACTTAAAAAATTTAGGGGTTTGAAAATTGGTCAACTCAAAGATGATAACATTTGGACTCCTTGACCATTTAGGTCTCAAAATAGGGGGCACAAAAAATGAGGCAAAGGAAAAAGCAACTTGATGAAAGAGAAAATGAGAGGGTCCCTATTTTGAACGAGGAATGTGTGTTATAGGCAAAACTACTTTCAAACTTTTTTAAACATTAATTTTTAATCACCAAACACTCTAAGGATTCTAACCTTCTTCTTGATTGCGAGGATCAGGCCATATATAAGGGCTTCATATTCTGCCACATTGTTAGTACATTGAAATTGTAATCGATATGTAGTAAGAAAAGATTTACCTTGTAGATTGATGAGTTCAACTTCGATTCCAATTCCTTGTTTCAATTTGGATCCATAAAATTTAAGAATCTAGGCTTGATCATCTGTAGCTTGTAATTTATCATTCTTCGGTATTGTCGAACTAGTCTTTTTAGTCTGTGTAACATGAATTCTTCTTTATACATTCTTGATTCAGATCCTTTTATCTTGTAATTTTCCAAATCGTACTAGTTTTGATTCTACAAATTATTTCTAGACACATGTCATACAACTATTTTATGAGTGTACAACATTATGTAATCTGCAACAACAAAAAATTTAGTGAAAATTTGATTTTATCTCTCCTTTGAGCTTTTGTAACAATATTCTTTGGAAATTTATCATCAGGACTATTTTCTTCTTCAGAAGAATCACAATCTGATTCAATTAAAACATCTATTTCAGGAGTTAATTGACTAGGTTTTCTAGAATCACATGTAAATACTTCCTTTATTTGACTCCTGAACTTTGAATTCTTTAAACTCATGGTTCTACATCAATATATAGAACTTCATTTTTCTGATTATAATCAGTGATCATCTATTTCATACATGGTTCCCTTTCAATTATGATTTGGTTAGGAACTCCTTTGCATGGTAACCACATATGTGAGAAATAAGTAGCCATATATCCATTCAATGTTTTTGACCAATCTCTACTCAATAACATACCATAAGTATCGGGTATCTCAACAACTTGAATGTCTATATAATATTGAATTCTAGGATCCGACACTAATTGCATGTGAATATTAGTCAGCTCTTCGACTACATTTAATTTTGTTTTATCGAGTTGAGTGACCTTCTTTAGTAGATGCTCTAGAATCTACTAAGCAATTATGAAGGTTTTTACCAAATATTCTTAAAGTGAGTAGAAATGGTGGAGACTCTAATTTATCTTTGTAAAAGGTTACTTGTGCATCTTCAATAGGAATAATGTTCTTATCCTTTGTCTTAGCTTGATTATTCTTCACCTAATTGTCTTTAAACTTGCCTTCTTTAGAAATATTTTGATCAGCGGAATCTACCTTTTCACTTCTTGAAGCATTTGATGAACTGTAATGATAGGTTACCTTGGGTGACCTTGGGTAATTATTTGATTTATCATCAGGTGGAGTATTGAAATTATTAGGTAGGATCGACGTTGTTAATGGCTCATCGAATTTACTTCCACAGTTGGTTTTACTTCTCAAGTTATAATTTTGTCCTTTCTAATACTGTTGAAAAGCATGAATTTCGTCAATTTCTTCATGAGGTTCATTTTCATCTTGATAGAGAAAAGTATACATCTCTAAATTCATAGTTGAATTATCTCCCTCATATTTGCGACTGTAACTTGTGACAACAGGGTATGTGCAGGATCATGATGGGCCAAAAAAGTGATGATATGATGGGTATGTGTAGGGTATGTGGTTGAGGACTTTTTTAACCCAAAATTGATGAAATGAAAAGGGTTTTTAAAGGAGATTCTCAGCTTTCCACCAATATAAATTATGCTTTACTTTGAATTTAATAAATAATTATTATTCATTTTCTATTTGAATTATGACTAAAGTCCGATTGATAGGTTGATTAAAACATCTATAGCTTTCAAATGATATCACATTTTTGAATCCAAAAATGCATCACATTCTATGCTTCGCATACTATAGGATTAAAAAATTGAATTACATGAAGTTTTAACCAAGTTAAGGTGGTCGACATCGAGTTTTTATATTTTTATAAGTTGTAATAAAAATTCATAATTAATTATTTACTTGGAAAAAAATTACAAAAAATATGCATCACATCAGGACATGCATCCTCTACTTATATCTAAAATCTTATAAAATAATATTATGATTTTATTGTGATTAGGGTGGTCAGACAGACACCTACTTCTTTTTAACCTGAAATTTAAGTGCTACTGCATTGAAATTTCAAATTTTCACCAAATCAATTTTTTAAAATAAACCTAGTAGTTTAGAAACTAAATTCAATTTTCTACAGATTCTATTCTTACATATTTTTGAAATAATATAGATAACTTATTCAATCTTTTATGTCAAGTTTAACTTTTTTCTAAATTTTATTATCACTTAAGGGCCTATTTTTTCCATGATGATCCCACATACCCAACAATAGGTGGTTTGAATCATTCATAACTTTCATGGACTAAAGAATAATCATATCCTACTGGGACTAACTTGTTTCTCCTTAGGGGATGAGAGTCACACTGTTCATTATAGTGTGTAGCAGCTAGAAAAATGTCTTGAAGAAATTTTGAATTGTGAGCAATCTACTTAGCATGAGCATTTTTATTATGAATTCTACACAATTATTCATAGCAAGGTCATCTAAATTCACTTTCAACATGGATCTTTCATCAGTAGGATCAGTGTTATCTAAAGGTGTTGACACTCCATTATTAGGTCATGTATTCCAAGGTCTAGGTGGTCTAGGAGCGTTATACATCTGATTTTGAAATTTTGGTTGTTATTTTGAGCATAAAAGCTTTGATTTCTTAATTGTGTAACCTTGTGGTTAATCTCTTGAGTTGAGCTATGATTTCTTTCATGTCTTCCTTTTCCTCTAATATTTTGATATTTTGGTTTTCCTGAGTTTGAGAAAAAAGAATTTTCATTAGGATGTAGCTCTGTGATAGCTAGACTAGGGTGAGGGACTAAAGCTTGACTATTTCCTAGTTGAAAGAAAGTATTATGAGGAAATGTCCCATTTGGACCACTTGAAGGATAAACATTAGGAGCTATAGGATGACTTAGAGGGACTCCATTTATGCTTGGGGTAGGGTAATTATTCAATCCATTTCCGCCATTCATGGATGATCCATTTCTGAGGTGTTTCATTTCCAAATTCACACTCACGGCTTTAGCATAGGCTTCGAGTAAAGTAGCAGGAGGATTTTCCCTTCGCTTCACAAACATAGCATAGTTAAAGGATCTATTGTTGTATAATAAACTATGCGATAGCAAACAAATTATCCACTATGTAAGGTGCTTGCAACCTAGAATAATCCTTTTGAAACATTGTTGTTAAAAGCAGTTATAGGTTCTCCTTCGAACCTCTTGATTTGAGAAAATTGATGATATAACAAGGCAAGGTCAGTAGGTGTTCTAAATCTGGCTAAGAATTGACTTTCCATATCCTACCATGATCTGATAGAATTGTGAGGTAGGTTGATATACCACTGGTAAACTTCATTGCTTAAGGTGTATGGGAACAACCTACATATGACATCTTCATGTTGAATCCTCGCTCTAAAGCATGTATCCTTAAAGATACTAATATGCTCTTCAACATCTTTATGGAGATAATATTTGGGACACAACTTATTGGATTTTTTGGTAAATCATTGTACATGGAAATTGAATCGGTGACTCTACGTTAAAGAATGCCATCACTATGGAGGGTGGTGGTACAACAACAATCAGATTCTACAAACTCACACTCACACTTCCAAACTTTTGAGGTCTAGATGATTTGACCACTAAGCTTGACTAAAGTCACACGAGGATCACCAGATCGAGATCTAGTGACTCTACGGAAATCTAGTTTAAAACTTAACAAAGCCAAAAGACAACATGGCCCTCCTAGCACCAATTCCTATTGATGCAATTTTTACTTGTAGCAACAAGGAAAATAAATTCTTCATAGATAAACTACAAAGAGCCTATCCTTCTTGAAAGATATGGAACAAAGACAATCTAAAGGGGATTCTGCTTTAATAGGAAAATAGATTGACTGAGTTCAATCCCAAGTCTCTAGTAATCAAGTCTTGATTGTACTAGGTTTTCTCTTGGGTATAATGTGATATTGCTGTTAATCTCAAAGGGAATATGGTTACCTTCAGTTTCATTAAGAATCATAAGCATTTTACACAAGATTTCCAATTCATTCATAAAAATAACATCATGAAATCAAAAGATTTGAAATAATATTTCATGAACATCAACAATTTATTTGCTATCACTTAAGTAGATTTAGCATTAAGCATTAAAAATTTCATAGAAAATGAAATATTTTCAATAAATTTCCATCCATTCACTTATTTTTTGGAACATTTTCAAGAAATTTAAACATATATTCTAAAATAAAGCATAAAATACTAAAAATTAAAATTTTCTCCCGGTTATTCTCTATGCATGCCCAAAGAATTAACTAAAACAAAGAAAACCACTTTATACTTCACTAGATTGCTTCACAACTACATATAATATAGTGTGAGCTTTAAAGAGAGGGGTTTTAGTTGGACACAAGTAGGTTCTGCATGCACCCTTAAATGGCACAACACACAGTCTTGTTTGGCTGAACTAATAGAACCAGCTACAAAAGATTCATGAGATAGGTAGCTATCTAATTGGCTCTAATATTAATCAATGTCTATGTGCATACAGATTTTTACACCTAAATAATTTAGAAAATAGGAAAAAGAACAAAACTTAAACAAGTTTTGGCTCTTTCAACATTCACACATTTTGAACTTAAAATGAAAATAAAGCAGTAAACAACCTTTTATAGGAACAAGGCCCCAAGAGTTCAAACTTAAGCATCTCTAGAGAATCAGAAATAATAAATCAAAATATAACATGTGGCATACGCCAACTATCATCAAAATATTCCAGATGAAGTCAAAGGTTTGACTTCATGAGCAACAACACTTTTCACTTCATACTCCATCTTGCAATACTTCACATAAATCAAGGTTATCAACACTCTTCAAAATACTGGATAGGAAACATTTACCAGGACCAGGAACAACCTGTAAAATTGAAAACTTAAACAAATATCTTTGTAACTTCTCTAGTATCTGGTATCTAGTTCTTTCTTTCATCATTCATGGCTCAAGCTTTGGGATCTTTTCTTTACCTGATATTCTTGGAAAGCACTCAATGTTTGATACATATGTCCTTTTGAAATCCCTTGCACTACCTTCCAAGTGAGTTTGAGCCTAGTGCATTCTTCAGATACCTGGAGTACAATATTATTCCTTTACACTTTGTCTGATTCATATCTAGCTATAGTGTTCCTGCACTGTATAATCTCATCAATGACCTCCCAAGTTAATAGCTGAATAGGGTCTCTATTTATTATCTCAATGCATTATTTGAAGGCTTTGGCTTCTTTACCATCCTGTCCTAGCATTTGAGGATCACAACCTTGATGTGCTAACATTTCAATAAAATCTTGATCTTTATCAAGCAACTTTCTACATTCAACGGTGACCTTTTCAAATCCTTCAACGCATTGCATCAACCTGTCACCTTTCCATTTCAACTTTTTTTTTCCCATTTTTCTAGCAATAAAAATTCTTGCTCTGAAATTATATTTCCTTGCATTACTTCTTGAACATCCATTTGTATGAGAATTTCAATATTTTTCCTTTCATGATTAACTTGTTCTTGGTGAAGCTTGCATTCACTTTCAAATATTTTGGATTTTTCTAACATGCGACATGCTTCCTTATATTTCCCTATTGCATCTATAATGAATTCCTCTACATTTCTCACCCAGTACTCAATCCATTCTTCAAATACATTCATTTTGTGGTGAACTGTTGCAATTGCATCTACCTGTTCTTTTGACATTAGTACTAGATGTTGGGGCAATTCAGTTTGTTCTTGGCCAGATAGGGGTAGGGATTTTATAAAATGTTCCAAGGTAGCAATCCATTCTTTCAATTCTCTTTTCTTCATTTTATACTTTTGTACTTTGGCAATAGTGGCATCCAGGTTCACCTTTATTTCTTCTAACTCTTGCCTCCAAGACAAGTGTCCAAGATTAATACTTGTTATCTTATATTCCTTAGGTGTTATTTCATGTTTACTTTTTTCAGCTATTGGAGTAGTTATATGGATGGTTTTTTCACCATCTTCATTTCTCTGTATGACATGTTTTTCTCTAGCTCTATGCCTAGGCTTAGGAGTATCTACTTCTTGTATGAAACTATTAAGATCCAAAGGTAATACTATTGCAAGTATGAGCTAGTTTGGTGGTGTTGTCATTAATGTTGTCATTGATGTCAACACAGTTTTGTATGTTGTATATTGTACATGTATAGTTGAGATGTCACTGAGATGTTGTGAGTACATGGAGCTATCTTTATGGTGTTGCAATTGTGTTGGTTGTATTTTCCAAGTGATTTTGAGAAAATTAATAAAGAAGAAGTCTGAGCAATGAATGTGTTTAGATTGTGCTCTGGTATGTGCTTCCTGTTTCTCCTATGTTGATCCTATGCTTGTATGGATCTGAAGTTTTGATAAGGATGGTCTAGTGGTGATATCTCTTGAGTTTTAGCTTCTAGTTTGATGGTATGTGGAAGTTAAATTCACCGGTATGTGAATTTCTCTGGCAGAGTTGGTCTTTTGTGGATTGGGAAAAATGTTTCTACTCCACAGTCCTCTACTATTTTTCTTTAGATCTTGTGAAGGTATTCTCTAGGTTCTGGCAAAGAAGGTTGAGGTTTGGTGGTCTGAAAGTCATGTTTCAATGTTGTGTGTGGTTGCACAATCCAATGGACTGGTGAAAAGTTTTCAATTTTTGAAATTTGTTGCACTTGTTGCAAATGTATTTGAAGAAATCTATGATGTATTCTCTTGCATAATGAAGTGTATTGTGGTGTCCACGTGTCATCTTCTTGTTGGAAAGCGTGTAAATCAATGTTCATTTGTGTTTTTATTAGGTTTGACTGACTTTGTGTTTACACTTAATTTGAAGAATTAAAATTAATTAAGGAAGAATGTGGTTGATTCGAGACATTATATTTTGGTCTTGATTAAATGTTTTATTGGTCCACTCTCATTCCTTTCTACCACAAGAATGTTGAGTTGCCAACCTAATTTGAATTTATGAAATGAGGTTTTTGTGGCCAACCTTGATAAAAGGTTCTAAGGTTGAAGATGGTATAAATGCATGTCGAATTATGAAGAGTTGTATGATAGTGTGATGCAAAGTGATGAAGTAAGGCACAAATCATAAGAGTAGAAGTGTGTGAAAGTGTGTTGAGGCAGCAATTCTTCATTGTGTTGGATTCTTGAAGGTAGTGAGCTAAATATTTCTACAATCCTCTATTCAAGGCTGCCGATGTGTGTTAATTGTTGTGGTGGATCTTTTTTATCTTTTGAATATGTAGGAAATGAGCCTCCCTATGGGACAGTGAGTCATTTCTGTAGGAATTGAGCCTTTGTACTTGGACAGTGAGTCCTCTTTTGGGAAGTGAGCCTTTGTATTCCATTTTATAATCTCTTTATATTGTGAGTTAACCCTCATCATGGTTTTTCCCTCATTAGGTTTTCCATGTAAAAATTCTAGTGTTCATTGTGTTGATTTTCTTTCTATTATTTGTGTTTCATGCTCATACTTAATAAACAAATAGTGTGGTTGTGGAATTGATAAGTGTTAAAGCTTTAAGTTGGAATTTTGTGACAACTGATTCACCCCCCCTCTCAGTTTTCCTATGCCTATTTAACAATTGGTATTAGATATTTAATTCCTTGGTGTAGAGCTCAACCACTTAAGGAAGATCTGATGTCACATACATTGGAAATTACTATTTTTGATGGATTTGATTATAGTGATTGGAAAGTTTAGATGAGATGATATGTTGTTTTTTTGGTTACAAGACTTAGAAGGTTGTTCAGATGAAGTATACTCCTCTGGTGAATGGTCCTACTTCTACAGATGAGGTTTCTGCTTATGAGGATAATGAGAAAGTGAGGTATGCTATTTGTAGTGCTTTATCTAGAATTGATCGAACTAAGGTCCTTTATTTAGATATTGCTTATGATGTCTAGAACAAGTTGGAAGAACTGTATGAAGGAAATGAAAGAGTAAAATTGACAAAGAAGCTGGTGACAAAGCAAAAATTTGAGAAATTGTAAATGGAAGGTGGAGAGTTTACAAGCTATTTCTAGAGGGTTGAGATGACAACAAAAGAGGTCAAAATGAAGGGGGAAAGTTGACCGATGAAGATATTATTGAGAAGATCTTGATCACCCTACCTGATTGCTACAGTGATAAGATCTTAGTTATTGAAGAGATGTATGATCCTATGAAGTATACTAAATAATAGTTATTTGGAACTTTGCAAGCATTTGAGATGAGAAAGTTTAGGAAAGAAGAAAATACAGAGACAACATTTAAGGAAATGAAGATTGAAAATGATCCAAAGAGTGATGGTTCAGATGGGTTGGAAGTGAACTTCACCAGAAACTTGAAGAAAGGTACCAGGAAGTATAAAGGTATGTTTCCCTTTAAATGTTTTAGTTGTGGTAATATTGGTCATTATGCTTCAAGATGTCTAAATATATTTGTACATAAGAAGAACAAGGATTATAAAGATAAGGATAGGAAGGATAAGAAATAAAATAATTTGTACTATGTTAATGAATAAGTTGGAATCTTTGATGATGAACCTAAAAATGAGGTTGATGATAGTGAATACTTATTCATAGCTTTGGAAAGTAAATTTGTACCTTCTAACCCTAGAAAATGTGCAAGCAAGAAGGCTACAGAGAATAAGAGGAATAGGATGGAAGGTACTTTATTTACCACTTTTCATGCAAGATAGGATAAAGGAATTTTTTCTTGGATACTCTACTACTAGCAAAGCATATAGATGCTTTAATAAAAGATTGAGAAAGATTGTTGAAAGTGATAATGTGAAAGTTGATGAAGACATAGGTAGACCTATTGAGATAAGTGAAGTTGAACCTGATGATCCTATCTGTGGACATGTACCTGAGGGGAATAAGGAGAAGGAAGAAGAAGAGAAAGAAGAACAGACTGAAGAAGAATAAGAAGAGAATGAGTCAAAACCTATTGTTAAGACTCCTAAATATGTACAGAAGAATCATCTAGAGGGACAAATAATTAGAAATAAGAGTGAAGGTGTGAAGACAAGAAGTAAAATAGTAACTGAGGTAGATCTATGTTTGCTTTCTAAAATTGAACCTAAGTCTATGAGTGAAGGATGCGAAGATGAGAGTTGGATGAAAGCTATGAAAGAAGAGTTGTAGAAAATAGAAAATAATTAGACATGGGAACTAGTCCCTAGACCTATGGATAATAATGTAATTGGTTCAAAATTGGAGTTTCAGAATAAGATGAATGAAAGTGGAGAAGTTGTAAGGAATAAGGAAAGACTTGTATGCAATGGATATTCACAAGTTGAAGGTATAGATTTTGAATAAAATTTTTCCCCTGTGGCTAGAATGGAAGCTATTAGGATGTTTTTGGAATTTTCTTCCCACAAGGATTTCAAAGTGTATCAAATGGATGTCAAGTTAGGATTTCTGAATGGTGAATTGGAGGAAGAAGTGTACATGGAAAAACCTAAAGGGTTTTAGTTATCTGAGAAACTGGACATGGTTTGTAAGTTGAAGAAAGTGTTGTATGGATTGAAGCAAGCTCCTAGAGCTTGGTATGCAAGATTGGATAGATACCTAACAAATCAAGGATTCAACAAAGGCTTTGTTGACAACAATATCTAATTCAATGTGCAAGGTAACAAAATGTTGATAGTAGATGTATATATTGATGATATCATTTTTGGTGGAAATGAAGGCATGTGTAAAAGGTTTGCTAAAGAGATGCAAAAAGAATTTGAGATGTCCATGACTTGTGAATTGGATTTCTTCCTTGGTCTACAAGTGAATCAAACTAATAAAGGGCTATTCATTTCAGAATTAAAGTATGTAAAAGAGTTGTTGAAGAAGTTTGGGATGGATGATTCCAAACCAGTTAGTACTCCTATGATAACCAGATATACACTGAGCAAAGATGATGAATTTCCTAAAACTAATCAGAGCAAATATAGATCTATGATTGGTGGACTGTTGTATCTTACTACTACTAGACCAGATATTATGCATGCAGTATGTCTAGTTGCTAGATTTCAAGCAGATCCTAAAGAGGCACATGTTATATCTATAAAAAGGATATTTAGATATCTTAAAGGTACACCGGATTATGGCTTACGGTATCATAAGGGTGTTGATTTCACCCTAAGTTCTTATACTAATGTAGATTGGGCTGGTTGTGTGGATGACTAGAAGAGTACTAGTGGAGTTGCTTTCTTTCTTGGTAGAAGATTGGTTTCTAGGTTGAGTAAGAAAAAAGACTCAATTTCTTTATCCACTATAGAGGCGGAATATATTGCTACAACATCTTGTTGCACATAGGTTTTGTGGATGAAGCAAACTCTGAAAGATATTGGAGTAATATGTGATGAAGAAAACTCTGAAAGATATTGGAGTAATATCATTTCTTGAGAGAAAAGGTGATGGAGAATGAAGTTGGACTGGGGTATGTGACAAAAAAAGAACAAATTGTAAACATATTTACTAAGGCTCTTCCGAAGGATACTTTTGAGCATTTTAGGGAGAGGTTTGGGGTCACTGGCCCTCTGAACTAGGTGCACATGAAGGTGTATCAGTCTAGTGGATTCACAGATTCTTCATTGATCTGGATTGATGAATGGATCTACTCCATAAGGGGAGTAGAAAATGTTTTCATTGTTGTAGTATGAGTTCAATGGGTATACTCCTAAAGGGGGAGTAATCGGTGTTGTTGATCTTTTCCATTATGGGGAGAGAAAGTCATGTGAAAAATAGTTGCATAGGAAGAGATGATGTTATTTTGGGATATTGTGTAAGATGTTGTCTTTGATGGTTTTTAACATCATGTGTTGCCATCAATGACAAAGGGAGATATTTTTGCAAGTATGAGCGAGTTTGGTGGTGTTGTCATTGATTTCAACACAGTTCTATATGTTGCATATTGTACATGTATAGTTGAGATGCCACTGAGATGTTGTGAGTACATGGAACTATCTTTATGGTGTTTCAGTTGTGTTGGTTTTAGTTTTCAAGTACTTTTGAGAAAATTAATAAAGAAGAAGTTAGAGTGATGAATGTGTTTAGGTTGTACTTTGGTGCTCTTCATTTCTCCTATGTTGATCCTATGCTTGTGTGGATTTGAAGGTTTTATAAGGATGATCTAGTGGTGATATCTCCTGAGTTTTAGCTTTTGGTTTGATGGTATGTGAATTTCTTTGGTAGAGTTGGTCTTCTGTGGAATGGGAGAAATTTTTTTGCTCCATAGTCCTCCACTATTTTGTTTAAAATCTTATAGATCTAGGATATGTCTTGTGAAGGTGTTCTCTAGGTTTTGAAAAAGAAGGTTGAGGTTTGGCGGTCTAGAAGTCATGTTTTAGTGTTGTTGTGTGTGGTTGCACAGTTCGGATGGACTAGTGAAAGGTGTTCAGTGTTTGAGGTTTGTTGCACTTATTGTGGATGTATCTAAAGGAATCTAAGATGTATTCTTTTGCATAATGAAGCATGTTGTAGTGTCTATGTGTCATCTTCTTGTTGGAAAGTGTGCATATCAATGTTCATTTGTGTTTTCATTAGGTTTGGATGACTTGGTGTTTACACTTCATTTGAAGAATTCAAATTAATTAAGGAAGCATGTGGTTGGTTCAAGACATTATCTTTTGGTATTGATTAAATTTTTTATTGGTCCACTCTCATTCCCTTCCACCATAGAAATGTTGAGTTGTCAACCTAATTTGAATTTATGAAATGAGGTTGTTGTGGCCGACCTTGATGAAAGGTTCTAAGATTTAAGATGGTATAAATGATGTAAGTCAAATTGTGAAGAGTTGTATGATAGAGTGATGCAAAGTGATGAAGTAAGCCACAAATCATAATAGTAGAAGTGTGCAAAAGTGTGTTGAGGCAATAGTTCTTCATTATGTTGGATTCCTGAAGGAAGTGAGCTAAAGGTTTTCGCAATCCTCTATTCAAGGCTACAGATGTGTGTTAATTGTTGTGGTGGATCTTTGTTCTCTTTTGTATATGTATGAAATGAGCCTCCCTATTGGATAGTGAGTCCTTTTTGTAGGCAGCAAGCCTTTATGCTTGGACAATGAGTCCTCTTCTGGGAAGTGATCCCTTGGTAGTGAGCCTTTGTATTTCATTTTATAATCTCTTTATATTGTGAGTCAAACCTCACCATGGTTTTTCCCTCATTAGGTTTTCCACATAAAAATTATGGTGTTCATTGTGCTGATTTACTTTCTATTATTTGTGTTTCCTGCTCATACTTAATGAAAAAATAGTGTTGTTGTGGAATTGATAAGTGTTAAAGTTTTAAGTTGCAATTTTGTGAAAATTGATTCACCCCCCTCTCAGTTGTCTTACACATGTTTAAAAAATACTGTTGCTTCCATTTCGGAAGCTAATTAACAAATCAACAAATCAGGTGCATCTTCATCATGCTCTACCTCTACAACATTACTTTGTTCTTGGTTTCCACTTGATTCAGGAACTTCTATTCTTACTTCTTTAGTCTTATTTGTCACGTCCTCTAAAATAGGAATTTCTTCAACAATTTCTGGCATAGATTAAGGATTACTAGGATTTGGCACTATCTCCTCTATTTGAAGACTTACCTTTTATTGTCTATCTAGATGTTCAACCTCATTTTCCTAGACGTTACTTTCTTTATTCTCTACTACACTAGGGTTTTCCTCATTTATAACTTCATCTCCTGAAACCTGTGTAGCTTCACCTTTCTTGATTTCAACTTCAACCTAGTCCTTTTCTATTTCTGTAAAGACCTACAATTGTTCTATTTCTGTTACTCTTGCTTCTTCAATAATTAGTTCAACCTTTGGTTTTAATATACATGAAGATGCACCTTTGGGTCTTGCCTTTTGTTGATGATGTTTTATGCACAGCAAAAACTCAGACAAAATATAATATCCTATCTCTCTTAAAAGGTAAATCTCTATCAGCAAGCCTCAAGAGATAACCCCAAGGTCTCTAATGTTAGGTCTTCACAATGCATAAACAACTCAGTGATAAATGTGAAAATTTTGGTAATCACAAAGGGACCTTACTACAATAAAATACTAAATCTTTAATTTATGAGATCTAGCAATATGATGATACTTCAATCCTTAATCTAACTAAAATGATAAAATAAATAACAAAATATAAGGGTTTAGGGGAAACTCCTATGATTAAAACTACTCCTAAGATTAACAATGCAAATGATGAAATACTTAAAATGGACCAATCCCTCATAAACTAATTTCCACCTGACCCAGATGAATCTGCAATCCTACAAATATAGTGCAATCTTCTAAGGTATTATATATTTTAAGATCATGAACATTCATCCAAATAATCCTATTGCAATTGAGAGGAATAAACATTCACAATTGAACTAAGCACAATGAATATAAGGTCCAGGCTAACTTTGCAAAGCAACTAATAGCCAACTAGCTGCAAAAAGTATGGACTAGGGATTGCTACAAAAACTTCAAGCATCAAACCATAAACACCATTGAATCATGTCTAATTCTAAATCAAGCATATATCTAAGACTTCTCAAGCAATATCAAAGGATGGAACAACAAGAACCATACAAGATAAATCAACACCAGAGAATTCAACAAAAGCATAATGTCTTCAATTGTATTGAATCGCCCAATGACAACAATAATTACAGTGTTTTGTGTTACAATCCTTTCCCAAAAAATGAACTAACTTATAACTCTTGCTCTACTACTTAATTCGCTCTAGTATAAAAAACTATCTATCTAGCCCTTACAAATGAGGAAAAATACCATATTAATAGAAGCCCCCCAAGGCATGTCAGCCTAATTAGAATTTAGAATAATAATAAATGGCCATAAAACAAGTCGACCAAGAGGAATTCAAAATAAGATAGAATATACATTAAATGCATGTACTCCATCCAGGTGGGCTTGAGATCTCCAATATAGTTTGGACCAATGCATGCAAAATAGTGGGGAACCACAAATTCTAATGTAGCCCAGCATTAACTGCCTTCCCCTTTGTCTTTATTTTGCTCCACCCTATCATGCACCATCAGAAGTACTGTGTCCAAGTCAGCTATAGGTGGTAGAGGTAAAACCTTAATTATTTTCTCGATGGATTTAATACCTTCTCTTGACTGCTCCACCAACTTATCCCACTTAACCTTATTGGATTGATATTTCTCAATAACTACAATATAAGTGGACGCATCATCCAACTGATGTTCAGTAGCTAGATCTTCATAGATTGGGGAATATAGATCTCCCCACCATTTTCTCAATTGCTCTAAGTTCAAATGCTTCAGTGCAAAAAATTTTCTCCCTTTCATCACCTCAAAGAAAGAAATTTATCTATCATAGATATCAGTCAGGGTATCTTCAATTTACCTCCTCTGCTTATATACCTTTTTCAAAACCTTTTACCTTATTTGCAAAGCTTCAAAACATTCCCAAGGTTCTTCAACTCTAGAGGAAGGGAGAATTCCATCACTCACAAAATTATCCTCAGTGTATTCCATGATGGTCTTGGTTTTCTATAGTAGGAAATCTACATCCTCTTTATCTTGAGCCAATACATCTTTCAACCAATTTATTGCCCTCATTGCATCTCCTCCAGTTGAAAGGATGTCCTTGATAAAATTATCTCCCTTAGTTTTCACCCCTTGTAACTAGTTTGTTGTGGAAAGAGTAGTGGCCTTCATTCTTTCTAGCTTAGTTATGGCCTCTTGTGGTAGGAAACTCGCAGCAAAAAATGAGGAGCTAATAAATTGCAAGGGTTTCATCAACTCCTGCAAGTACTTCTTTAATTTCTTATTATCCTTCTTTAGCTCTCGCTTAGTCTACACTTCCTTCCTCAACCTACCCAAGATCACTTCACGAGAGCCTTCATATTCTTCAATATCCTGTTCCATGGAAGTAGGCCCTAGGTTAATAGTTTGCATATTATAATCATTCCTAGTTACATCATCCTTGTTCTTATTAGGGGCCAGAGTAGCAATGTGGATCACCCAGTTATTTGTTTCATCTCTTTCAATCTTGGAAATGACCTTGGCCTTCTTCTTTCCTTTACCCTTTCCTATGTTTGCCAATAGCTCATCCCAATTGGGAGGGGTGTCATCCACAATTATTTGTTTGCTCTTTAACTCCTTATAAATCCAACCTGGCACAATGGATTTTGACTAAATTTTACTCTGCCCAACCTCATCTAGTTGATCCCTAGGTGCATCCTCATTCACATTCTGCTTCTCAGGAATCTCCTCAGTTTGATCTTCTTTTTCTTTAGTATTCTCTTCTCTATGCACAGGTGATGGAGTCCTAACTGGAATTTCTTTTGCCTCAGAAGGTTGATTCTCTTCACTCCTAATTGGTGAATCATCATATGTAACCAAGGGAGACTGTAACACCCTCTCCATTTCTACCTCAACACTAAAGAGCTCTCCCTCTTGAAATTCTTCTCCTTTTGTATCTAGAGCTTGATGAACTTCTGCATCCTTGGATTCACCTGAAACATTACTAGTTTTATGAGGGGAAGGAACATCATCATGTTGTTCTACTATAGGTGGAATTGGAGGAGTATCCTTCTTTGGTACACTGTCCTTAGGAGGAGGATTTCTTGATTTCCTCATATATACTTGTGTCCTTTCTCCTAAAATTTCTACATTTACCACAGGTGGGTTAATCTCTTCTCCAACCTTGGAGCTTACCTTTTCCTTTTGTGAGAACCTTACAATTCTCCTTCTCTTGAGCATAGGAGCACTAACCTCAAGATCTTGCTTTCCAGTTTCATCCTTTTTTGGTTTCTTAGCCTTTGAAGTGTGCCCCCTTTTCTTGGAAATAGGGTTTCTTTGTTTTTTTTTTTCTCGATCTTCCTCCACTTGAACATCTTTAGTCTTGATTTTAAAAGGAGAGCTCACCTTTCCCTTACCCTTGGGATCCTACGTAGCTAACTCCTCAGAAGTAGAATGAGATTGTAAGTCTCCCATAAGATCATAGGTGCATTGCACACCTTCATTCTCCAATTCCCATATCTTATGCTTCAGCCACAACTTTGTATACTTAATGACTATATTCATTAACTTCTCTAACTCTATTTTTTCTTCTTCCAACCAATCTATTTCACCAATTGGAATGTCCTTTACTACCTCATAAGCGTGGCCTTGAATCAAATCTCCCTCATCTTCAACCTGATCTAGAACTGCATTCATATTATATAATCAGACTGAATCTACTAGTAGCTAGGAAAACTTCTTCTTTCTTACCTCATACTCATCATTGCAGTTAGCCCAATAGTCCTCCAAATCATCCTTATGGCTATATTCTCTACTGGCCTTCTTTTGTGCTTCGCCAGTTTTTTCAAACCTGGGTCTCTTGGAATGAAAGGATAACCAAAAAGTGCTCATCTCCTTCTTTGAAGCCTGAGCTGGGTTAATGGAAGGGTATGCATCACTAGCTCCTATCCTCAAAGGGAAGTCACCACCAAATTGACTCTTATGCTTATCTTCCTTTAGGATGGCATCAAAGTCACATATTTTTCTTGTGACCTCTAGGAGTATGATATGATTAGTGAGATACCTTGGAAGTCAATATGGGGCCCTTTGATAACCATCAATCCTTATGTACGAGAAGGTGGTAAGCTGTATGAACCCTGCCCCATATTTCTTGATTAGCTCCTTGGCCTGATCAGAAATCCTCACATGCTCTGCACCTTGGAGTAACCTGGTGATGTACATGGTGAATGCATCATTCACCCTTTTGTAGCTCGAGTTACCCAAATGCAGTTGTGGATAAACCTCATAGATCACATCCTGCCTGAAGATGCCTCTAGTATTTAGCCCCTTATATGGATGGAATCTTGCAAGTGCACATACCAATTAGGAAGTAATTGTGAAGGTATTGGTTTGTAGGACATTACACAGTTGCTCATGAATCATAGCGCTTATAACACCTTCCCAATGATAATTATTATTATGCTCCATCCTTGCAATGACCTTGAACATCCAGCCCTCAAACACACTGACACTCTTTCACCCTACCACTCTACTAAGAAGGGTGATAGCATCATAATATTCCTTCTTGAACTTTGCTCTGAATAAGTTGTTTGGGCAACTTGGAATAGTGAGACTTGGGCTTCTCCAACCAAGAATTGATAACCTGTTGGGCCTTGATGGTATCTTCTTCATAGAATTTCCTTTCCATATCCATATCAAAAGCCACTACATGAGACCTATCAGGCATGTCAAAGGTCTGGGCAATAGACACCAAATTCAAATTTTCCACAATCCTTCCTTGGGGACCGACTATCCTCTGGGTACCTTTGTCATAGTGTGTGGCACATTCAAGAACCAACTCATAACATTGCAATATAGAAGGGAATCTAGCTACATGTGCCAATCTTGATTCCAAAGTCCTTTTAGCCAACAAAGGAAGGTTTTGTGCCGCCATTCTAGCCTTGAACTCTTCATAGTCCCATAGTCCAACATTAGTATCCTTCACTTCTGACCAGATGGAAGTAATCCTACTCTCTTGGATCTTACTCTTGATGTCCATCTTGATCCTTTCTGCTTTAGAAATGGAGGACCCCTATATACTTGGATCCACCATTCTACCCTTGGTCCCACTTGTCACTGCCTGACTTGACTCAACTTGCACTCACAGAGAAACCATAATTAAAATCACATGAAACCAAGGTTAATAAATCAAAAATGATATATTCATCCTTAATATAAGTCCCAAGATAAGTAAGATGCCTTTAAATTTCATAAAAAATAATCATCTTAAAGTTTGGGTTTTCAGTCCCTCCGAAGAATCTAGGCTAGAGAGGAATTTTAGAAAATTCCCATCCAGGCGGATTCTAGCATCATAATCATGAAAAACACCCATTAGTCACTTAATCAATTATCGTTAACAAAGAAGCAACATGAAACATCTTAAAATAGTTGACATAAATCATAAAATGCATAATCATTCGTCAATAAATGATGCTTATCCCATAATCCTTCATTTTCAACAAAGTTTCAAATTTTTTTACCTGGGATGGAATTCCGTGAAAGAAATGATAGTCAGCAAATTTCAGAAAAATGACAGGACAAAGGATTTCTGAAGAAATGCGGATAGAACAGAAATCTGTGGGGAAGATGAAACTCTGGAAAATTGTGAATTTTGGGAAAACAAGGAGAAAACGAAATGTCGGGGAATTCTGATAGGAGGGGAATTCCCCGAAGACCTTGAAACGCTGAATACCATTGTTTTCTCACAACTTCTGTCAAATTGATCGAATGATCACAAATTTGAGGACCTTGGACATGGAACTAGTTCCACTTGAACCTCGCATAGATAATCTTTAAATTGGAGGCTCACTTGAAAGAAAATCAAGAGGGAATGGCAATGCCCTAGGCATAAAAACCTAAATATCTATCATTAAAAACATAGGGAAAGCTTGGAGTTTAGGTTGACTCAACTGCTAGGCTTCGCAAAGGCTCGTTATGACCCACAAACAAGCCACCTCATGATGGAAATTAAAAAAAGAGCTCGAAACTCACTTGGGGAAATCATAAAGAAAACAATATCAAGCAACCCTAGCCACAAAATGCCCAAACATACAGGAATTCGAACTCCAAGAAAATATAGAACACCAAAGGACCACTCCCATTCATCAATCAAAAGCAAGACAACATATACATACCATTTGATGAAGTGGAAAAATATTTCAACAATAACAAATGATAGTTCAGTGGCGCTCAACAAAGAACAACAATGATAATTCCTAGGAAATCACCACCAAATTGAACAATTTCCAAACCCAACACTCCAAATCAAGTGAAACACCTCAAGATTAAGCTCCTCCACTCAATTGAATGTAGATGATGAAGCATAATGGCATAAGGTTCTCCAAAAATTGATTAAATGCCATCCCTCACAAATCATACAAGAAGCATTAATGTAGCTGACAAGACAACCTAAAACCAAAATCCGGGAACCCGATGAGACAACAGACATTCATAAAATTCTTGCCAATGTGGAATTCCACAAAGACTAGAAATATTTGAATCACGGAATGAAGCAAACAAAACTAGACTTGGAGAGGATCTGGGGAATTCCGCTAGGAGCAGATTTTCCCAACAGCAATGAAAAACTAGAGATAAGCTCAAAACTTAAGATTTTCAATGAATACCCTAAAGGGGATCACCAAAGCAAGAAAGATAAACACTTAAGCTCATGCCAAGGCAAGGTAAATCCTCAAAATCAAAGGGAAAAAACACCAGGAATGAAAGTGAAAGAGGGTCCCTACTTTTAGTGAGGTGTGTGTGCAAAAACTACACAACAAATGGCAACTCTACTGGGGAAATGCTCTAGAGCATTTCAGTGGAAAAATCGAATCAAGAACCTAGAATCTCTAGTTTTGATCTCCCTATCAGAGAAAAAAATCAAAATGTAGGATTAAAGAATCAGAACCAAAGGTAGATTGAACCTTCCATAGACTGAAAATCCAAGTTTGTGCACATGAGTTCATTTCCCTCCTTGAGCTACTGTATCTAAGCCAAGTTTAATAAGGTCAGGCTATGTAAAGATTCTAACTTCAAAAGCAACCTAGATAGAGCCTCACTGCCAGTCAGGCATCTATAGCCCCGATGAGGTTATCGTTGTAACTCTCCTAAACATAGCTCTACTGCCAACCAAGTATCCATAGCCCTGATAGAGATATTCAAATACTCCTGATAAGTTGAATTCATTCTTTTGATTTTCAAAATTTTCTCTTTTTCTTCCTTTTGATATGTCTTTTCTTTTCACCCCTTTTTTTAATTTCAACCTATGAAGAATGAAGTTCACACTCAGGGCTGAGAACCACAGTGGCACTAAAGCAGAAATAGGATTTTTCACCTAACAAGACCTCACAAGGACCCTACCGCAACCTCAGGATTCTTAAGATGTATCAAATATATAAAATTTCTAAATACTTCAAATTCAAATCAAACTAGTGACCCATCCTCCTTAAATCAAACATTTAGACTGCTTGACGATAACAAAAGACCTAGACCATCCATTCAAGACACATGATTAAAGTTCAATTAAATACTCAGAAGAGTCCAAGATAAAAGTATATTTGCCATGCAGGTGCAACAAATCCAAAATAAATACAAGAAGACCTCCAAAGTAAGAGCAGAGCAAAAACACACCAAACCGAAAGCAAATGTAAAGAAAAACAGAAAGACAAACCTAATCTAACCAGAGAAAAGAAAAGCAAGCCAAGTAGAAAAGAAACCTACTCTAACTATGTACAAGAAAAGAGCTGAAAACAACTCAAGATTGGAAATAATGCTTCAAATAATACCCATTGACAGGCAATGGGATATCTTCCCCAGTGAGAGTTTTCAAGAGAAAAGCATTGTCTCCCAAGACTTCTGAAATTTGATAAGGGCCAAGCCAAAGCTTGTCAAATTTACCATGTTCCCCCTTTCGGTCATGTACTTTATCCCAGTAGAGAACTAAGTCAGAGATCCTAAAGGATTTTACCTTAGCTTTTCTATCAAACCATCTTTTAACAACTCCCTGATGCATGAAATTTTTTTCTAATGCTTCATCTCTTCTTTCTTCAAGGTGTAATAGCTCTTGTAAGCGGGCTTCACGCCTGTTTTCTTCATCATAATATTCATTAATGAACTGTAAAGTGGGGATCCTCAATTGAATTGGAAATACAGGTTCCAAGCCATATACAAGGTGATAAGGAGAGGTCCCTAAGGAAGTCTTCTATCTTGTATGATTTTCCCATAGAGAAAATCTAAGTTGAGTGTGCCAATCCTTGGGATTCTTCTCTAGTAACTTACAGATGAATGTTAAGAGGTTTTTATTAGAAGACTCAGCCAAACCATTACCCTGTGGATAGTAATTAGATGCAAACTTTATTATAATCCCATGATCAAAGGCCCAATTGGAAAATTTCAATGATCCATCCCCTAGGATATTATCACAAACTTGAGATTTAAAGGAATCAAATTGATATCCTATCCTGAAAAATGAAATGTTACCACTTCAGAAGTATCACTGTTTATGCTGATTAGTAGAAAAAATAAGTTATTAAAAATTACATAAAATGATTCACAATTTATTTTTTAATTTTTTTAAAAAAATATAATTAGAATCTACACAAAATATCTAACAAATAACTAGTTTGATTCATCTTCAAAACCTTAATGGTTTAGCTACTATAGGTGTAAGAAAGTGAATGTCTAGTGAAAAATCCTGATTTTAATGTCAAGTTTGGCCAAAAATTGTAACCCATTATTGTGGGATCACACCCTCATAATCTGGTTCACAATGGAATGTGTAGATCCATGGCCAGTACCATACCTATCATGAAATTCAGCCATGACCCTTTCGGCCTCCTGTTGCCCCAAACATTTGAAGTATATACCTTCATGATTCCTTTTGTATAAGACAACTCCCTTCTACATGAAACTACCACTCTTCAAATGTAAGGCCCTTCTCTATACTACATTAAGACGGTCAAGAAAATTTTGATTCAAAAGATAGCAAATGATATCATCATACCAACCCCCTGGGGAAATGTCTTCAAGATTGTAGTGTTGGACTCTAAGGTTAGAACCCATTTTTGCCATTGTTCATGTAAGCTCTTGTCCTCTTACCAAATTCATGGGTTGAATCTCAATATCATATTCCTACAACATGGTCACCCACTTTTCTTTGCATTCTCCCAACTCATTTTGCATCAACAACAGTTTGACTGCAAGATCAAGAACTATTGCAAAGACCTTATTTTTGAGAATATAATGCCTAAACTTCTTCACAACTTCAACCAAGACATAAGCCTGTTTCTCCACACTTGGATACCTTAGTTCTGCATCTTTTAGTGGAGCACTCATAAATACTATAGGGAGTTCATTCCCTTGATCAAACTTTTGAGTCAACATGTCAGCACAAGAGTGATCAGAGGCAAATGAATATATGTAAAATGACTTCTCATAATCAGGACTTACCAATACTGGATCCTCAACAATAACTCTTTTAATTTATGAAAATGCTTCTTTTTCCTCTACACTCCATTCAACCTTAGCTTCTTGCTTCAACATGGCATTCAATGTCTTGACTATTTCAGCAAATCCAGTGATGAAATTCCTTACAAAATTGATTTTTCCAAAGAATGACTTCATCTCTTCCTTGCTAGCTGGTGGCTGAATCTTAAGTATGGCTTCCACTCATTTTGGGTCAATAGCAATACCTTTCTCTAAGATAACATGTCCCAAAAAATTTCCCTCAGAAACTCCAAAGATGCACTTCTTTGGATTGAGAGATATACCAAATTCCCTACATTTCTAAAACACTTTGCATAAATCTACTATGTGGTCTCCTCTCTTCTTGGAAAGACTGTCAGATCATCCATATAAATGATTATGCATTTTTCCAATTATGTCTTTAAAGGAAATGTCCATAGACCTCTGAAATGTCATTCTAGCATTAATTAGACCAAAGGGAATTCTCCTGTAGGAAAAAGTGCCCCACTTTTTGGTGAAAGTAGTCTTATGCCTGTCTTCATTCTACACGATAACCTGGTTGTATCCAGAATAGCCATCTAGAAAGGACATCATTTGAGATCCATTGATAATCTAAAGTACTTCATCCAGTGAAGGTATTGGATAACTGTCCTTTTTTGATGCCCTGTTAAGGTCTCTAAAATCCACACACAAGCTGATTTCACCATTCTTCTTTTATGCTAGAACCAGGTTCGCAACCCAGGTGGAGTGTCTAACTGGGAATATGATTCTTGCAGACAACTTCTATACTTCCTTATGAATTATGGGTTCTATTAAGGCATTTATTGGCCTTTGCCTCTACTTGAAAGGCTTCACTCTTGGCCTCAGAGGGATAGTGTGAGCTATGGTTGGCGTGTCATAAGTTTTCAAATCCTCATAATTCCAAGCTATTACATCCTGATATGTATGTAATGCATCGATTATTCCCTTCCTCTCCTCTAGAGTACACACTTTACCAATGAAGAAATTCTTGGCATCCTCATGATTTCCCATATTGTATGTCCCACATTGTCAACTAATGGACTCCTTGGCATCTTGTTTTTGATCTTTGACCCTATGTAGATCAAAAATCCTTTCTAACTGCACCATTCCTCTGGGAATAGTATTAGTATTTAGATTGATTACTCCTTCCAGATCCATCTCTGCTTCTTGAGGTTCGGTTTCATCAATAATCTGAGAAGCAAAAACATTTGAACTTGTGATAAAATCCAAAATATGCTTATCATCTTCAAATACCTAAAAGTTGGTGACATTGTTAGGTACTGAAGGCATTGGAGTTAATTCCACTGTAAACTTCTTCAATCCAGAAAGAGACAAAGGCTGCAACATACTAGCTGCCTGAGCAAGGGAATCTGCTGTTTGGTTCTTATTGCATGGTATCAACTAAATTTTGAAGGCATCAAATCCTTCGATAAGGTCCCATACTCTATGCCTATAATTGGTCATTCATCTGTCATGACAAGAGTACTGCCTCCTAACTTGCTTAACCACTAACTCAGAATCCCCAAAGACTTGCAAAATATTGACCTTTTTCTTTAGTGCCATTAGCAACCCATGGAACAAAGCCTCATACTCTGCTACATTATTAGTGTAATGAAATTGAAGTCTATGAATAGCAAAGAAAGTCTTACCTCTTGGACTGATTAACTCAAATACTGGTCCAACTCCTTATTTCTATTTTGATCCATCAAATCTTAAAGTCCAACAACCAGCAATTGTAGACTTCTTTACTGCATTTTTCCATTGTTATTGTTGGAGGGTTCTTCAGATAGCATCACTTTCTTTCCTTTAGGATCCCTTTGAACATTTTGAATGTTGATTTTGGCTGTTAGGATGGGATTGATACATTTCTACACTTGGTCTACTACAGTCAGGCATAAGTAACATTCTAGTTCATAATGGGAGGCATTATGGACTCTACACCAATTTGGAAAGAGTAGATCTTTGAAATTCATTTCCCTACCCAACTGAATCTGATCCACAATGCATTTTTGAATGAATTCTTGGAAATTTTCCAACCTGAGTTGGTGATCCTCATGAGCATCATCAACCGGTTCCACTAGAGTTTTAGTGCTACTAGGTTCCGCTGTGTAATCCATAGGCATTGTATGCAACATAAGGACCTCTTCTACATCTAGTTCTTCAAAAGGAGCTGCAAGCACATAATTAGCCATACTCACTTCTGATATCAGTATTTCATTGGAAGTATTTTGATATTTTGTGATCATGTATTTCATTCTAGGCTCTTTTTCAATTCTAATTTGGTTTGGCACTCCCTTCTAGGGAAGCCACATGTGTGATTGGTTAGTTGATACATATCCATTCAAGGCCCTAGTGAAGTCTCTTCCTAGAATCAAGCCATAAGCATCAGGTATATCCACCATCTGTATATTAATAACTTGTTGAATTCTAGGGTCAGAAGCAACCTACATATGAATCATGTTCAATTCCCCTACAACATTAAGTTCAATTCTATCCAGTTGAGTAACCTTCTTTTGGGAATCAGTAGGAGTAATACCCAAAGCTTGATATATGCCAAAAGGAATTACATTAGTGGAAGCACCTAAATCGAACAAACAATTGTGGAAGTTCTTACCAAATATATGAACAAATATTAGGAATGGAGGAGTATTTATTTTCCCTTGAAACAGAGTTAAGGGAGTATCCAATTGAGCAACTTGAGTTCTATCTTTCTCTTTTTCTTTATCTCGAGGAGGCATGTGAACTTGATTATGAGTCTAATTTTTCCCTCTTGCTAGTTGAAAACTAGATGCTTTATTGACATTCTCATTAACTGATTTGTCTTGTGATATATAATTTGTATTGTAAGCTCCTAGAATTGCATTCCCAATGGTTGGAACTCTCAATAACTCAAATGCAGAGAGACTTACCTTTAGCTTCTTGAGTTCTTCCACAACATATATGGCCAATTGTTCCTCACTCAGGTCAGCAGAGGCCTCCCTTCAGTATTCTACTGCTCTATCCTTGTTTGCTTCAAAACTTTTCCCTTTTGATAGGTCCATAGGTCCTTGATATTTAGATAAATATTGCATTGAAACGTGAGGATATAGCGGGTTATTGTTGGCACTAGGATTTGGAGTTGTAGTAAAGTTGTTTGGTGGAATGGAGGTGGTGAAGGGGCCTCCAGCCTATGGATGCCTATGTGGCAAGTCCCTCAAGTCATATTTCTTAGTAGGTCATTGGAATGCCTGCACCTCTTCAATATAAGCTTCTTCCTCATCGATGGGACCATTGTCGTTTATAGGATTTTCATTGAATAGCTATGTAATCTCATGTCCATTGCACAACTGATTTGCCTCTTCTTTAAGCTGGTCCAATTCCTCCTCAGGTACATTCTCCCTACTCTATGGAAAAGGAGCATGATTGAGCACCAAGATTGATGAATCATAAGGAGTGGATGGCACCATCTCTTGACTACTCAAATTATTCTCCACTTCATACTAGAAGATTGAAGTTGTTGTTTGGAATTTTGGGAAGTCTAACTTAGAATGTAGACTTTTTTTATGGAGCCTACACCATCCTAATAAGGCAGCCTCAGCCAAATATACTTCACTAGGAGGCTTCTCTTGACTAACTGGTTGATCCAATGGGGTAAGGACTCCTCCATTGTAAGGCCTTGTATTCCAAGTCCTATTTTATCTAGGTGGTTGTCTCATGTCAAACCCTTGTCCACCAGTTTGACCCCGCTCAAATTTTTCTCCTAAAGATTTCCCTTTATCATAATTATGTCCTCTATCATTATATCCTCTTTCAGGATGTTGACCTCTATCAAAATGTTGTCCTTGTTGAATATCTCAATTTTCTCTGCTATAATTGGACTGCATACCTCTTTGAGTAGCTTGAAGCTGATTGTTCTGGTTTCTCAAATAAGTCACCTCCATATTCAGTTTCTTCACTTGCTTAGTTAGCTCATCTAGTCTCTGTTGGTCAGAATTCCTATATGGGGGTTGATTTGCATTATTTTGAGGATATGCTACTACAGTACTGGTATTCAGTGACTGTTTCAAGACTTTAGAGTTCTATAGATACATGGGAAAACTAGCTTGAGATTGTGGATGAAGAGGTTTATTCACATTTTGCTAGGGTAGCTAATTGCAGGTGGGACTTGACTCACTAGAGGCCCTGGGTGAGGGACCATAGGCAACTGAGGCACCATCTTCATGATTGGAGTGTGATTGGTGAGAGCCTAGTTGAGAGCTAGGATCTTTCTAGGGTGAGCAGTGGGTCTTAACGATGGTAAAGGCCCAGAAAAATGTTGTCTTAAAGTAGTACTAACCTTCACAGCCTCTACATATGCATCAAGAAAAGTGGTGGGAGGGTTATTTCTCCACTTCATGAAGGTGGCTGTGAGACTATCAAGACCCTCATAATAGACTTCTAAATCAGTGGCTTCGTCAACAACATAAGGAGCCTACAATCGGGTATAGGCACGATGAAACCTATTGTTAAAGGATGATATGGGCTCATGGACTTCTCTCTTAACATTGGTGAACTAAAGATAAAGCTCATTGGGAATAATGGGGATCCTAAACTTCTAAAGAAATGTAGTCTCCAATTCAGTCCAATTCTAAATAGATCCAATAGGCAGATGATTGTACCAATAGAATGCATCTTCTCCTAGGGAATAAGGAAAGAGCCTAAATGCTACATCCTAATGATTAATTCCTCTATCCTTAAGGCAAGTCTAAAATATCCTAATGTGTTCCTTAATAGTTCTATTGGGGTCATTAACATGGAACTTAGAACAAAAGTGTTATGGGTTCTTGGGCATGACATTATAATTAGCAAAAGTCAGTGGAGATGGGTTATTGGCAAGGAAAGCCATTAGTGACGGTAAGGGTGGTAATGGCTGATTTATGATAGGGTGAGGTCATTGAATGAGAATGTCCTCAGAATTGGATGATGATGGACTTGATGAAGATGAGGATAATGGGGATCATGAAAGTGGCTAGGTGGATGACAACTCGCCCCTTATTCTGGTCCTCCTTGACCTGGTAGGAGCTGGAAATTATTGAAATTTATTTTCTCCTGGAGTAGATCTAGTTCTTCTTCTAAATCTTTCAAGAGAGATGGCAAACAAAAATTGATCGAGCTTAGCTTATTCAGGCCCTCCTTCTAGCACCAATCTGTTGATGATTTCTGCACAACAACTCAGACAGAATATAATATCCTATCTCTCTTGAAAGGTAAATCTCTATTAGCATGTCTCAAGAGATAACCCGAAGGTATCTAATGTCAGGTGTTGACAATGCATAAACAACTCAATGATAAATGTGAAAATGCTGGTAATAAAAAATGGACCTTACTACAAGAAAATACTGAATCATTAATTTAACAGATCTAGCAATATGATGATACTTCAATCCTAAATCTAACTAAAATGATAAAATAAATAACAAAATATTAGGGTTTAGGGAAAACTCCTAAGATTAACAACACAAATGATGAAATACTTGAAATGGACCAATCCCTCATAAACTAATTCCTGCCTGACCCAGATGAACCTGGAATCCTACAAAAATAGTGCAATCTTCTAAGGTATTAAATATTTTCAGATCATGAACATTCATCCAAATAATCCTAATGCAATTAAGAGAAATAAACATTCACAATTGAACTAAGCACAATGAATATAAGGTCCAGGCTAACTTTGCAAAGCAACTACCAGTCATCCAACTACAAAAAGTATGGACTAGGGATTGCTACAAACACTTCAAGCATCAAACCATAAACACCATTGAATCATGTCTAATTCTAAATCTAGCATATATCTAAGACTTCCCAAGCAATCTCTATGGATGGAACAACAAGAACCATGCAAGATAAATCAACACAAGAGAATTCATGAAAAGCACAATGTATTCAATCCTATTGAATCACCCAATGACAACAACAATTCCAGTGTTCTGTGATACAACACTTGCCCAAAAAAAAACTAACTTCTAACTCTTTCTCTACTACTTAATTCGCTCCAGTATAAAAAAACAATCTATCTAGCCCTTAGAAGTGAGGCAGAATGCCATAATAATAGAAGCCCCCCAAGGCATGTTGGCCTAATTAGAATTTAGAATAATAATAAATGTCCATAAAACAAGTCAGCCAAGAGAAATTCAAATAAGATATAATATGCATTAAATGCATGTACTCCATCCAAATTAGCCTGGGATCTCCAATATTGTTCAGACCAATGCATGCAAAATAATAGGGAAGCACAAATTCTGATGTAGCCCAACACTAACTACCTTCCCCTTGGTCTTTATTTCTCTCCACCCTATCATGCACCATAAAAAGTACTATGTCCAAGTCGGCTATAGGTGGTAGAGGTAAAACATTAATTCTCTTCTTGATGGATTTAATACATTCTCTTGATTGCTCCACCTACTTATCCCACTCAACCTTACTAGATTGATATTTCTCAATAACTGCAATATAAGTGGCCGCATAATCTAGCTGATGTTTAGTAACTAGATCTTCATAGATTGGGGAATATACATCTCACCACCATTTTCTCAATTTCTCTAAGTTCAAATTCTTCGGTGCAAACTTCTTTCTCCTTGTCATCACCTCAAAGAAAGAAATGCATCTATCATAGATATCGGTCAGGATATCTTCAATTTTCCTCTACTTATATACCTTTTTTAAAACCTTTTTCCTTATTTGCAAAGCTTCAAACCATTCGCAAGGTTTTGCAACTCTATAGGAAGGGAGAGTTCCATCACTCACCAACTTATCCTCAGTGTATTCCATGATGGTCTTGGTTTTCTGTAGCAGGAGATCTACATCCTCTTTATCTTGAGCCAATACATCTTTCAACCAATTTATTGCCCTCATTGCATCTCCTCTAGTTGAAAGGATGTCCTTGATAAAATTATCTCCCTTATTTTTCACCCCTTGTAACCAGTTCGGTGTGGAAAGAGTAGTGGCCTTCATTCTTTCTAGCTTAGTTATGGTCTCTTGTGGTAGGAGACTCACAACAAAAGATGAGGAGCTAATAGATTGCAAGGGTTTCATCAAATCCCACAATTAATTCTTTAATTTATCATTCTCCTTCTTTATCTCTTGCTTAGTCTACACTTATTTCATAAGCCTACCCAAGATCACTACACTAGAGCCTTCATATTCTTCAATATCTTGTTCCATGGAAGTAGGCCCTAGGTTAGTGTTTTGCACATTATAATCATTCCCAGTTACATCATCCTTGTTCTTATCAGGGGCCAGAGTAGCAATGTGGATCACTCGGTTATTTGTTTCATCTCTTTCAATCTTGGAAATGACCTTGGCCTTCTTCTTTCCTTTACCCTTTCCTATGTTCACCAATAGCTCATCCCAATTGGTCAGGATGTCATCCACAATAATCTATTTTCTCTTTAACTCCTTATCTATCTAACCTAGAATAGTGGATTCTAACTATATCTTACTCTATCCAACCTCATTTGGTTGATCCCTAGGTGCATCCTCATTCACATTATGCTTCTCAAGAATCTCCTCGGCCTGATCTTCTTTTTCTCTAGTATGCTCTTCTCTATGCATAGGTGATGGAGTCCTAACTGGAATTTCTTCTGCTTGAGAAGGTTGATTCTCTTCACTCCTAATAGGTGAATCATCATATGTAAATAAGGGATACTGCAACACCCTATCAATTTCTATCTCAACACTAAAGAGCTCTCCCTCTTGCAATTCTTCTCCTTCTGTATCTAGAGCTTGATGAAATTTTGCATCCTTGGATTCACCTGACACATTACTAGTTTTATGAGGGGAAGGAACATCATCAGGTTGTTCTACTGGAGGAGGAATTGGAGGAGTATCCTTCTTTGGCATATTGTCCTTAGGAGGATTTCTTGATTTCCTCGTATATACTTGTGTCCTTTCTCTTGAACTTTCTATATTTACCACAGGTGGGTTAATCTCTTCTCTAACCTTGGAGCTTACCTTTTCCCTTTGTGAAAACCTTAAAATTCTCCTTCTCTGAGCATAGGAGCACTAAGCTCAGGATCTTTCTTTTCAGTTTCATTCTTTTTTGGTTTCATAGCCTTTGAAGTGTGCCCCCTTTTCTTGGAATTAGGGTTTCTTTGTTTTTCTGTTTCACGAGCTTCCTCCACTTGAACATCTTTAATGTTGATTTTAGGAGAGCTCTCCTTCACCTTACTCTTGGGATCCTACTCAAGTGACTCCTCAGAAGTAGAATGAGATTGTAAGTCTACCATAAGATCATAGGTGCATTGCACACCTTCATTCTCAAATTCCCATATCTTATGCTTCAAACACAACTTTGTATACTTAATGACTGGATTCATTAACTGCTCTAACTCTATTGTTTCTTCTTCCATCCAATCTATTTCACCAATTGGTCTATCCTTTATTGCCTCATAAGCATGGCCCTAAATCAAATCTCCATCATCTTCAACCTGATCTGGAACTTCCTTCACATTATATAATCAGACTGAATCTACTGGTAGCCGAGGAAATTTCTTCTTTCTTACCTCATACTCATCATTGCAGTTAGCCCAATAGTTCTCCAAATCATCCTTGTGGCTATATTCTCTACTGGCCTTCTTCTGTGCTTCACCAATTCTATCATACCTGGGTCTCTTAGAATAAAGGTGTGCTCATCTCCTCCTCTGAAGCCTGAGCTGAGTTAATTGAAGGGCACACCTCACTAGCTCCTATCCTGAAAGGGAAGTCACCACCAAATCCAGTCTTATGCTTATCTTTCTTCATGATGGCATCAAAGTCACATATTTTTCTTGTGACCTCTAGGAGTATGATATGATTAGTGGGATACCTTGGAAGTAGATATGGAGCCCTTTGACATCCATCAATCCTTATGTAAGAGAAGGTGGGAAACTATATGAACCAAGCCCCATATTTCTTGATTATCTCCTTGGCCTAATCAGAAATCCTCACATGCTATGCACTTGGAGTAACCTGGTGATGTACATGGTGAATGCATCATTCACCCTTCTGTAGCTCGGGTTACCCAAATGCAGCTGTGGATAAAATTCATAGATCACATCCTGCCCGAAGATGCCTCTAGTATTTATCTCCTTATATGGATGGAATCTTGCAAGCTCACAGACCAAGTAGGAAGTCATTGTGAAGTTCTTGGTTTGTAGGACATTACACAGTTTCTCATGAATCATAGCACTTATAACACCTTCCCAATGATAATTAGTAGTCTTCTCCATCCTTGCAATGACTTGGAACATCAAGCCCTCAAACACACCGACACACTTTAACCCTACCACTCTACTAAGAAGGGTGATAGCATCATAATATTCCTTCTTGAACTTTGCTCTAAATAGTTGTTTGGGCAGCTTGGAATAGTGAGACTTGGGCTTCTCCAACCAAGAATTGATAACCTATTGGGACTTGATGGTATCCTCTTCATAGAATTTCCTTGCCATATCCATATCAAAAGCCACTACATGAGACCTGATAGGCATGTCAAAGGTCTTGGAAATAGACAGCAGATTCAAATTTGCCACAATCCTTCCTTGGGGACTGACTATCCTCTAGGTACCTATGTCATAGTGTGTGGTACATTGAAGAACCAACTCATAACATTGCACTATAGAAGGGAATCTATAAACACGTACTAATCCTAATTCCAAAGTCCTTTTAGCCAACAAAGGAAGGTTATGTGCCACCATTCTAGCCTTGAACTCTTCATAGTCCCATAGTCCAACATTAGTATCAGTCATTTCTAACTAGATGGAAGTAATCTTGCTCTCTGGGATCTTACTCTTGATTTCCATCTTGATCCTTTTTGCTTTAGAAATGGAAGACCCCTCTGTACTTGGATCCACCATTCTACCCTTGGTCCCACTTGTCACTGCCTTACTTGACTTAGCCTGCACTCATAGAGAAACCATAATAAAAATCACATGAAACCAAGGTTAATCAATCATAAATGATATATTCATCCTTAATATAAGTCCCAATATAGGTAAGATTCCTTTAAATTTCATAAAAAACAATCATCTTAAAGTTTAGGTTTTTAGTCCCTCTGTGGAAACCAAGCTAAAGAGGAATTTCAGAAAATTCCTAGCCAGGCGGATTCTAGCAACATAATCATGAAAACACCCATTAGTCACTTAATTGATTATCGTTAACCAAGAAGCAACATGAAACATCTTAAAATAGCTAACATTAATCATAGAATATATAATGATTGATCAATAAACCATGTTTATCCCATAATCCTTCATTTTCAACCAAGTTTCAGAAAATTCTACCCGAGATGGAATTTTGTGAAAGAAATGATAGTCAGCAAATTCTTGAAAAATGGCAGGACAAAGGATTTTTGGAGAAATCCATATAGAACGGAAATCCACGAGGAAGATGAAACCATGGAAAACTGTGAATTTCTGGAAAACAAGGAGAAAACAAAATGTCAGGGAATTCTGGCAAAAGGGGAATTCTGTGAAGACCTTCAAATGTTGAATACCATCGTTTTCTCACAACTTCACTGAAATTGCTCAAATGATCTCAAATGTGAGGACCTTGGTCATGGAACTAGTTTCACTTGAACCTCCATAGATAATATTTAAATTCAAGGCTAACTTGAAAGCAAATCAAGAGGGAATGGCGATGCCCTAGGCATAAAACACTAAAATTCCACCATTAAAAACAAAGGGCAAGCTTGGGGTTTAGGTTAACTTGATTGCTAGGCTTCACAAAGGCTCATTATGACCCACAAACAAGCCACCTCATGATGGAAATAAAAAAGAGAGCTCGAAACTGACTTGGGGAAATCATAAAGCTAACAATATCAAGCAACCCTAGCCACAAAATTTGCAAACATACAGGAATTCAAACTCCAAGAAAATCTAGAATGCCAAAGTACCACTCACATTCATCAATCAAAAGAAAGGCAATATGTACATACCATTTGATGAAGTGGAAATGAATTTCAGAAATAAGAAATGACAGTTTAGTGGTGCTCATCAAAGAATAACAATGATAATGTCGAGGAAATCACTACCAAATTGAACAATTTTCAAACCCAACACTCTAAATCAAGTGAAACACATCAAGATAAGCTCCTCCACTCAATTGAATGTAGATGATGAAGCATAATGGCATAAGGCTCTCCAAAAATTGATTAAATACAATCCCTCACAAATCTTACAAGAAGCATTAATGCAGCCAACAAGATAGCCTAAAACAAGAATCCAGGAACCCAATGAGACAATGAACATTAGGAAAAGTCCAGCCACTATGGAATTCCATGAAGACCAGAAATCTCTAAATCACAACATAAAGCAAACAAGACCAAACTTGGAGAGGATCCAGGGAATTCTGCCAGGAGCGGATTTTCTCGACAGTAGTGAAAAACCAGAGATAAGCTCAAAACTTAAGATTTTCAATGAATACCCTAAAGGGGATCACCAAAGAAAGAAAGATAAACACTTAAGCTCATGCCAAGGCAAGTTAAAACCTCAAAATCAAAGAGACAAAACACCAAGAATGAAAGCGAAAGAGGGTCCCCACTTTTAGCGAGGCGTGTGTGCAAAAACTGCACAACACTTTTGACTTATCTTTGCTTGATTTTGCATCTTTTTGTTTATCAGGTGGCTTTATCAGAACTTCTTGTTTTGAAGCTTCAGGGGTTCTTTCTTAAATCCTTATACCAAGAGCTGCCTTACTAGTTTTTCTTCTCTTCTTGGTAGGCTCTCCACTCTCAAATACACTTTCATTTCTTTTTTTTTCTTCTTTTGTCCTCTAAGAATGTGGGTTCAATTCCTCTCTCTTAAATATTTACAAAAATCATTTATTCAGTGTTGAGTGTATAGTAGAACAGGTCTAGAGAACTCATCAATTGATGTCATTTCTTCACCTTCATAATTTGGGTCTCGGATGGGTTCATGATACACTTTTTCTTCGTTATAGGCTCTATTCAACACTTGTTCATCATCCTCTTCCAACTAATTTGGGATTCCATCGAGCATAAGAATTCGAGTAGATTTTAAAGATAATATTTGATACTTTCTTATTCTTACTCTATGCTCATCTTCACAATGATGAAACCTACAAAAGAAAAATTGTTCCATCTCAAACCCTTGTCACATTTGGATATAGGACTATTATTTGAGGGTTTAGGATTCTTTCTTTCATAAGCACTTATAATGTTCTATTTTTTTGTTGACTCCCTATTGCCCGTTTCCAGTTACTTTAAAAATTCTTGTGCCTATCACTATCATTTGGTAACCAGCTCCCCAATCCTAGGTCCAAGAATCTTAATTTTTATGAGGTTAAGTTAAAGGTCTATTTGGCCTTCACATCCTTTGTATTATAATGGCTTAGGAATTTTTAAGTTCTTTCTATTGTATGATCCTAGGGGGTCCCCTCCATTAAAACAAATTATGAGCATGTTCCTAAAGGTTTTCACTTAAGTTTTGTTGGGCTTTTTATCTTTATCGCTCATTGCTGATTAGTTTTGAAGTGTATGTTCTAAATTGGTGACGAGCGATGAGGTCGTATCTATTTGATATCACTCATTACGAATGGTTGTTGGAACTCTTAAATTGAATGTTTGATGAGTGATGTTCTTTGTATTATTGAGGGATCACTTAACGCTAATGGCTTATGAGCCTCAATACTGTAATAGTGATAAGTGATGTCGTCTAGCCTTATGATCTTATTTTCATCACCTATCGTGGATATGTTATGAAATGTTTATTTTAATTAGCGATGAGTGATGGATGGGTTTCCTTTGCATCATGGATTTGTTTTAAGTGCTAAGTTCTACATTAGTGACACACGATATGTAATGACACTATGATGATCTCTCATTGTTGATTGTTTGCAAACCATATGAGGAGAATTATCGATGAGAGATGGCCTAGTGTTTTTTATCATTCATCGCTAATCCATCTCGAAGCCTTAACTTTGATTAGCGATGAGTGATAGATTTCCCTATTTTTAAATTTTCTTTCACTAATTTTAGTACATCTTATCTTTGATTCCTTTTGTGCCATTAATTTTCATGCAGGTGTATGTGTCTAAATTTGATTCCTTCACTACATTTCTTGTCATTGATAGGAGCCTAGGTGTAAATTTGATTAGCAAGGAGAAATGGAAATAAATGTGATCAAAGGATAGGCTGCAGATCTAAGGGCTAAGATTTCATTGCATAAAACACTTGCATCGCTAATGGAGTTGGACAAGGATGACGTATATTAGAGATAAATGAAAACTATTACATGAAGATGTTACGTGGAAAAATCTTGAGGACTTTGCATAAAGCAAAGAGGAAGGTGTCAAGATGAATTGATAACCTTTGATATAGTTTTAAAGTCAAATGATCAATGATTAGGGTTTAAACCTGAATGGCTAATTGTTAGTTCGCTTGTGTGAACTTAATATCAAGCATTAATGGTGGCATGCCTCTCTCTTGGCCATAGAAGAAAGTAGATACCTAGTTGATCATGCACTTGGACTCATTAGAAAGTAGAGGGGATACCAAGAGCTAAAGAAATTGTGTGGGAAGCTTCAAAAACTATTAGTAACAAGTATGGCATAACGTTCACCTGGGTAAGAAAAATTGATATCTCCTTCTAGCCGATATGTTGAGGTGAATACCTTAGAAAGTTGATAAAAAATTAGGGGAATTATCTATTTGTTCATTACTTATATCTTCAATTTGGTGATTAAGTACTAGATAAATTTTGAAGAAAGTATTATGTTCAATAGTTCCTCTTTGTGCTCTCATAATTGTGAAGGGTTTCTTTTCGACTGTAAGAAATTATAAACTCTAGTTCTATTGCATTGCAAACACGAGTGATCTAAAGCCCAATGAATCTAGTGCTAGACCTGAGACGAAACCAAAATAGAAGAGGGTTAAATGACTTAAAAATCAGAATATTTCAACTAAGGTTAAGCCTAAACCACTAGTAGTATCCAACCCTTCACCAAGTACTCCTGCAATGTCCACTAGGTCTAGAAGTGAAAAGAAAGAAAAAAAAATTATGCAAGAGGCCTCTAGAGACACAAAGGAAGGAGGGTCATGAATTGGTAAGTGACCCATAGGTCAAGTTGTTGTGACCATGATGTTGATTGATAGTGTTGATGCAATTGGTTAAAAACCCCAACCTTAGAGTGGATGGAAATTGTTCCAGTATGCTTTCAATAGGCGACATTCTAGTAAGCTTGCATGTTATTTATGGGGGTTGAACCTTGGAAATTTGGTTGTTTGAATGTGTTTGTAGAAGTGGAATTAATGATGGAACTAGCTAGGAACTATATTCCTATTCATAGGACAATCATAAGTGAAAATGGTGATGTGATTTTGGAGGTAACAAAGGACAAGATGTTAGATGTATTTGGGTTAAATCCTGATTATACTATAAAGTTTAGGTGTGTTGAGTTGTACGTTGAATATGAGAAAATAAAATATGCATACAAAGAAGGATTGCTTGTGCAACATAGAAGGAGCAAAGAGAAATTCACTGCTAAGGATGCTAAACCTTTTGAATGTGAAGAATTTGAAGATTACTTCAAGAATACTTATTATTGCTTAAATCAAGTATTGGCTTAGGACTTTGAGGTAAGGATAGCCCCTGATTTATTGGTGATGGTAGCAGTTAAACAAGGTCATAATTAGAACACTAATTTTGATTATGCCAACATTATTGTTGACCAGATGCATGAGGATTTTCTCAATATAAAAAAGGAGGTGCTCCCCTTATGTTTCCCCCATTACTCTTTGTTAATGCATATGCTCTTATGGGAAGGTGACTATGAATGGAAAATCAAATTAAATTTGAAACTTAGGGAAAGTGAAAATAATGTTTTACTAGGGTAAATGTGGACATACATTTGGGATTAGGATTGTTCCAATTCAAACTATATCTTGTTAGCTAATGTTGTAAGATGTGGTATCTTAAAATCATTGGATGTAGCACCTATTCACAGGCTTTCTGTAGAGATCAGAAGTATCATGTTCCCAAAGGATATACCAGGATATAAAGCAACACATAATTGGGAAAATTGGTTTCTACATTCTGAATATACTTTGATCAGAGCCTATGGAGCTAAAGTGGCACCTCATTGTCTACCCCTACATGTCTCAAACAGATTGGATTTTATGGAACTCATGTATAAAATTGATGTTATGGATTATGAGATGTTCAAGAAGCCTAGGAAAGGTATTGTGGTACATCCTCAATGCAAATTTTCTTACTTCAGAGTCACTGCCCTTGAGGGGTATGAAAAGTTTGGAATTATGGTGAATAATCTTAGAATTCCTATTAATGACATTAGAATTTTTTATCTTGATGGATTTGTGGTAGGAAGGAGAAGAAAAAAATATTAGGTATCATACATCATGAATTCTTGTACACAGATGATGTATTAAGAAATATAACAAGTGATGAGGTTGTCATGACCGGAAAGAAAGAATGGATAGCTATAATGAACATTGAGGAAAATATCATGAAAAGGAATGCCTTTTATATAAGTCCATATAATGTAATTGTGAAACCCCTAGAAAGAGCCTTCACTATGTTAAGGGATTATCAGTGTGGTGAGTTTAAAGTAAAGGTAAAGGAGGTTGTTGATAAAGCACAAGTTATCCTAGAATAACAATGAAAACAACAAGCTATGGATATCCCAAAATAGGTTGTGGATGTTCAAGAGCTCAAGGAGGAAAAAATGGCAGAACATGTGCCAGGGAATGATGAGGTGGAACATAAATTTTCTCCTCCTCATATTGAAGAAAATCATAGTTTAGATGTTCCCCTTGATAGAATTGTCACATGGAAATATGACAAAGAAAGTGATGATGATCCCAGGATTAGGGAGTGTGATGAATTTCTTGTTGATGATAAATTTGTGTAGTCTAAGGAATTTTAGGAGTTTATGATTCAACAGTGGAGTAAGGATATAAAGGAGAGACTTGAATCAAACCAGGCTAGTGTTGAACCTTTTCATCAGGAGGAAGCTAAGAAAGCAAAGGAAGAGAAGATTAGGGCTAAGATTGCAACTATGACTCCCACTAAGGATAGAAAAAATGGAAAGGATAGTGGAATCATGTTAATTCTAGGATATACTATCACTGCTTCCATAGCATATGATGCAATAAGAAGAGACCCTCAAGCTTTAATATTTGAAGATCAGTTTAAGGATAAAGTTATTGCTTCTAGATATAATCCAAAGTTGGATACTCTTGTAATTTGGTCTATGGAACCTAATACTAGTTGTGGATGTGAAAATCTGCATATGGTTAGCATTTTAAAACCAAAATAATCCTCAACATCCCTATGCGATAATGAGACATGTTAGATATGCTAAGTAAGATATTAAAACAACAAGAAAAACCAAATAATCATACAAACAACATGAATCAACTTCATCTCATAGTGGATTGGTGTCACATGTGCTAGTGACCCTTTCCCAATCCTTGATTGATAAGCTAATGATGAAATTGCTATGGATATGGAGATGATAAATGGACAAGATCAGTTCTCAAAGAGAATGACCTTGCATCAACTTGTGTAGATGATGGAGATGATGGAGTGAAATGGACAAGATAAATTCTCAAATGAAGAGAGTGACCTTGCAAGAGATTGTGGAGGATTTTCTCAAAGATGAAGCTTCTATTTAAAGATTTTCAAATGCTAAGAGTGTTGAAAAGAGACCAATATGGGACTAAGATTAGACAAATGAAAGAAGGACACTTGTCAAGTGGTGATAGGTCAATGGATGTGCAAGATTTGGGAAGAGTGCCCATGAGAGGGAGAATTTGAATTCAAATTTGAGAGTAAATGCTAAGTGGGGGACAAGAAAAATAGCAATAAATGCGATGTTGGAGGGACAAATCAACTTGTCATGATTTTCAAATTTGAAGGCCATGTTGAGTGAAAATGAGAGTTTTAATAAATCAATATAATTGATTTATTTGTGCAAGTGGCTAAATCTAGAGAATGCAAGTGGGTGAGATTAGCATTAGATCAGGATTAATTAGCTAGGATGATGATTAGGATGAGTTTGACCTCTTTGACTTAGATATTTGATTTATTTAAATCAAGAAGGTTGGAATATGCATTATGATGGTTGTTTGATTTATTTGATTTAAGCTGATGACTTTAGGAGATGGAGATTAATGAAATTACTGGTTGAATGAATGAAGGTGAACCTAATTAATCGATGAATGGACCTAATGCAAAATCTAGTTTAGTTAATGAATGAACCTAATCAAATGAAGAATGTTAATATTGTATGTCTATATTTTTCCCCTCTTTCAAGCAATGTACTTGTTGCATTGGTTCAAAGAATAACTTGCCGTGATCAAAATTCAAAGAATTTCAGATTTTTCGGATGCCCCAGCAGAAAGTACATTGGTACACTAGTAAACATGATGTTGCTAGTCCAATTGAAGAAGTTATTGGTTCTTTATTGGTCAAAAGAGATACAAATATAACTCCTATCTAGGCAGCTGAGTTAACTACTCATGTTGCAATGCTTAGTGTGGTTACTACACATATTTCTCAAAAGAAATATGATTATTTGGTTAAAGAGTACAATAAATCCTTCCATGAGCTAAATAAGATGAGAGCCACTATTAGGCTACTCAGAGGACAATAACCTTACCATCCTCTTCTTCCTCAAATTTCTCTAAACAGGATAGGGAGAAATTTGCCTTCAAAATTAATGATTTGAATGTTAATTTGACTGCTGAGAAAGAAAGTCTTAGGAAAGCCAAACTTGAAATAGTCAAGATGGCGAATGAAATTTTTGATGACGTATTGAAGCTTAGGGTGAGCAAGTTGGTCTATAAGGCTAATGATTTTTGGGCCACTTATAAGAATATTCATGAGGAAAATAGAAAGTAGCTGCAGGTACAAAAGGCCTTCAGGAATGAATAAAATAATTGGATTACTAGGGTGAATGCTTTGAGGGAAATGGTGCCCAAAATGAAAGAGGATCCCAAGGCACCTACTAATATTCCTGACATTTTTCAAATCATTGACTCAATTAATGAGATAACTACCTTCCATGGAAAGTTAGGTGTACAACTTTAAAGTAAGTTGAAAATATTTAAAGAGATGGAGGAATGTGGTATTCCTCAGATATTGAGTTCAAAAGGTGATTTACATCCATTTGACACCTAGAAGAAAGATTTAGGAGGGATTCTTGTAGTAGCTATGATGACCTTGACTATCACCAACTACATCTTGCTCAATTCAAATATTGATACAATGATGGAAACTGAAACAAGGATGGACATATTTGTTAGAGAAGCTAGGATTTTAATTGATGCTAGATATTCTCAGTACAATACTAAAGTGTGAGATTTGTTGAATTTAAAGTGGCCCACTGAGGAGTATACCACTTGGTTTGAGAAATAAACAGAATGAATCTATGTAGGGACTAATGAATAAGATAAATAATGGACAAGAGGAGAATAATACATAGCTTGAATATAGTGCAGATTATGCTTTTCATAAAACATGGTAAAATATTGTTCTCTCCTCAATCAAAAATGGATAGCACGATGTGCTAACATGGATAAGTGAATTTTACTTTTTTATCTACTTTCCTTGTCTTGCTTCGTAAGTTTTGCTATTTGGTTTTCTCATAGTTGGCATTTTTTGGGCACTTGGGGAATATCTTGAGGCTTTTGTAACAAACCAATGATTTCTTTTGAGGTGGAACCTATTTTCTACAATGAGTTGAGGTCAATTTTTCCTCATGTTTATTTGCTCCATCTGAAGACTCAAGTGTAATTGAAAAATGGAATAATTTTGTAGTGGTCCAATGAAATCTTGACATGTGTGCTTCCTAGCCTAAAGCTTGTTCATCTATAAAAGAAGGAATTTAGCACCAAAATTAGTACTTAGTTGAAAATTTTTAGTTAACACTATGAAATTGTCAAGACAATATCAAGCAAGTTTTAGAGTTTTGTCTTAAGTTTCTTTTGGAGTTCATATTTATGCATGTAATTCTGATAGCAATATAGCATTTATAATACAAAGTAATATTAGTTTCATGGCTATTGTCTCTCCTTGTATGTGTTCTATAAGTTATGAGTGAAAGTAATCCAAGATTTCTTTCATTTGTCTTTATCATTTCTTGGTGGATGTTTAGTTTCATGCTTGCTTATTAATTAAATGAATTGATGTAAGTGCTCGGGTGAGATTAATAACTTATAAGAATTGGGTGCTAGGATGGTTGTAAGAAGTAATAATCATGAACTTCATAGATAAATGTTGTAATGTAAGGTTTCTTGAGGTCATAGGTGCTATTGTTTAAATTATTGTCAGGTCACATAGAATGATATTGACTTTGTGCTTAGGATAAAGGCATTGGTTCATGTAGAGTATTTGTGGTTCATTATTGGTGTTGATTCTATTTTTTTGTTTTGTGTTAAAGTTCCATCTTCTCATGTGCAATATATATGACATTCATTAATAAGCTACCAACTTATTTGATGCATATTGTTGAATGGATTTATGAGAAGTATCTATCAATGGAAATGTATTTGATTATAATTGTGTGAAGTGTCTAAGTATGCATTGTGGGATCACCCTCCCAAGTTTTAGAGAGCCTAAAGAGTAGGAATAGAAGTCTTGCAGCTTCTATTTGTTCATTGGCCAATCCCTTTAGAAGTATTGATAATTGGAAATGGAAAAGTCCATAGGTATTTCTAGAGATAAGTTTGGTTCTTAAAAAAATAACCAACACACAATCAAGCCAATAATCTTCTAGGTGTGGGACATGAGCATAGTAACCAGCTATGGCCTTGGCAATATTCCCTTCAATATCATAATACATTATTTGAAGTGGACAATATTCAAAACTATATGTTCTTAGTTCTTCTTCACACAAGTTAGACACCCTGATTACATTGCACTTATAATTCCCTATTGCAATAGGAAATTTGAAAGAGTCCTTGTGAGAATTGCTATAAAGAGCCTGAGATGGTTTTAACTATCTCCCCAATTCTAATAAAATAATTTTGTATGTTGGATACTTGGGTAGCATGAAAGGTTTTTTATGAAATCCTTCTATTTTAATGTAGGAGTAAGTGAGGAACTGAATATACCAACCTCACATTGGTCTAATGAAACTTTGTGCCTCCAAGGAAAATCTTTTGGTTTTATCACCTTTCATCATTTTAACCAGCTTCATGGAGAAAAAATCATTAAATCTCCTATAATTCTCTTTGTATCCATGGATAGTGATCTGAGGTAAGTGAGCATATATCAAACTGTTCCCAACTTACCTGCCCAAAGTACCAATCCTTTTCAACCCTTGTTTGCTTGCCCTCATGTTGCAAGAATAAATCACATATGAAGACATATAGAAACATCTGGTTTTGGGAAATGTTATTATATGTTCATATAATTTTTCACTAATAAACTTCCCCAATGCATTTGCATGGGATTTTCTATCAGTCTGGATATTATTACAAACATCCAGGGTTCAAATTTACTAGCATCTCATAAACTAGTCATCCTGCTCTATAGAGTTATAATTATCTTGAATTTCTTGGTTGAACATAAACTTTTTAATTACTTTGGTTTGTGGTGTAAGTGGCTCTTGGCACCATTGGGTACTCATAATTTCTCTATTATGAGCTTCAACATTCTAATATTTTTTGGCCTTTGCCTTCATATCAACATTATACATCTTGGTGAAAATAGGAAGCCCAAATGTGTATGCAATTCCCTTCTATGAGAGGTCTGCATAGATTCTCCTCTCTTTTTCAACAACTCTTTTATCTGGGTTATAGTAATTCATACATTGCATAACCAATTCAGGGGCCTCCATTACTGGTGGAAACCCTCTTGCTGAAAGTAACCCATTTGCTATAACATTTCTAGCACACTGAGAAGCATTTTCCTACTATACCTAAGTACGAATTTTGACATCAAAAGTCCACACCATATGAGTATCTATTGTATACACCTAAAAATGGTCTGGATAAATCAAATTAATTAAATACATTTATTTGATTAATTAACTCTTATTTCATCTACTATTAAATAAATAGAAATATTTATTTATATAGTTCATTATTCTAATTCTTCTATTTTCATCGCATTCTTCTAGTTCTTTCACTTAATTAAATAAACATTTTCATATAGTTGTTTTATTTAATTATTTAAAACTTTCTTCTTAATTAAATAATCAACTTCAATTGCTTGTATTATTTAATCATTTAATTATTTTATATTAATTGAATAAACTAAATCATATAGTCTTATTAAATTATCATTATCCCTCTTTTCTTAAATAAACAATTTTAAATATTTGTTTTATTTAATAATTGTTATTCCTCCAAAATTAAATAATAAACAATTTCACATTGTGAATTTATTTAATATTCCAATTTCCTCCAAGATTGAATAAATCAATTAAGCACATGTCTACAACTTATTCTCAACCAAAATTGAAACTTTCAATTTTGATTTAATTGTGCTTTATCTTTCCAAACCAATTTTGGAACATGCACGGGACAGTTGGCTCTTTTTCCTCTTTTTCTTCCTGGTCATTTGGAAGAATTCTTTATCCTTCCCATCTTCTTCTCCAACAAATTCATTCTTCTTCATCAATTTATCCAGATTCAATTCAACCCTTGCTTGCTGCCACGCCACAATTTCCTTTTGGAAATCTATAAATACAACCTTTAGCTATAGGAAAAGGATCCCACTTTTATGCAAACTTACTCTACAGGAATTAGCATTCAAGCCTTTGAGCAATTAAGCAATTTAGAAGCATTTTAAGAATCATATTAGATTACAATAATGGCATTTGTAGTTGCACATCACTTCATTTAGTTTTCATTATCAGTAAATCAATATCATAGCTTGCATATTACATAGCTTTCATATCATAGGTTTCATTTCATCAATCATTTTCAATATCATTATAATATAAATCAAAATTCTCATTCACCAGGTTGTCACTTTGATAGTCACAGTGCACAAAATCTGAGAGCCACTTTGATCTATCAAATCCTTGGAGTAAGAGAGCAATGGAAAAAATTTAGATATTTGATTATGCTTAATTATATTAATTTACATTTGAATTCTCTAATAATGTTGCATTGCGAAGTGTTGTTATTTATTCACTCATTACTTTTACACCACTTACATTTTGGCACCCACCATGGGGAAAAACCCCAAATTTTAACATTTTCTGGAAAAAGTGCACTCACAAGTTTTTGACATGTTCTATTTTAGCGCAACCACTAAATCTTATGGTGTATACAACAAATCTTTTAGTGCATTGATAGAACAACACAACGCATCGGAACATTGTTATAGCGCATTGGTAGAACAATATAGTGCATACAAGCACTATTTTAGCACATCCATTGATTTTTGTAGCACATACAACACATACAACAATATTTTAGCACATACAAGCATTTTTTTAGTGCATCCATTGATTTCTACAGCGCATACAACTATTTTTTAGCACATAGGATCTCTATTTTAGCCCTTTGATGGTCAATCTTAAAATGGCCATATCTTGGTCATATAAAGGTCTTTTTCAAAGCTTTTTTTTGAAATGGGGTAGAATTTCATAAGGTATGCAATGGTGTGGGTTTTAAGAGAAATATGGAGCACTAAAGTGAATGAAAAATCATTTGATATTCATTATATGAAGTCTGCTTGTCAAAGAAAGATTGCTTGAAACATTCATGCCAGTCAAAGAAAATTTTGCAAAATTACTAATGGTTTTTGCAAGGTTTTGAAACATTTCATTGCTTTCCTTTATTTAAGATAGGCATCTAGCTTAAGTAAAAGGATTAATTGAACCCCCATTTTCTATGTTTGAGGTGATAGGCCTATGCTCTCCCCTTCACTGGGTGATCAAAATACTAGAATCACTTTTCATGCTTATTAAAACCTTTAGAAGGCTTGTCATAGTGGGAAAAAGTACTCACCCTACAAGAATGACCTAAGTGGGAACAACCAAAGCCAGGTTTTCCAACCCACTCTAATCAAAAGCGAATTTGGGGAAATTATAAATTTTATGGAAGTGTGCAAGATAACCATCCCAAAAATCTTTATTCTAAATATTGGGAGGTCTCTAGAGGGAGTTTATCTATTGCTACTCTGAATGGATACCCTATCTACAAACTTTAAGTTATTATCCAACCGTTTCAGTTTTTGAACAATTTTATACTAGAGTGCAAGGGGAGGGAAGAATCTTCCCCCAAGACACTCACCATATAACTATCAGAGACCCTGGCCAAAAGTGGAGGATTTGACTTTGGCTGACTTGGAAAAGGAAAAAACATAGGTGCCCTCTAGGGGGGTGACAGGGATGTGTGAGATAACATAGTTCCAAGATGTGGGTTGTGGTATCTTAAGTGACCTACTTAACAATTAGAAAAGTTCTTGAACTATCTTTATTTGTGTTAAACTAGCGGAAATTGAAAGAATCAGACCTGATTCTAGAACACACACTATATGTTTAATGAGTAGATCTGAAACAACTTGCTACAAACTTGCTTTTATGCGTGTAAATCTATTTTCAAAATAATCATCCAAATCAAAAGAAATTAATTCCTACAATTTCTAAACAAGCAAATTAGTTACCATATCAGTAATCAAAATTTTATACATTGGAGATAACAAATTCACTAATAAAATCTAGAAAAACCAAGCAAACTATCAGAATCAAAAAATATTTTCCAAAATAGCTCATTCATTTTATGTTTTAGTGCATACAATCACTTTAACAATGCATAGGCATGTCTTTTAGTGCATCAGAGCAAAAAATTAGCGCATAGAAACAAAAGTCTAGCACATCAGAGCAAAACATTAGCACATAGAAGTAACAGTTTAGCGCATAGCTAGAACAACACAATGCATCCAACCTTTTTAACAACACATAGAATCAAAATTTTAGTGCATCAAAAGATTGTAATAGGGCATCCAATAAATCAAAATCTAGAGAGCATTCTTCACTGTCTCTCAGACTTTTTACATCAGAATTCAAACTTTTACCATAATAGAAACATTCCTTGAATTCAAATAGTCTTAAACTTTCATAAATTGAATCTCACAAGTAAAATATTTCAAAATTGAACTAAGATCTATCATTCAAAAATGTCTAAATCAACCACATTTGATTACTAAGTTAAGTTTTAGGATCAATCATCCTAAATTAAGAACCAAAATTGTTTAATCAAACTTATCAAATGAGTCTAATCAATAGAATCTATCATTCTAGTTGACTTAAGTTCACATCCTTGACACTAATTAAAACTAAGAATAAAGTTTAGTGGACAATTATAACATTTATATGGTCTTGACAAGGAGACAAAAACTTAAACTCCAAGAGACTAGGGAAATAGAAATTCAAAACATCATGTTTGAAATTGAAGAAAATGAACTCAACAGATCCAACCGAAGGAAATACACACCTTTGGGGAAGTCCCTGTAATCAGTATTAAAGGATCTTCTTTAAGAAAAACTTATCACAATACAAGATCCATGAAATTAGGATCTACAAGTTAAACCATTTTGGTGGACTGACGCACATTACTATGACTATCATCAAAACAAGGGCCATACAACAAATGATTGCAAACAATTGAAACATTTAGTGCAATATCTGATTGATGACAAGAAAATATTCATAGAAGGACCACAAACTATGAATGTTGATCCTAGACTTGCATAAACACAACAAAAAAACACAAGATTAGTCTCATATGCAAGTTAAATCAACATTCCCCATCGAATTCAATTGAAATGCAAAAGATAAGAAATGGAAATGAAGAACATAAATGAAAACAATCAAATCCTATCTAATGCAAGAAAACTCTTAGTCCCATGGGGGAATTGGTGCCATTTTGATGTGGAAAAAGGCCCTTTCCCAACTCCTTTGCAAGCTTGATGAAGATTGATCCACTTGATGATGATGAACAATGAGCTCCTTGATGAAATCTATAATAACCTAGCTAAGATAAAGGAAAATTCTATGAAAATGGATGAAATTAGCTCTCAATGTGAAGAGAGTAACTTTTCTCTAAGTTGTGGATCCAAATGAGCATGGTAATCTTACATGGATTTTGGATGATCAAATACAATAGAGGAGGCCTCTATTTATAGAAAAGAAAAATGGAGAAATAAGAAATAGGAAGAATGTGGGACTAAACATGAGCCAATGGCTTTGTGCCACTTGTCAACATGCTAATGGAAGGAGGTTGAGCACATTTTGATCAATGTGCAAATTTGAAATTTGAAATTGAAGAAGTGACATGTTTAGGGGGGAGAAGAAAATGGAATTAATGCCACTTGGCTCAAGGCAAAGGACATGTAAGAGGCCTTTAATGCCTTGTTGGATGGACAAGTCCTTTTGGGGGGAGATTTTGAATTTGAAGAATATTCCCATTTGATGCCATGTTGAGGAAAATTAGAAGATTTAATAAAATAATTAAATGATTTATTTGTTCAAGTTGCAAAAGCTAGAGGATTGAAGTGATGGATTTTGATTAGATTTAATCATGATTTGATTAATTTAAAGAGAGATTACTTGATTTGACCATTTTGATTTATATTTTTGGGTTATGAAAATGAGAGGAATGTGATTTTGACTTAATTAAATAAAGATTTTGATTTATTTAATCAAAGGGGAATGATGCTAGATTAAATTAAATAAAGGTTAATTTATTCAATTTAATAGACAGACTTTAGAGATTAATTAAATAAAATTGATTTATTTAATTAAAGGGGAACTATAGGTTTAATTAAATAAAATGATTTATTTAATTAAAAGAAGATAATGACTTAATCAAATAAAGTTGATTGATTTAATTAACAAAGGAAATATGATGAATTTAATTAAATAAAGATTAATTAATTAAATGGTTAGAAAAGAAGTTATTTAGGCAGAACTGATGTTAGTAGACTAGGATCGAGTGTGCAATATCAATCAATATAATTTCTGTGTCTATACAAAATAACAAAGATCACAGAGCTTTCAAGAATCCTTTTCCAAACTACAAAAAAGGAGAATCATCCTCCACAATTGACAAAGGTAAAAATGTCAACTATACTCATGACTCCACTATCTTCCATATTTCTATAGTTAACAATGAAATCAAGGATAAATAGGATATTGTACCAATGGATTCAAAAGTTTGTAGATCCCAAACAATGGTGAGACACTTGAACACAACTTATTTCTTATCATTTTTATGAAAAGGATGATACATCACTTACCCATCCACATAATGCTCCACTTCACATTGATGTTTTAATCCATAAATGTTTGGTCAAACGTGTTCTTATAGATGGAGGAGTTGGTGTGAATATTTTCACTTTAAAGTTTATCCATGCTTTGGGATATCTAGAAGAAGAAATTGATTCCAGTAACAAGAGCACCATGAAGGCATATGATCAAGGGGAACATTCATCTAAAAGATCAGTTACTTTACCAATCCGATTTGGTCCTATGGTGAAGGATGTGGTTTTCCAAGTCCTTGATCTCTCACTACCTTATAATATTCTCCTTGGAAGACCTTGGATTCATGACATGCAAGTAGTAATTTCCATGTACCACCAATGCCTAAAATTCCCTCATGAAGGTGTTGAAATCACCATACAAGGGGATCTTAATCCTTCCATACCTTGTCATAATCTCTGTCCTAAATCTGAAATCACCATCCCTAGAAAAAGTGAAGCATCACCTATTCAAACATGTGTTGATCATGAATCCTCAAAATAATCCACTTTATTCATTGGATATCAAATTCCAAGGTCCAAATCCATGATATGCGATGTGGAGAATACCATTTGGATGATTTGCTAGCAAAAGATACTTCTACTGTTGTTGAGAAGGGTTAGATTTCTAATAATAATGTCAAGACAACTACAATAGCAATACAAAAGGATGACTATGTTGAGATTGAAACCTTTCAGGATCTAGATGATACACCTACCTGTTCCATATCTACTACCACTCAATCTTTTCATATCATAGATAACCCACTATTTGATCAAAACTTCTATGATAACCCACTCTTTGATCATGATCCCATTGAGGATATCCAACCATCATCCTTTCATTCCACCTGCCCTGGGCTAGGGTATGAATCTCCTATTGTGGCCTCTACAAATCCATTTTTCCAAGTCATTAAGGATGTGCAAGCTTCCTTTGATGTTATCCCTACAAAAAAGGATAGTCTCAAAGACTCTATTGATGACATCACTACTCCTTCCATCTCATCCACATCCATCCACCTTATATACATGGATCAACAAGTATCATTCGAAGAAAATATAAAGGAGGTGATTCAATAATCAAAGGTCAAAGTTCCTTTTTCAAATGGAGATCTAAAATCAAAGGAAACCTTGCAGATAAAGAAAGATCAAGAAAATTCCTTTAGCCAAAATCAAAAGCTATTGGACAAATAAAAAATGAAAGAAGATCAAGACAAGTCCCCTAGCCAAAAGAAAAAGTTATCGAACAATGAAAAATAAAAATAAAATATAAAATCAAGAAAAATTCGATCTCCAAACATGCCTCTCTCTCAAAAATCACTGGGGTCATCTATCAAGAAAGAAAATCAAAGAAAGAATTTGTTGATCTAAGGTCTCCATCCACCTCATTATCACTCATACCATATAGTCCTTTCCACCCATCCATGTTCACATACCCATCATATCATTACACCTCCATTGGTGATGTCTTTTGATGTGTCTTTGATGATGACCCCTTCACGTACTATAACTCATCAATTTCCCAAGCTCATTTTTAGTTGAAACCTGATGGCCCACATAGTGTGCACATTAGGGATCCTATCCTAGCCTCTTCCATCCACTACATCTATCATCCTTCATACTTGCCACTCATACTCCTTACTCTAATTGGGTCCTTTCATCTATCATGGTCATCTACACAAGAGTGCAACATCATCAAGGCGATCTATGGTTCTTGCGTTTATCAATTCTATATCTAGCTTCAGAGTGCATAGAAAAAGTTCTAGAAAATACAAAAAAAAAAACATAAAATGTCCTAAAAAAATGGTCACCTTGATGAAAACTTTGCAAGCAAGCATCTTGGTGACAACAAAAAAATTAAAAAATCAAAAAATAGAAAAAAATAGAAAAGGGGAAAAATACAAAAAAAGTCAAAAAATAAAAAAAGTTAAAAAAATCATAAAATCTGAAAAAGTGCAATAAAAGCAAGTAGTGAAAACCTAGCAAATAGGTGTTATTTGTGACAATTCTAGTTGTTCCATCTATTTGAACACATCTTGGCTACTCCATCTTTGCTATCATTCTATTTATTATCGAGAATCTCATATCCATATCATGGCAATGTGGTCATGTCTCACCCTAGCTTGGGGGAAAAATCCTAAACTCACTAGGGGCAATAGACTTTGGGCTTAAACAAACAGGAAAACAATCAGTATGACAATGCAACAAACACAACGATCAAAGAAAATTCCAACATCGAACAATCAATCATCAATCAACATAAGATCAAAGCATCCAAATCAAATAGTTAAATCAATCAATCAAATCATAATCTAAATGGATGATATTCTTTTGAATCATGATTTTATCACTTTAGCTTGAATGTTCAAATGTTGTACTTTTATTTTTATATCATATCTTTGGAGTAACTCGATGATGTATTGAACTAGAGAAGCAAGGAAGGAGTATTATTTTTCTTTGTTTGTTGTCTGCGAGTTAATCATTATTATGGTGTGAATTTTCGTGGGATGTGCTCTACCAAGTATGACTAATGAAATTTTGAATTCACATTGGAAAATGATTGATTCTTGTTTGTTTATACAAGAAATGCTCAGGTCATCTTAGTTTAATTATACCTAGATGCTTGTGTTCACTTGCAATATCAAAAGTCATGAAAGAAGTACTCAAGTCATCATGGTCTAGCTTATACCATCGGTGCTTTCCTCACTTTCAACATTTTAAAGGCTCAATGATGATAAAAAGCACGCTATATGGATTACAAAGTGAAAAATTTTGCATATATAGTTTTTCATGGTTAAAATTAGATTGCATTCATATTAGTTTTTGCATTTGTAGAGTAAAATGCTTCAAGGTTGGAAAATATTTTCAAAAGCAAGGTTATCTCTATCATTTAATAGATCGAGTATACTTGAAGTTAACAAAAATATCATCATTCTCATGTAGTTGCATATTCATTTGCATATCACATATTTTGCATTATTGTTATCATTTCATCCATCCATACATTTGATCATATGTACATTAGTATATCACTCATTCATTTAATCAAGCATCACATCATATTATTGCATCAGAAAAAAAAATAAAAATCATCATATTGCTGTATATTCATTACTATCCTAATATCATACATGCATTAGATCATACATATATTTGCATCACAAAATAACAAAAATAAATATGCATTGCATCTCATTTGCATCATCGTGAATCACATCATTCATTTCATATCATTATCCATGTATCATCTCATAGCATAATCATATCCATGTTATTCATAAAGCATATAAAATCATAATTTGCACATTACCATTTTATTATTGCATTCATACATTTTCATCTCATATTATACGTACATCATCCACAACATTAAATCATTATTGCATCCATATATCATAAAAGTATTAATGCATACACATCACATCATCATATCAACATGACATAGCGGATAAAATAGAAATCAAATGCATAAACCATAAGCATCCATCACCACATCGTATAGAATGCATATAGATCATGAATTCCCTGCATATCATATAGAATGCTCAAAATCATAAATGTCAATGTATACAATCATGTCTGAATAAAAGTCAAGAGATACAATGTCAAGATCTCAGTAAGTCAAAATCAAGTGTATATCTCAAAATGCATCAAATTTTGGAGCTATGGTGTGCTCCCCTCAGATGGTGTTGGCATATGTACACCATGTCCTCCACCTGATGGACCTACCCTTGGATCTCTCAGATCTCATTGAAGCAACTGTGTCACACCCATGCTAGTAGTTCCGGTGTGGGTACAAATTCTATGTTGAGCATAACTTTGTCAACACTCTGGTGGAATGGCCTCATGATACTTTAGCTGATACCACTCTACCTCATGTGGGGAGTGGCGTAGTGCTCAAAACTACGCTGCTATCGAGGTACCCTTTGCGGCTCTCTATAATCTCTTAGGAATACCATCTGCATGCTCAACCTATAGTCCAAGGCTATCCCTCTCTACTGTGAGTGCAGTAATCTATGCCTACATCTACACCTAGGTATGTGCCTACATTTGCATCTGATTCTAAACCTACCCTTGTGTCTAGGCTAGCAAACCCTGCATCTGAGTAAGCTAACCCTGCAATGTCTATACCTATACCTATAGTGCAACCATATGCTATTGTTGTGATGGCACCCCAATATGCACACGTTGTTGTGCCTCTGCTACCAATGATCGCCTCTTGCGAGGAACTAGGAGATCCAATATGGGATGTTTTCCATCTCCATCATTGTTATCACTCTCATCATCATCATCCCCCTCATTGCTCTCAACCTCCATCATCACCTCCAGCTCTAGCTCTAGCTCTACCTCCTACTAGGCTATCACAGTCTCCTCCATCTATGTCCATTTCCATGCATGACTTCCCTATCATCCTCATCCAATATGGGCACTGCCTCATTAGGGCTCAAGATTCAAGGAAATGGATGTACTAATAGATGTTGTGCATACTCCTCTATCATAGGTGCCTCAATTATCTTTGGATGGTACTCCCAAAGAATCAGCTACATACCCTGATACTCCTGGACTACTGCATCATAAGAAAGGGTAGGCCCCCACTCATGCATATCCATCTATTGTTAGGTGTAATGTGCAACACCCTATGGCATACCCTGAACTCGACCGTACTGCCTCATGAATCTCCACAACAACAATGTCTTATTGATAAAATGAGTCCTCCCAATCAAATGCATAGACTGGCATAAATATGGCATCTTTGTATCATCATCTGGCCAATCCTCACACTCACGGTAGGGCTTCCATACAACTGACTCCAGATCATCGAGAGTGCATCACCAAAACTTTAGTTTTCCAAGCCTCTGCTGGACAACTATGCCACTGTATCCATGCACATATAGTCTCCCAGTTAATCATGGTACATCTATCTCAAGATGCATAATGGAGATGTGCTCCCATGCCCATATTTGCAATAATGTCACTCTTGTCGATAAGCTCTACCCTTTCAGGTACACAACACTATGTAAATCATGATAATGATGTGCAAGCATACACATCACCCAAGCCTATCTGGTTTTTTGCATGATCATCCTCTCTAAGATGCGACCCCAACTGACTGATAGTACACATGGAAAGGTAGCATAAGCATCGACCATGTCTCTCCACAGAATCCAATATTTGCATATTTGGTCATCTTGAAACACTCTCCTCAAAGCATCTATCTTGCCTGCTCAATGGAACAGTACAATACAAGCTCTCCCATGATCATAATCCTCAAAATGCACCATGCATCCTTTGGTGTAACTGTCATCTCACCAGTAGGAAGGTGAAAGGTGTTATGATCACTATGCCACTTCTCTATGAGTGCTATCAATGGACCCTTGTTGATCCTGATTTGGGACATATCTAGCAGGGAAGAGAAACCACATTGTGCAATCACCACTATCTCAGGATGTGCCAACTAGGGTATCAAATCAAACATCCTCGAAAACTACTCACAAATTTGTAGATTCGTAAAGTGCTTCTCTTCTCACAAAAAAATTACAAATTAGTAATTTTCTCAATCAATCGAAACCAATCAGCCTATCAATCTAATCAGCTCTGGTGAGACTTTGATAAAATATCATGAGCATTTATCAATCTATCAATCAACCTCGACTATCATGAGGTTAATCAACCTATTATTGCACCTCGCCTATCATGAGGTTCATCATTCAAACTATAATTAATTCTCACCTATGATGAGATTAATTATCATCAATCATTCGTCAAACGTCACTTATCCTTAGGTAAATCATCATCTAATCTATTAGAATCAACAAAGAAAATCATTTTTTAGGCTAACATGATCGAAAATTATCAAAATCAAGGAGTTTACTGACAAATTCATCATTTTGTCTTGGATGCGCTAAAACAAACTTTCAAAACACTGAAGAAATCAATGCGCTATTTAAATCTATCAAAGTGCTAAAATAGTTTTTCAAAGAGCTAAATTGGTCTATGCGCCACTTTAGGGAGTTGATGCACAGTTTTAGGAGACCAATGCACTATATCAGTCTATGCACCATTTCAAGGAGTCAAATTGCTAAAACAAGTGGTCAAAGTGTTGAGCCTATGCACTAATGTATCTTACTAATGTGCTACATTATCTATTCAATGCACTAATTTATCCTAAGTGCTACTCTACCATATCAAAGCGTTAAAATGCCTAACCTAAGCGCTAATTCTATGGAAGTGCTAAAACATAAAATCAAAGCACTACATCAAAACTTCAAAGCGCTAAAAAATTAAAAAAAAGCTATTTAAACGTTTAGAAAAGAGGGAAATTCAAAATGCAAGATTTATGAGGAGGTTTCTAGGGTACATAGTGGAGATTCAGACGTAGTTGGGCGATTGTGTTGTCGCACGTGCTCAAAATAGTGAGTGTGGAATGGAATCACCATTTTTTCTCAAAATGCTAAGTTTTCTCTCACTCTCCAAATTTCAAAACTCAATATGCACAAATGAATTGGAAAATCACCTTTTGGAGTTTTTAAAGGCTATTTAAGTGGCATTTTAATGGGATTTATTTTATTTTATTTTAAAAAGGGGCTTTAGTCAATTATTTTATCACAAGGGCAGTTCTATATAATTTTTCAGGAGATAAATTGATTCAATATCAAATCATTATCAAATTAATAGAAAATCATGAAAAAATTCAAAAAATTTGAAAATTCATCGTTTTATCTCCCAAGGGGCATATCGAATTTTTTTTGTCACTGTTAGCAAAAAAATTATTCTTTGAAGCAATGCGTAAACACATCACTTCAAAGAGGGGAAAAATTGTATACACCTAAAAATGGTCTAGACAAATCTGATTAATTAAATACATTTATTTGATTAATTAACTCTTATTTCATCTACTATTAAATAAATAGAAATATTTATTTATATAGTTCATTATTCTAATTCTTCTATTTTCATCACATTCTTCTAATTCTTTTATTTAATTAAATAAACAATTTCATATAGTTTTTTTATTTAATTATTTAAAACTTTCTTCTTAATTAAATAATTAACATCAATAGTTTGTATTATTTAATTATTTAATTATTCTATCATAATTGAATAAACTAAATCATATAGTCTTATTTAAAATTATCATTATCCCTCTTTTATTATATAAACAATTTCAAATATTTGTTTTATTTAATAATTGTTATTCCTCCAAAATTAAATAATAAACAATTTCACATTGTTAATTTACTTAATATTCCAATTTCCTCCAAAATTGATTAAATCAATTAAGCACATGTCTATAGCTTATTCTCAACCAAAATTGAAACTTTCAATTTTGATTTAATTGTGCTTTATCTTTCCAAACCAATTTTGGAACATTCACGGGAGACTTGGCTCTTTTTCCTCTTTTTCTTCCTAGTCATTGGGAATAATTATTTATCCTTTCCATCTTCTTCTCCAACAAATTCATTCTTCTTCATTGATTTATCCAGATTCAATCTCAACCCTTGCTTACTGCCACATCACAATTTCCTTTTGGAAATCTATAAATACAGCCTTCAGCTACAAGAAAAGGATCCCACTTTTATGCAAACTTACTCTACAAGAATAAGCATTCAAGCCTTTGAGCAATTAAGCAATTTAGAAGCATTTTAAGAATCATATTATATTACAATCATGGAGTTTGTAGTTTCACATCACTTCATGTAGCTTTCATTATCAATAAATCAATATCATAGCTTGCATATTACATAGCTTTCATATCATAGCTTTCATTGCATCAATCATTTTCAATATCATTATCATATAGATCAAAATTCTCATTCAATAATTTGTCACTTTGATAGTCATAGTGCACAAAATATGAGAGCCACTTTGATCTATCAAATCCTTGGAGTTAGAGAGCAATGGAACGAATTTAGAGATTTGATTATGCTTAATTAGATTGATTTACATTTGAATTCTCTAATAATGTTGCATTGAGAAGTGTATTTATTTATTCACTCATTACTTTTACACCACTTACATTTTGTGCCCACCATGGGGCAAAACCCCAAATCGATTGGTATTGCTTCCGAATTGCAATATTTAAGTTCATCTTTTTCCCTTGCGTCAAAAGTACTCATTTTCACTAGTGTTTTCTGCATTTTTCAAATGTGTGTCTTGTGTGCGAGTTAGGGATAAATTTAGCCAAATTTCTTACAATTTATAAAACTTTCAATTCACCTTTCGGCTAAATTCAAATCAAAGAATGAACAACATTTCAATTTCTAAAGAGAAATACCATCTTTCAAGATTTTCATGTATGAAAATAATTAATAGAAAATTAGTTATTCAAAAAATACTTGGTTCTGTTTGATAAGGATAATATTTATAGAATGAAACTCCAAAACCCTTAATAGTTGTGTTCTCTATTTCTCAAAATTTACCTCTCCTTGCATGCCAGTATTATTTTGTTCTTTCAATGTCCTTTGCAAATTTGTGACATGACACAAAGTTGAGTATTACAAAAGCAATTGCATGCTTAAGGTGGTGCCAAGTACATGGGAGTAGTTTGTCACCCTCATTAATTACCTATTATAATGCATTAATTCCTTGAATAAAGGTGCAATCATTACAACTTAGGATTCAAATTGCAAATGCCTAGATTATTGTGCAGGCTTACTATTAGAGGAGAAAGATGATGCTATGATCATATGTTGTACTCTGGTGTCACTCTGGTCTTTTACATGATGTAAGCCATTAAAGATACGTGATCAATTTGTGATCACTAGGATTAGAACCTCTGATATCAGCTTTTAAGAGAAATACGGGGATTTCGGGTAGTTACCTCCAAGCTTTAGAGAAAACCATAACAAAAAGGAAAGACCAGGAACTGGGTTCAAGAGATTACAAAATTTCAAAACAAACTCTCCAATTTCTAAGTTCTGAATAAAAGGAATGAAATAAAACTACCAAACTCTGATACAAGGAAAGAAATAAAATATTACCGAGATTAACACTTCCAGTGGATGGCTTACCATGTGGAGCTAGGACCAACTGAAGATACAATTCACTTCAATGCAATCACACAACTTCAAGTTTTGGTTTCTGATAATTTGTTAAACTTCATGACAAGACCAAAACACCAAATCTGGGAAAGAAATAAGACTAAAAAAAGGACCAAGAAAAATTGAAAATGAGACCAACAACTGACCAAGCCACATAATGACACCAAAGCAAACAAAAGAAAAAGGGAACAAAAAAAAGGGGTCCACATTTTTCCATAGGGAAAAATGGGGTGTGTTGTGAGACTACACAACACTTACCACATTGGTCACCTATGTGACTTTCCTTCTCAAATGTGGGCCCCTACATAGGAATCAAGGAGTTTGTGACTTGTGCCCTAATCTACCATGATTGGACCTTTATTCAAAGTAGTTAATACATGGTAAAAGAAGTTAATGAAGGTGGAAAAAAATATGTGTACTTGGAACCACCTCAAGCATGCAGTTTCTTTCATAACACTCTACCTCATGCTAAGTTACTAACTTGTAAGGACATCAAAGAATTTAAAACAAACTATGGCATGCAGGGAAGGGTAAGTTCCAAAATGTTGAACACAACTGTGGACACTAAAAAAGTAACCCTTCTACTTTTTCTATCTCATTTGGGCCCTCCTTGTAATTTTGGCTTAATTATGCCTTGGTTTAATGTTGTAATGTGGATAAAACATTCACATTAGGTCTTGGGGCCTTATGAACTAAAAATAACTCAAGTGGTACCTTACTTACGTGTTGTAAAGTGTTGTAACACACTTTCACACTTTTCTAGGGTCTTGTTATTATATTTCATCTAAATAACCCCTTTCCATAATTTAGCAAACCTTATTTTAAAGTGTTGTAAAGTGTTGTAACAAACTTTCACACTTTTCTAGGCTTGTCATTAATAATTGGACATTCTTATGCTTTAATTGGCCCTATTTTACATCTACAAGCCTTACTTATGTTTATTTTTGAGAATAAACCCGATAAACAACATTTAAAACACTTAAATCTCAAAAAATGCCTAATGTGGGACCTGTGTGTGAGAAAATTGGATCAAATTTGAATTAAATTCAAACACATGTTAATAAAACATTAAATCGAAAAGCTGAAAAAGGAAAACAAAATATGCAAACCGTAATAGCAGCTTCTCAAAACCGTCTTATCCTCCTCTAACTTCAGCATTTTGTTGCTTCAAATGGCTCTCAGATCAGCAAGTAGAGCTCAACAAAATGGCAGCATGAAGAACAAGATAAAATCTAAAAATGCATAATAGGCAAAATGCAAGAAAGCTATGCTAGTATGAGAAATATTGCTGTGATATTAAAACTAATATGCATGCAAAGGCTGGTGAAAATATGGCTATGTAAATGAGTATACGAAGTGTGCATATGTGAGCGATTATGCAGAATGTAGGTGGATGATTAACCAAGGCTTGGATTTGCACGTGCTTTTATAGAGTTTTCGAACGAGTTTGATTGGTTGAATCAATCGACGGTCCTGATTAAGCTTGTTTCGAATGGACGACAGGAGATTTTTGAAAGTGGAAAGAAGAATGGAAGGTTTCCCTTCTCTTCGAATGTCGTCATTGAGTTTCGAAGGAAAACTTCCATTTCGAAAGATAAAATACGAATTTAGAAGGGCGAGTTAGTATGAGTTAGAATTTTGGGAAGTGGAATCGAAAATGGAAAGCCACATAATTAAATAAATTATTTAATTATGTTTTAAAAATGAAATTAGAGTGAGGTGGAAAATATTAAATATCATATTTAATATTTTAAAATTTGAAAATGGGATGGAGAATATTCCATTATTTAAATATTTAAAAATATTTAAACTTTAGAATAGAATGATAATTAAATGTAAATAAATTATAACAATTTATTTAATTTAATCAAGCGAAAGGTAAAAGATGAAATGAAGAATATATTCCATTATTTAAATATTAAAAATATTAAACTTTGGAATGCTATGATAATTAAATATAAATAAATTATAAAAATTTATTTAATTTAATTAAGTGAAAAGATGAAAATGTTAGTACTTAATTTAATTAAAGGTAGAAGAATTGGAAAAATGAACGATATAAATAAATAATTAAATTTATTTATATATAGATGACTTTAGAGGAATTAATTAAATAAATTTTATTTAATTAATTAACAAGCTTAATCATGACCATTTTTAGACATATACATTTTGCCCCTCTTTGAAGTGATGTGTAAAACACATTGCTTCAAAGAAAAATAAGATTTTGCCCCTGATATTCTTTCGATATTTCTGCTGATGATGCCCTCTCGGGAGGTAAATCACAGAGGAGAGATGAAGTGGTTTAGCTCACGACAGAAAAATAAATGTCCATTTTGAAAAATAAAGTCACATTTTACCCTTGGTTGACCTTTAAAAGGTAAAAAGGTTGAAAGAGACAAGTCATTTGCACTTTTGACTGTGGTGAAACTATAGCTCTGAAAGCGACATTGTGAGATGGAGATTCGGTATCATCGTCATAGATTCGAGAGATCACGCCGATATCAGAGGCCAGCAGCGTACGAACCACTGGTGAGTCCATCTAACCCTCTGTGCATTCAAAAATTTTCATTTTGAATCGAAATTTTTCATGTTTTCCACGGATTTAGTTTAAGGTTTTATGTTTGCGCGCATATAGAAATCTTTAGGCTCTTTCAAAAAAAATAGGTGCGCATATAGTATAAACAAATGCGCATAGGGTTTAGTTTTTAATTTTTGTAGGAAAAACCAGTATAGCGCATCCCGTGAGAACTAGCGCGCATATAGGGCAGTTTAAAAAATTTTAGGGATAGAGCGCATATAGGGAAAATAGACGCGCATATGGGAAAGCACGCATCTAGCGAAAACAGTGGCGCATACGGTGAATGAAGTGGCGCATACGGGAAAATGCGCATACGGTGACTGTTTTAGCGCATATGGTAAAAACTACGGCGCATATGGGAAAACACGCATTCCGTAAAAAGAATGGCGCATCCAGTAAACAGCCCGAATGAATGCTGTGATAAAAATGATGATTTTGTATTGCTTCCTTAGTCAATAGATAGGTAAATTGTCATGTCTTCATGCTGATATGGGTAGGGATGATAGGAAAATCGAATGATTGATCTGATAACCTTGCTTCCTAGGATAGAAAACAAGGAGTAGATGGAATTGATATGACTTCTGATAAATTTTCTTCCTGCGATAGAAAACAAATAGTAATTGGTGATAGGATAGATGTGATATGATATCCATCCTGATAAAGGTGATTTGATTTGATTGATAGGACTGATAGTGTGATATGGGTCATTGATTTGTTGCAGTGATATGAGTCTTTGATATGGGTATGATATAGTTCACTGATATAGGTCACTGATAGATATGAGTCTGATTTGATTTTGTTTGAATATTTGATATGATTCTGATTGATGATCTGTGTGATGAAAAATAGGAGGTTTTCAAAAACCTCTAGATCAAGGAGCGACATTCAGCAGGATGGGATAGGATCCCCGAGTTGACCCCTGCGGACAGAGCAGTGATTGATGCTTGTGGTTTGAGACCCTTGTTGGCGATGCCGCCAATTAGGATCAACAGAGGATTGCTGACAGCACTAGCAGAGAGATGGCACTCGGAGCACAACACCTTTCACATGCTGACTAGTGAGGTGACACTGACTCCCGAGGATGTTTACAGGATCCTAGGCATTCCAGTTGTTGGCACCCTTGTGTATTACGATCACAAGGAGATTGGAGGTATAGATGCTCTGAGGAGAGTGTATGGAGATGCAAGGATAGCCGGGTATTGGGTACCATGGGCAGACTTTCATGGATATCCAGTCTTGCCAGCAGTTTTGGGTGCTTTCATCGGAGGTCTCATTTGTCCGGATCACCGAGGAAAGGGGTTGTCAGTGGGCTGGGGCAGGATTCTCGAGCAGATGATGCTACAACCGAGGAGGTATGCGTGGGGGAGCTGCATGTTAGCTCACCTTTATCATGATTTGCACCAGGTGGTTTACAGGGGATCCACCAGTCTAGTTGCAGTTACTGGTAGGGCCTAGCATTTGAGTGGCCGGCGGGCACAGGCAGGCCCCATTTATACTCGATGAGTTCTTTACCCACCCGCCTGGGCAAGGTAGATGCGGAAAAACTGGATGACATCGATACGGTCATATGGCGACCATATTTAGATTGTGAGCCATGGGCGATCAATGATATAGAGATGCCCTATGTCTGTATTCCATGGTTCCTGATAGGGAGGACTCCCTTCATTTTGGAGAGATTTTTGGCATTGCGGGTGCAGAGGCAGTTCGGATTCACACAGGGGATGCCGCAGGGGATTGCACACTATGCGCAGAGCAGAGACGAGGTCGGATGGGGGCCATGCATTGTGTACTAGGCCACCTATACAGAGTACATGGCCTTAGCACCTGAGGCATGGGTGGATAGACAAGACATAGTGGATGTTGGGATGTCTGATGAGTATGCTGCCTATTTTCACACACATCCATTTCCATGATTTACCAGTCCGGATGAGCCAGTGCCTATTGTGAGAGTACCACTGCCCGGAGTGGGTGGACAGGCGGATGTGGCCGGGGGTGAGCAGGGAGCTATTGGAGGAGAGGAGGGAGAGGAGAGTGGAGATGAGGAGGGAGACAACTCAGATGGTGATGATGGGGGGATGGGAGGACCGGCAGCGGGGGGATTGGATATCTTGAGGGGTGTACGGATTATGCGGCGTCCGAGGACAGGGATAGGGAGGCAGACAGTGATCTGGCTAGCCTCTTCTTCACAGTAGGGACAAATAGCCACTCTGCAGGCTTAGGTGCAGACATTGCAGGGGTAGCAGGGTCAGCTACAGAGTCAACTGTCATAGGCACAGGCGCAGGTACAGGCACAGGCACAGGTACAGGCACAGGCATAGGTACAGGCACTTGCCCCGGACCCACAGTTGGCTCAGGTGATTGCTGAGAGGGATGCATTCAGGCGACGAGCAGTAGAGGTTGAGGGCGTGGCTTAGAGATTGATGGGCTCAGTGGAGAGTGCATCACTATGAGAGGCCATTGCAGAGGGTATGGAGATGGCTAGGGAGGCTGAGTATTACAGGGTCAGATACGAGGAGCTATGCCCTCTAGAGCGCAGAGAGCCATATCCGAGATCCCACAATAGGACCCGGAGCAGATCACGGACACACACCCAAAGAAGGGGAGTGACAGGGCCACGACAGGATCCAGATGCAGGCACCAGCGGTAGACCACCTCCCTCCGGACCAGCACCATCAGGAGCATCCACCAGCTAGAGTTTATAGTGCAGAACATGTATATGCCATTTTTGATCATTTTTGATGTATTGGACATTATAGTTTCATTGGCCACTGGGACATTTGTATCATTTTTGATGAGTGATGATATGCATCGGCGATGATTATTTTGATGATGATGTGATATTCATTTTTTGATGTGATGATATGATATGCATTGATGTCTATTTGAGATGGATTTTGTTATGCATGATTTGATGACTAACATGATATGCAGGATGGTTTGATTTATGATGCTTTATTATGATTATGATTATCTGATGATGTGTACTAACTATGTTATGCAGATGAATTGCCTATGATGTATGTATTTTTAGATTTTTGCAATGCTAATAAATATTAATGTTGTGCTTCAAATATGCATTATGATGTGAGTGAAAAATGTTATGAGCGAATGGATGCGTGAAATGATGATAAAATGAAATGGTATGAAATGAAATGTGAAATTTAGATGAAATGAAAATGTTAAATGATATGATATGAAATGGAATTGTTAAATGATATGATATGAACTCAGATGATATGAATATGATAATGAATATGAAATGAAATAATATGAATATGATAATAATATGAAATGAAATAATATGAATATGATAATAATAATAAAATGTTAAATGAATATGTTAATGAAATGAAATGATATGGTAAATGAAATGATATGAAAATGAAATGAAATGATAAATGAAAATGATATGAAATGATAAATGATACGAAAATGAAATGTAATGAGAAATGAAATGATATGAAAATGAAATGAAATGAAATGGTAAATGATATGAAATGATAAATGAAATGAAAATGAAATGAAATGATAAATGATATGAAATGATAAATGATATGAAAATGAAATGTAACGATAAATGAAATGATATGAAATGATAACTGATATGAAAATGAAATGTAATGAGAAATGAAATGAAATGAAATGGTAAATGATATGAGAATGAAATGAAATGAAATGGTCAATGATATGAAATGATAAATGAAATGAAATGATATGAAATGATAAATGATATGAAAATGAAATATAACAATAAATGAAATGATATGAAATGATAAATGATACGAAAATGAAATGTAATGAGAAATGAAATGAAATGAAATGGTAAATGATATGAAAATGAAATGAAATGAAATGGTAAATGATATGAAATGATAAATGAAATGAAATGGTAAATGATATGAAATGATAAATGAAATGAAATGGGATGATGAATGATATGAAAATGAAATGTAACAATAAATGAAATGATATGAAATGATAAATGATACGAAAATGAAATGTAATGAGAAATGAAATGAAATGAAATGGTAAATGATATGAAATGATAAATGAAATGAAATGGTAAATGATATGAAATGATAAATGAAATGAAATGGTAAATGATATGCAATGATAAATGAAATGAAATGGGATGATGAATGATATGAAAATGAAATGTAATGATAAATGATATAAAATGAAATGATAAATGATATGCAATGATAAATGATATGAAAATGAAATGAAATGATATGAAATGATAAATGATATGAAAATGAAATGAAATGAAATGGTAAATGATATGAAATGATAAATGAAATGAAATGGTAAATGATATGCAATGATAAATGAAATGAAATGGGATGATGAATGATATGAAAATGATATGAAATGATAAATGATATGAAAATGAAATGTAATGAGAAATGAAATGGAATGAAATGATATGAAAATGAAATGAAATGAAATGGTAAATGATATGAAATGATAAATGAAATGAAAATGAAATGAAATGATAAATGAAATGATATGAAATGATAAATGATATGAAAATGAAATGCAATGATAAATGATATAAAATGAAATGATAAATGATATGCAATGATAAATGATATGAATGAGATATGGAGGTGTAACTAATATAATATGAAATGTTGAGTATGGATGTCCTAATGAAACTAGTATGAAATGATATGGAATGCACCTAATAAGATGATACTGATACTAAAATGATAATGGGTGTAATGATGAAATGATAATATTAATGATGATGAAATGAAATGAAGGTGAAATGCAATGGTGATGATACAAATATTTACATTGTCCTCCAAAAATAGTCCAAAAGATGACAGCCATTGACCTTTCAAAAACTCAAGATGTCAAACCCAATATGCAGTTATGTACAATGACCTAAAATGAAATGCAACTAAAGGAAGCCGATCATTTTGTTGAGCTTTTTAGTGAGCCTGCTTAAATCATCATAGAGCGTTTTAAAATGTTGGAAGTATGTACAAGCATCAGAGGGGAAATTAGCACCAATGATGACCTGAGTACAACTTTCATGATTTTTAATATAGCAAGTGAACACAAGCGTCTAGGTATAATTGAACCGAGATGACCTGAGCATTTCTTGCATAAACAGATAAAGACTAACCACCATCTAATGCAAATTTGGAACTATCATCAATGATAAATCATCACGTCTCGCGACATATTTGCAACCGATAAATGATTAACCTCCAGACAGCAGACAAAGAAAAATCATCCTCTTTCCTTGCCACTCTAGTGTAGTACATCATCGAGTGTGCTCCAGAGAAATGATATCGAAAAATGAAACAACCATTATTCAAAAATGAAACGCTGTGATTCCAAACATTATTCAGATTAGAGATTATCCAGATATGAGTCATGATAAGGTACACAACTGAAAGCTAGTATGATATGGATCAATGGTTGGATGTTTTGGTTTGAGTTGGTTGTTTTGTTTTGCGTGATTGGTTTCGATGTCATTTGTCTCACTGTTTTGGGAAGATCCGAAAGTTGATTGCCCCCAGTATATCTAGATTTTGCCCTTGGTATCAACACAACTTGTTGAAATAAATATATACAATAGTCAAGCCATGGTAAGACATTATCGCTCAAGGAAAATGATGATAGCATGGTGCTGGTGTAACTCTAAGATGATGGAAAAGATGCATGAAAATGAAGATTGAAAAATTAAGTGCAGAACATGACCTAATAGATGGAGAGCTACAAATAGCGTCTGTTTGCCAGATTTTCACTATTTGTTTTTATTGCATTTTCTTGTCAATAGACTGCTTGTTTGCCAGGTTTTCACCCTATGACGGTTTTTTTTTTTTTTTCAAGACTTTCTGATTTTTTTGATATTTCTTCAGGAATATTTCTGATTTTTTTTTGATATTTCTTCAAGACTTTTTCTGATTTTTTTTTATATTTCTTCAGGACTTTTTCTGATTTTTTTGATATTTCTTAGGACTTTTTCTGATTTTTATTTTATTTTATTTTTTAGGACTTTTTTTGATTTTTTTGATATTTCTTCAGGACTTTTTCTGATTTTTTTGATATTTCTTAGGCATAATACTTTTTCAGATGCATGCTGTTGATAGGCTCATCAAACAGGTCCCCTTCTGGCGTTGATAGCTTGTAGGCTCCTGAACCATAAACTTCGATGACCACGTAAGGACCTAGCCAATTTGGCTCAAACTTTCCTTTCTTCTCTCTGTCTTGCTGATTGCGTGGGTTCTCTTTCAGAACAAGATCACCCACCTGAAAGGTATGTGGCTTTACTTTGTGGTTATAGTTGCGAGACATCATTTTTTGATAGGCTTTCAAATGATCAGCAGCTCTTTGCCTCTTTTCGTCTAGAAGTTCCAGTTCTTGAATGCGGGAAACTCTGTACTCATCATCTGTTCTGAGGCCTTTCAATGATACTCTGAGTGAGGGAATCTCAACTTCTAAGGGCAATATAGCTTCTGCTCCATAAACAAGGGTGAATGGTGTTGCCCCTGTTGGCGTGCGGACACTGGTTCTGTAGGCCCATAAAGCAGGATTGAGTTGAATGTGCCAATCTTTACCTAATGCATTCACAGTCTTTTTCAAGATTTTCAATATAGTTTTATTTGAGGCCTCTGCTTGGCCATTCCCTTGTGGATAATAAGGTGTTGAGTATCTATGCTGTATGTGGAATCTCTCACAAAGTTCATCGACATCCTGATTTTTGAACGGACGTCCATTATCCGTAATAATAGAGTTACGAATGCCATACTGACAAATAATATAGTTAAGTATGAATGATGATATTTGTTTGCCGGTAACTTTGGTAAGAGGGACTGCCTCAATCCACTTGGTAAAATATTCTGTTGCTGTGATAATAAATTTATGCCCGTTTGATGAAGAAGGATGAATCTTGCCCACTAGATCTAACCCCCATTGAGAAAATGGCCAGGTTGGTGTAAATGGTTGGAGTTCTTGTGCAGGAGCATGAATGAGATTCCCATGGATTTGACATTTGGAACATGTTTTCACAAATGTGAATGATTCTCTCTCCATTGTAGGCCAGTAATAACCCATTCTAATTAATTTTTTAGATAAGGTCAGTCCACTTGAATGAGTACCACAGATGCCGCCATGAACTTCTTGTAAAGCTTTGTCAGATTCTTCGCGTTCAAGACATCGGAGTAAAGTACCATCAAGACCACGTCGATAAAGGGTATCAACGATGAGGGTATAGCGGGCGGATTGACGGATAAAGTTGCATTTTTTATTACGAGATAGATCGGGTGGTAAGATGTCGTCTTTGAGGTAAGCATAAATTTTTCCGTACCAAGGCGAATCAGATCCTACTAAGTGGCAAATGATTTGGCTTTCAGGTGTATCATAAGCAGGTGTAAATGATTGTTCCACTAGAAATTCATAACGATTCTGAGTTTCTGGGAGCTGTAACAGTGATGCGATCGTAGCCATGGCGTCAACTGCTTTATTATCAAGCCTTGGAATTTGTGTAAATTTGATGTCCACAAAGTATTTCTTGAAGTCATCCACCATCTTTTAATAAGGTAGCAGTTTTTCATCTTTGGTTTGGTAGTCATTATTGATCTGACAAATGACTAATTGTGAGTCACCATACACCTGTAACTCTGTTATTCTCCATTCCAGTGCTATCTTGAGTCCAGTGATTAATGCCTCATATTCAGCTATGTTGTTGGTGCATGGGAACATTAGCCGATATGAATGAGGAATGGTGTGTCCTTGAGGGGTGACAAAAAGTATGCTTGCTCTCGATCCATGTTGAGTGAAAGAACCATCAAAGTATAAAGACCATGGTCGTTTGGATTCTGCAGTGAAGACATCTGCATCTGGAAATTCAATGTGCAAGGGATGATCTACTTGTAGTGGTGCCTCTGCTAATTGATCAGCTATAATTTGTCCTTTGATGGCCTTGCGGTCAACATAGTGTATGTCAAACTCACTTAGAATCATTACCCATTTTGCTAGTCTTCCTGTCAATGAGGCCTTGCTCAACAAATACTTGAGTGGATCAATCTTTGAAACCAAATTGACTATATGGTTCAGCATGTAATGCCGAAAATTTTGTGAAGCAAATACTATTGCTAGACAAGCCTTCTCAATAGAAGTGTAGTTGAGCTCATGACTTGTTAATGTTCTACTGATGTAGTAGATTGCACGTTCCTTCCCGGTAGTGTCTTCTTGTGCTAGCAGTGCCCCCAGAGATGTTTCTGTTGCAACAATGTATAAGATGAGTGATTTGTCTGGATCTGGTGATATGAGAACCGGCGGAGTCATTAGATATTCTTTGATTTTCTGAAAATCCAATTCAAATTTGTCATCCCACTTAAAAGGAACATTTTTATGTAGTAGATGTGTGAATGGTAAACTCTTGTCAACCAATTGTGCGATGAACCTCCGTATAGATTGAAGTCGTCCTTGTAGTGATCTTAGCTGACTGATGTTCTTTGGTGGGGGCATTTCCATAATTGCTTGAACTTTTGCTGGATCTACTTCAATTCCCTTTTCAGAAACAATGTACCCCAAGAGTTTTCCAGATTTAACCCCAAAAACACATTTCTTAGGGTTGAGGCAAACTTTGAATTTCTCTAATCTTGCAAATATTTTGGACAATACTTCAAGATGTCCTTCTTTGGTGTATGATTTTTCCAGTATGTCATCCACATAATCTTCCATGAAGACATGCATCATGTCATGAAAGATGGTAGTCATGGCTCTTTGGTAGGTAGCTCCAACATTTTTTAGACCAAAAGGCATGACATTCCAACAATAAGTTCCCCATGGACATGTGAAGGTTGTTTTCTCTTGATCTTCGGGTGCAATCTTGATTTGGTTATATACAGAAAAACCATCCATTAATGAATACATGGCATGGCCAGCTATTAGATCAACTATGGTGTCAATATTTGGTAATGGGAAATCATCCTTAGGACATGCTTTATTAAGATCTCTGAAATCTGTGCATATTCTAACAGTTTTATCTGGTTTGGATACAGGTACAATATTGGATATCCATTCTACATAGTTGATTGGTCTGATGAAGCTCACATCAAGAATTTTTCTTAGTTCCTCTTTAACCAACAATGCAACATGAGGGTGCATCTTTCTGAGTTTTTGCTTTACCGGTTTGACCCCTGATTTGATAGATAAATGATGCATGATAAGATCAGGATCAAGACTAGGCATGTTGGCATAAGACCACGCAAAATTGACTTGATTTGTTTTCAGGAATTCCACAAACTCTGGTATTTCTTTCTCTGTCATAGATGCGGCTAACTGTAAAATTCTTGGTTTGTCAGAAGTTTCAAGATCAATAGCATTTGTAGGCTCAATCAGAATAGGCGATCGCTCATGGTAGTGTTCTGGGAGAGTATCAAGAGTCCCATCATCTAGCGCCTCAAAGAGGTTTTCACCATCTGATACGCTCTTTATTTTATCTTTTGCTTGATCTAATACTGCCAGATTCTGGTTTTCACCATTAGATCTTTTTTTGTTTTTATTTTTGCAGCTAGGAGACTTGACACTCTCCTGATCAAAAACTCTATGTCGAAAATCACTGGTGGAACAATCATTTGCATCCTCTACAGAAAGGAAGTTTACGATAGCTTCATCACTTGGAAACATAGGTATGTTAATAGATTCCGTAAAATCCCAATCAATAAGGTCAGGATGGAGTAAAGGTAGAGGGTCATTAGGTTGTGTAAGATCGTCTATGGTTAAGGTCATGACAGAGTGATTTGTAGGATCTGAGGTATAAGGTGGATCAATGATGATACTGTCCTCATGATATTCTTGTTCGTTTAGATCTGATTCGGTATCACTAGAATTATAGTCAACCTGTGGTTCGGATTCTCACGGTTGGGACCCTGAACCTTGTCCTTCAATTAGAGTTGGGCATACTGGTGTATTACATCAACCTCTTTTTCTCTCCAGAACTCATCATTGTAAATGGTGTCCCATTCATATTCAGCAGAGTCTGTGTAGAATTGTTGTCAAACATGCCTCTTGTGGATCTGAGCTTTCTTGCAATGCAAAGACAGTGCTATGCAGTTGTTTTTCTTTGGAGTGATTTTCATAACCCAATCTAGTTTTCTCTTTTGCAGCAAGTCCACGGAGGTGAATGGGTTCAATTACTCCTTCCTTCCTTTTTCCAATAGGTCCCTCATCATAACCCATCTTCTGCATGATTAAATACCCTTTTCCATATTTATCTGTGGGTAATTTGACATTAGAAACTGCTTCATCTTAATCTTTATAGAGCCAATTTAGAATTTCAGTATCCTCAGGGTTTTCCATGGGAAATTTTTCTTTGATGAATTGCCCATTAAATTTTGTAATTGGTTCTATTGGCATTTGCTTTGATGCTGATGCTGCTGATATTAGATGTTCTCTAATCGATGGATGTCCATGTGATCGAGGTGATGTAGGTAAATTGACAAGACAAAGGGAGTATTCTCCAACTCCATGATCCTTGAATTTCATCTTTTTGTTAAAGCTATTGGTCAATTGACTGATTTGTGTGTCAATCTTTAGAGAAGTACTAGTATGAGCTTCTCGATTATTAGGGACCAAAGTATCTTGACTGGCCTTTATGTTGGCACAAGTTTGAGTGTTGGAATTATCAGCGGGTATCGTGATTTCTTGTCCATCATAAGGAAACTTGAGACATTGATGGTAAGTTGATGGGACAACTTGCATTTCATGGATCCAAGGATGATCCAGCAAGATATTATATGCCAGATCATGATCCAGTACTTGACAAAAAGTATTCTTTATAATAGGGCCCACTCTGATTGGCAGCATGATTAGACCTTTGGATGCTCTTTCTTCATCATCATAAGCTTATATGGTAATCTTTCTTCTGAAATCAATAGAGTCCTCAGAAAATCCTAAGGCTTTTACCAACTTCAAGGTACAGATGTTCAAACTAGCACCTCCATCTATTAGAACCCGTCTGATGCAAAATTTATGGACCATGACTTCTAAGTACAAAGAGGAGTTATGAGGATGAGTTATGGAAACGTCATCTTTATTAGAAAATGAAAGACAAGTAGGTGAGGACAAATGCCCTACCATGGCTTGAAATTGATTCACATCCAAATCAGTAGATACATTGGTTTCAATGAGGGCCTTTTCAAGAATTTCCTTATGGGTTGGAGAAATCTTTAATAGTTCGAAAATAGAAATTTGAGCGGGACTTTTTCGAAGTTGATTGACCAAATCATATTGATGTTGAGGTGGAGGTTCAGTGGATCTCGAGGAGGTGCCTTTTAAGACAACTTTGGCTTGTGCTCTTGTTGTTGCGTTGACTTCTCTATATTCCTTCTTCTGTTTGACTTTTATGACATTCACCTGCTCATCGTCCGCATAGAGATGGTTGATTATATAGTCATCATTGATGTGATTTACTTCTTTGTCGGAAGACTCACCTTTTTGATAATTAGGTAAAGGATTGCGAAATGCTTGGTGGTCTACATTGGTTTGTTGATTTCCTTCTACTGTGATGATGTCATTATCAATTAAGTCTTGAATGGAATTTTTCAAGGCTTGGTAGTTGTTGGTGCGGTGACCTTTACATCGATGGTAATCACAATAGTATGCCTCATTCCATGATGGAGTCTTTACACTGGGTTCAAAATTTCGTTGAGGTGGTAAAGTAATGACATTTTTGGCCATCAACTCTTTGAATGCGGATTCTAGGGATTGACCCAATGGAGTGAAAGTTCTTCTACTGGAGAAGAACGAAAATCTTTGCGGATTTGAATTTGAGGTGTTCCCTAAAGAATTATGATTGTTATTGTTTCCTCGGTAACCCTGGTTGTTGTTTGTAGTCCCTTGATGGGAAGTGGAGTGTTGATTTGTATTGTTCCTCGGAGAAGGAGGATTATTTCTGTGATTTGCAATTGAGTTGACATTGTTGTTGCGAGTGTTTGGGGTAGTAAGGACGAATGGTTTGGTTGAAGCATGATTTGCATCCACAACACCATCATTCACCATATTTTTGTTGCAGGTCCAAAATTTGGATTTGTCCTGATTATGATGGTTGGAGGAGCTAGGATTTTCTTTGTCATGTTTTATTATTCCTTTCTTGACCAAAGCACTTTCAATGGTTAAGGCATCTTCAATCATTTTCTCAAAAGAAGAAGGACAATGTAAGTTCAAGTGATAGCTCATTTCCGAGTTTAAACTGTTGATGAAAGTAACCATCTTTTCTTTCTCTGGAACAGGACGTGGGTATCTGGAAAACATTCTTCTCCATCTCTGGAGAAACATAACGAAAAGTTCACTAGGTTTCTATGCCATTTTACAAAGATCTATCATGGTGATCTGATGTTGTATGTTGTAGGTGTATTGTAATATGAATAAATTGATCAACTCTTCAAATGTCCTAACGGGAGGTGAGATTTTGGATAACCATTCCATAGAGTGTACTCCCAGACTTCTAGGAAATAATCGCATCAAGTAAATATCTTCGTAAGAAAACTCCAATGTCAAGTTTCTGAAATCTCTAATGTGATCAATTGGATCCGTTTTCCCATTATAGCGATCAAATTTTGGTATTTTGCAATGCTTGGGAAAAGGAATCATGTTTAAACTTCTGTCAAAAGGATAAGGACATATGTCCTCCAAAGTGTATTTCTTTGTGGTTGTTCCCCCTTGTAATTCTCTAACTTGTCCTTGAAGTGCCTTGATTTGTTGGGTCAAGGCACTAAGATCTGAAAGGGGTGTCTCTTTAGGTTTGTTTTTCAAAATTTCAGTGTCAAAGTCATGAGGTAATTTAGCCCCTTATTCGGCTAGATAGCGAAAATATTTGTCCTTATCTCGCTGCAAGATCTTCTCAATGGCTTTATGGAATTTTGGATCTTGTTCAGCTTCTCTAAGACGTTCTTCTTCTTGTTCTTCATCACTATCCACTTGATGGGAAGGATTTTCTTCTTTATTGTCCATGTTGTTAAAAATGGGATTTTGATTTATGTTGAAAATGGGATTACTGCTTTCTCCTTCTTCTTGAATGTTCTAAATATGACTTTATTTTTGGTTCGTATCCTTCAATTTATTGTGCTAAGATCTTGTGGAGATAGGCATATGTTTTTGAAAATTTCCTCTAAACATAGATCACAGTTTTTTTTTTTTGATGGGTGTAATGGTGATGATATCTTGATCTGATAAGATAAGGTAATCTTATGATATGATCAAGAATGCTCCTAACTTATGGGTTGTAGCTTCCAAGATGATAAAGGATTTTAGAATCCTGTTGGGGAAGCTTGAACAAAAAATTAAAAAGTTGTTTTGATGGGTGCACTCTAAGAGATTTTGATCTTTGTTTTGAAGGAGATTCTCTCAAGATCTTTGAAGAATATGGTTTGGGTGTGAAGGATACTCTATGGAAGGTTGGGGTATGTCGTCAAATTCAAGAGGTTGGTTATGATTATGCCATTGTGATAAAGCTCTTCTTTGATAATAAGCTCAGGAATCTAAGGGATCTACAACATATTCATAAGTGAATCCTCTAACAAAATCCTGATATCTGTGAAGGAATCCTTGATAATGAAGCAAAACTTGCCTAATTTTGTACAAGAATTTCCTCTTTTGCAGCGTTTTCTTGTATCCTAACGGTTTCTTAGGTTTTTTGATTCTCTTGGAAACCCATTTCTTCGAAAACTATGTTGACTTCCAGTCCCTAAGCATGGAAGAAGTTATTGGTAAATGTTTTCAAAACAATGATATGAAAAAATTACTAAGTGGCTCTCAGTTGTTGTTCTTCATGTTTCGTTTGGATAATCTCTTTATCTGAGTTAATGTAATGGAAGACACAACAAACATTTTCAAAAATAGTTGTTCTTAAAATCTTATACTAACATGAAGTGTTTGATCAATAAATGTTTTTCATCAAATGTTTTCACTAGTTTTTCACATGAAAGACAGTTCAGACAGACTCACTCTTAAGTACTCAAGTAGGTCATTCTAGTAATCAACAGCCCACATCTTAGAACTGTGTCGACTCACACAGCCGTGTCACCCCCGAAGGGGCGCCCGTGTTTTTGTCTTTTCCAGGCACGTACTCAGAGTTACGGAAGTGGATACCGGGTCCCCTAAGCAAACGGTCCTTGGTAGTTATATGGTGAGTATCTTGGGGGCAGATTCTTCCCTCCCCTTGCACTGTGATTATCAGAATGTTTGGCAACTGACTCGGCTGGCTACTACACTAGGTTCGTAGTAAGGATTTCCGTTCGGTGCGGCAATAATAAACTCCCTCAGGAGACCTCCCAGCCTTTAGAACAAAGGCTTTGGGGATGGTTATCTTGCACACTACCGGCAGAAGAGGGTTTCCCCAGATCTGCTTTAAATTTTATAGTGGGGTGGAATAGCCTGGCTTTGGCTTGAACCCACTTGAGTCGTTCTCGTAGGGTGAGTACTTTTTCCCACTACGGTAGGCTCTCTACAGGATGTAATTGAAAAGAAAAATAACATTGCATGAATTTAAAAGGCAAGTATGGTATTCTGATCACCCAGTTAAGGGGAGAGCATAGACCTATTGCCACAATCACAGCAAGCAAATGTTCTTTTTAAAACCCCAAATAACAATGAGCTAATCTAGGTGAAGATATTGCTTCACCGAAAATAGATTGTTCAATTTTAAACTGCAAAATTCATTGTTTGGTGACTATCCTAGATTGCTTCATTTTAATCCAGATGTGGCTACCCTAGGGTTGGTTCATTTTAAAACTTTTAGAAAAAGAAACAGAATTCTGTCTGCGGAATGCGTCAGACTCAGAATTCTTTAATTTCGTTACAATCTATATGCGCCTAAATAGAGGCTGTATGCGCCAAAATATAGATGCGCTAGAACAGAGGCTGTATGCGCCGAAATATAGATGCGCCAGAACAGAGGCTGTATGCGCCGAAATAGAAACAAAATGCGCATAAACAAACATAAACTAGATGCGCCCTAACAGATACTATAAGCGCCTAAACAGAAACTGGATGCGCCATAAGAAAAATGTCAAATAAACACTATGCATGTAAGAAGAAAACTAAATGCGCTTTAACAGCCATGGATGCACCGTAACAGTCACGGGATGCGCCGTAACAGTTACGGGATGCGCGTCAAAATTTTGTAAAATCAAAAAGTTAGAAACTCTGTATGCGCGTCAGGAATTTTCGAATGCGCCGAAACGTCAAATTTTTCTGAAAAACTGATTCCAGAAAGCCGAAACTATCAAAAAAAACTTGCAGAAAACGTTAAATTTGTGGGTTCCTGCCCCACGGTGGGTGCCATTTTAATGTGTGTGAGAAAATTGGATCAAATTTGAATTAAATTCAAACACATGTTAATAAAACATTAAATCAAAAAGTTGAAAAAGGAAAAAAAAATACGCAAACCGTAACAGTAGCTTCTCGAAACCGTCTTATCCTCCTCTAAATTCAGCGTTTTGTTGCTTTGAATGGCTCTCAGATCAGCAAGTAGAGCTCAACAAAATGGCAGCATGAAGAACAAGATAAAATCTAAAAATGCATAATATGCAAAATGCAAGAAAGCTATGCTAGTATGAGAAATATTGCTGTGATATTAAAACTAATATGCATGCAAAGGCTGGTGAAAATATGGCTATGTAAATGAGTATACGAAGTGTGCATATGTGAGCGATTATGCAGAATGTAGGTGGATGATTAACCAAGGCTTGGATTTGCACGTGCTTTTATAGAGTTTTCGAATGAGTTTGATTGGTTGAATCAATCGACAATCCTGATTAAGCTTGTTTCCAACAGACGGTAGGAGATTTTCGAAAGTGGAAAGAAGAATGGAAGGTTTCCCTTCTCTTCGAATGTCGTCATTGAGTTTCGAAGGAAAACTTCCATTTCGAAAGATAAGATACGAATTTAGAAGGGCGAGTTAGTATGAGTTAGAATTTTGGGAAGTGGAATCGAAAATGGAAAGCCACATAATTAAATAAATTATTTAATTATGTTTTAAAAATGAAATTAGAGTGAGGTGGAAAATATTAAATATCATATTTAATATTTTAAAATTTGAAAATGGGATGGAGAATATTCCATTATTTAAATATTTAAAAATATTTAAACTTTAGAATAGAATGATAATTAAATGTAAATAAATTATAACAATTTATTTAATTTAATCAAGCGAAAGGTAAAAAATGAAATGAAGAAGATATTCCATTATTTAAATATTAAAAATATTAAACTTTGGAATGCTATGATAATTAAATATAAATAAATTATAAAAATTTATTTAATTTAATTAAGCGAAAAGATGAAAATGTTAGTACTTAATTTAATTAAAGGTAGAATAATTGGAAAAATGAACTATATAAATAAATAATTAAATTTATTTATATGTAGATGACTTTAGAGGAATTAATTAAATAAATTTTATTTAATTAATTAACAAGCTTAATCATGACCATTTTTAGACATATACAGGACCCATTCAACATTTTGGGTGAATGAGTCCCCTTAGGTTGGGCCCATTCTCCTAGAGTGGAAATTAGTCCCCTTTGACACAAAATTCAAAATTAAGTCAAATTTTTGGCGGGTTTTCATTTTCTAAGATCTAAGGTCAACTTGTGATATTGTATTTTCAGGAATTATTGCATAATTGTGTATAAATATAAGGTTCTTTCATTCATTTCACCCACAATCACCCAATCAATCCAACAAGCAATCAAGTGATATATCATTCAAGCATTTTGTTTACAAGAGCATTCGAGCACTTTGGAGACATCACTCTCAAGTTTGCAATATTCTACTTGAAGGGTTTGGTCTAGGTTGCAAATTTATCAAAGAGAAAGATTGGAAAAGTTTCCATCAAGTTGTTAAAGTAATTCAAAGTTGTCATAACCCTAAGAGAATCTTGGAGAACACATACAGGTTGAATTTGACAATTTGAGACCCGGATCTGAATCAGGAGCAAAAGAGCAAACTGAGAGCTATAGATTCCATTTTTGAATTTCTAGAAATCCAAAAGTGGATTTTTTCACCATTAGTGGTGAATGATCCCAAATGTAGGGGTTTGATAGAGATTTTTGTAGATCTGAGTACCCATTTGTCTAAAACATGTTCCAACATTGTTCATCCGAAGCGGGACTAAGTCGCCCAGCTTGGTGTATGAGTCTTAGTTGGCCTAAAAAGTAGCAATTTCAAGATTCTAGAGGTCCATTCCATCCTTCTCTAGTTTCCAGGTGCACACTTTAAATCTCATAGTTTTCTATTACAATCTATTTACATTTCTAGATCATTTTGCATATCATGGCGTGTTTTCAAACTTCTTGGATTTTCCAAGTTTGTACTTGGTGGTGAACCCATTTCTTGTTTTCATTCATTTCCAAGGATATCTTATGGTCAGATCTCTCATATCCTTTATTGGGTTGAGGTCTCTAAGATATTCTTGAATGTGAGCATTGTGAAATCATATTCCTCTTCCTTCATTCCCCTTTTGGTGTGAACAAGGAAGTTGTGCATTCCATTTCCATTGTCCACATTTTGGTGAACCTGATTGGGAGGCAAATGACTTGCTTGATAGTTGACTCACATTTTCCTTACTAGCCTTTCACATTTTTATTTTTCTTTTCTTTTTCTTTTTTTTGATTGCATGTGCATAATGTGATCCCTTATGATGTTTTTTTTATGTTCTCTCTCTTTGTGACATTCCTCTATTTGTACCTTCATTCTTCTCTATGTTGTGTATTGCTTTTTCCTTTTCATTTTTTTTTTCTTTATCTTGTATTTTCCTTTTGGGGATGACGCAAGGCATTGAGACATCCAGGTCTCTTTCATGTTGATCCAAAAGGCTTTTCTTTTTCTTTTCCTTTTTCTTTTTCTTGTATTTTCCTTTTGTGGATGATGAATGTATTGAGACATTCATGTCTCCTTCATGTTGACCCAAAATATTTTCCTTTTTCTTTCATCTTATCTTTTAACTTGTCTTGTGTTTTACTTTTGGGAATGACACAAGGTGTCGAGACACCCTATGTCTCTTCCATTTTGACCCAAAATATTTTTCCTTTGTTTTTTCTCTCTTTGTGTCATTCTTCCAATTCTATGTGTATTTGGGGGATGATGATAGTTCTAATCTCTCTATATAAACAATGTAGCAAAGAACATACTGACCCCAAATCCATAGATCCCTTATGTGTTTGGTGTTTTCATTTTTGGGGCAACCCCTTCCTTTTCTTTTTCTCTTGCATGATGTAGCTTTACTTGGAAACATATGACTTGACATAGGGATTTCCATGTTGGCTCTCATATCTTCTTCTTTTGCATTTTTCATTTGCTACTTTAAATGAATTTCTCACAATATGGTGTTTAGCAATTCCTTTAAAGTGGGGGCATAAATTGGCATTACTCTTTTTTGTTTTCCTTTTTTTGGTTCTTAGTGCAACCTTCTTACTTCATATTATGTGTTTTCCACTTTGTGGAAGACATTGGGTATGATGTCTTTCATGAGTGTGATCTATCTTATCATATTGCATTCCTCTTTGGGGCTTGATGCAACACACTACATCCCCTAAGTTGTGAATTTTATATTCTTTGATTGGTTCTCTCTTGGAGACATTAGGCACAATGTTCCTTAAGTTAAAAACCTCACATGAACTAAGCAAGACTCCTTTGAACCTTCCTTTACATGTTTCATTTTTCATTTTTTATATGGCCATCTTGCATAACATAGCTTGCATGCTTATGGAGCCATCAAATTTGTTCATGAGCTCCAAGCATACAAAGTTTTTCTTGTCTTGTGAAGCTCCAAAGGCCATTTTTCTTTTTCTGGTGCCTTATTAAAGTTACCAGGAGGTATAACTTTGGTATAGTTGACTAGGAAGCCAATTCTAAGGCATGACTTTCCCCATAGCCATTTGCATGTTTGTGAGGGCATACCAACCATGAGTGTATGTTTCTCACCTTTTAGGCCTTCTCACTTGATGGATAGCCAGAAGTTCCATCATGTCAGAGTGAATATGTGTTTTCTGGATAAACAACCTAGATCTGATCCACATCATATTGGAAAAATGATCAAAGCTTGATCTAATTCTTTATTTTTTCTTTTATTTTTCTTTTTTTCATCTTTGGAATTGTATGCTTGTTCCTTGTTGTTGTTCTTGATATCATTTTCATGTGTGTTCCTTTGTGCTTAATTTGGTTTGTCATGGGATTGTGATCTTGGGGGCTTGATCACCCCTCTCGATCATTTTCATCCCATCTTGCTAGTATTGGTTCATTGGAACCCCTCTTGATGTGCATTGGTCTACTTTAGTGTGAGTTTGAAGTAAGTTCATCCTCTCACTAAAGTGGGGGCTAAATTTGGACACTAAAAAACTAACCCCTCTACTTGTTTTGTCTCGTCTAGGCCCTCCTTATAATTTTAGCTTAATTGTGCCTTGATTTAATGTTTTAATGTAGATAGCACATTCACATTAGGTCTTGGGCCCTTGTGAACTAAAAATAACTCAAGTGGTACCTTACTTAACTATGCAAAGTGTTGTAACACACTTTCACACTTCTCTAGGGTATTGTTATTATATTTCACCTAAATAACCCCTTTTCATCATTTACCAAGCCTTATTTCAAAGTGTTGTAAAGTGTTGTAACAAACTTTTAGACTTTTCTAGGCTTATCATTAATAATTGGACTTTCTTATTCTTTAATTAGCCCTATTTTACATCTACAGGCCTTACTTATTTGTATTTCTAAGTATAAACCTGATAAACATAATTTAAAACACTTAAATTCTAAAAAAAACTTCAAATGCCTAAGGTGGGACCCATTCACCCAGAGTGGCGAATGAGTCTCCCTTGACACAAAATTCAAAATTAATTCAAATTTCTAGTGAGTTTTCATTTTCTAAGATCTAAGGTCAGTCTGTGATGTATTTTTGGGAATTATTGCATAATTGTGTATAAATATAATGTTATTTCACTCATTTCACCACCAATCACCCAATCAATCCAACAAGCAATCAAATGATCGAGTATCCAAGAATTTTGTTTACAAGAGCATTCAAGCACTTTGGAGCCATCACTCACATGTTTGTAGCATTCTACTTCAAGGGTTTGGTCTAGGTTATAGATTTTATCAAAGAGAAAGATTGGTAAAGTTTCCATCAAATTTTTAATGTCATTCAAAGTTGTCAAAACCCTAAGAGAAGCTTGGAGAACACACATAGGTTGAATTCGATAGTTTCGGATCTAGATCTAAATCAAGATCAGAAGAGCAGATCAAGAGCTTAAGATTCCATTTTTTAATTTCTAGAAATCTAGAAGTGGACTAATTCACCATTAGTGGTAAATGAGTCCCGCTGTAGGATTTTGGGAGAAATTTTTGTAGATCTAAGTACCCATTTGTCCAAAACCTATTTTGACATTATTCACCAGAAGCAGGACTAAGTCGCCCAGCTTGGCGTATGTGTCTCATTTGGCCTAAAAGAAGCAATTTTAGGATTCCAAAGCTCCATTTCATCCTTCTCTAGTTTCCAGGTGCACATTTTAAATCTCAAAGTTTTCTGTTACAATCTATTTACATTTCTAGATCATTTTGCATATCATAGCGTGTTATCAAACATCTTGCATTTTCCAAGTTTTCAGTTGGTGGTGAACCCATTTCTTGTTTTCATTAATTTCCAAGGATATCTTACAGTCATATCTCTCATATCCTTCATTGGGTTGAGTTCTTTATGATATTCTTGAATGTGAGCATTGTAAAATATGATTCCTCTTCCTTCATTCCCCTTTTGGTGTGAACAAGGATGTTGTGCGTTCTATTTCCATTATCCACAACAAGTACCAAGGTTTAAACCTGCACTTATTCAATCACATTATTAAAAAAAAAATCAAATCAAGAGAAATATGAGCACTTCCAGAAGGAAGAAAATAGATGAGAAATTCAATTTCCCTATTTCACAAGTTGTATCAATTGGTGGGACAGTTACAGACACTCACCTAGGGAGATTTAGTGATCATGAATTTGCTACGAGGATTCACCAGGCAAGTTCCACTCAATGTGCTAAGAATATTATTGCAAGTGGACTGCATTTGGTAGGGGGGTTTCCGCTATCAATGGATTCCTTTGAACTAGTACTAGAATGTATGAAATGGTATAACCCAAATAAGAGAGTCACTGAGAAAGAAGAATATAAGTAGACCTCTCCATAGAGGGAATTGCATACATATTTGGGCTCCCCACATTCATAGAGATGAATTTTTTGGATATGTAAGCCCTTGCCATAGTGTACCTAGTTACATAAGAACAAAACAAAAATTAGATAATTTTAACATGGTTTTGGGATAATCCCATAAAGTAGATGAAGAAAATATCAAGGTCAACATTTATTCAGGATGTTCAATACATAATAACTCTATTAAGTATGATTATTGGATACAATGATACCAGAAAATTCAAACCTTGGATGTTCGAGATTATAGTGAAAATGGTGGAAGGCCATGCACATATCCATTGGGGAAGTTTTATCAATGATAAGCTACATTAGAAGATACTAACATTCGTGAACACCCAATGGTTTTCAATGTCTTCCTATGTTCTCTATTCGTATGCCTTGAGGGAAAATATACAAGGATTGAATAGAGTTGGTACCCTAGGTAGAGAACAGGGGCAAAAACTGATTTATGCTCATATGCCCCAGATTACCATCCACCAGTATGGGGAGCATTACCAAGGGTAAATGATGTGTTTTATATGCATCTGGTGAGACTAATGGAAGCGTACAAAGTCAAGAGATTATCCCTCAAAGAACAGAGTGTTATCTGGTCGATTGGGGGTTGGTATATTCAATTCACTAATTTAACTTATATCAGGGTGGAAGGATTTATAAAATACCCCTTCATGCTGCCCAAGTACCCAATAGAAAAAATGTTGTTATTGGAACTTGTGAGATAGATGCAACCATCTCATGCTCTTTTTTCTCAATCATGTAAGAAATTATCTATTATATTCCCCATCACAACTGGGAATTACAAATGCATTGTAGCTAAAAGTGTTGAGATGTATGAGGAGTTGAAACTATTTGGGTTAGAGTTCTTTGCATTAAAGTGGAAAAGTTATGATCTAAAGGAAAACCTTGCCAATAAAATAGGAAAGAAGTATTCTCATGTTTATGATCTAGAGGATTTTTGGCTTGATTGAGATGATGATTATGATGTGATAAAAATTTCACACATGAGGTTGACACTAGAAGAAACAAAGATTCTCAAAATTCACGATGTACTAGAACAATTGGATACAGATAAAGGAGTGGTTTTGAATCCAATTTATGATCTAGATAAAGTTTTTGATGAACCCATCCCAGACCCAAATTATAGAAAGAAGGAGGTAGTAACCATTGAAGAAATTTCTAAACAACTATTGACATATACTCAGTACTAGATTAAGGGTTACATTGAGGCATTGAAATTTTTTGGGATAGAGCCCACATACTAAAGTAATGTCAAGAGAAATCAAAATTTTCTTGATGAATTGGGGTATTGAGGGACTACTAAAAAGAAATGAAATGTTGTAAAAAAGTGAGGAATCTCTCGATACTTCAGGCCAGGGAATTCCAATGGTATCATGGCCAACTAGACAGAATAAAGAAACTATGGCCACTCAAGGCAAAATTTTCTTCCACAAAAAGCTAAGAGCTTAGCCTATGACTTGAGAGGATGTGAGAATGAAGACAAAGGTATGTGTTAAGACAAGTTTTGCATCACAAAAGGTCGAATATATATTTACTTCACCACCTTCAGTTAGCATGATAGCTATGAGACAAGGCTTAGGAGGAACTACTAAAATTCAAGAAGGTCCTAACCTAACTAAAGAAGAATTCAGGGAGCATCTTGAAAAAATGACTACTAAGATGAAATGATTTAAAGAAAAATGGTCTAAAGGAGACCTAGTGATGTAGCTAGTAGTAGAAGTGTTGAACACTAGGTCCTATCTTGAAAATGTAAAAGATGAATTCGTAATAGGATCACTTGATCTAGAAAATGGAAACCATGAAAAAAAAAATGTAAGAGAAATAGGGACACTATGGTTTAGAGATGCATTAATATTGTTGATGAAGAAGATATAATTGAAGATCAGCTTCCACAAGAAAAGACTGAAAAGGATGTTGAGAAACCACTGGCCTCTAATAAATTAGGAGAAAGATGAGACAAGAACAAGGATATAGAGTCCTTACAAACCTTGCATGATGATCCAAGAAATGATGAGAATCCTGCTGTTTTAGGACATCAAGGAAATAATTCTCAAAGGGATGATGTTGAAAATAGGATACGACAGGAAATTATGGGTCTTAAAGAAGAAGAGATAGTAACAAGTCAAGGTAATCCTAAGTCCATACCAATGGGGATAGACAATGTTAATGTTGAAATTTTAAGAGAGGAGGTTCATGAACATGTCGATCATTGGGAATGGGGTAATACAAAAGAGGTAGTGCAGAATGAAGAAGCACTTGACTGGTTAGTCAGGAAATTGGCTCCACTACTGGAGGTGGAACTGGTGCTTCTAGATTTTAGAAGTTTAAGGCAAGGAATGGAAACCCCTAAACCTAGAGATAGAGAAAAGACAAGACATGCTATGAAAAGAAATACAGACAGAGGAAGAAATATCTAAATTGTTGGAAATATGTGTCTCAATCTCATATGCTGAAACCTCTGAAAGAGCCAAGTCGGTGTGACATCCATATTGTCTAGCTGACTAGCAATTTTGGAACCATGTGAAGAGTTCTAGTCATTGAGACCTTGTTTCAGTCTTGCCGAATGGACCTATCACTATGAGATGATGATCGTTGTAACCCTCTATTGAGTAGGTCGGTCTGGCCAACAAGCCATTCTTATTGGATATCAGGGAGACTTTGGGCGGCAAGTGGTGTCGAGGAGATTCATAGTGACTAGAGTCATCGGAGTAACACAAGGGCTTCGATATGTCTCATCGATAAGCATACACTCGGAGCTATCGAGGTGACATGAAAGCCTCGGCAAGAACTCTTACTGACTATTGGTTCTCTCACTGATAGTTATTCACCAAAAGAAATCAGAGTGACATGGTGACTCAGTAAGATCTCTTGCTGATAGATGGTAAGTCTCGTCGATAGCTACACTTGGAGTCATTGGGATAACATATGGTGGCTCGGGAAGAACTCTCAGTGATAGTGGTAAGTCTTGCTAACAATGCAACATGTGTTTGTTATCGGATGTCATCGGTATGACTCCTAGTGAAAGGTGGTCTCAGGGTAACATGGAGGTTTTGATATGAAGTCTTAGCGATGAACGAAATCTCGCCAACAGTGGAACATTGTGGTGTAACTTGAAGGCATTGGTATGAACTCTTGGCGAAGAACGATTGTCTCACTGATGGGAATGCTGAAGTCGATGCAACTTGTGAACTCGGTATAATGTCTTGTCGATGGTCAGGAATCTTGGTGATAACTTCAATTAGGTCTTGTGGCATCAAGGAGACGCAGTTAGTGTCTCACCGACATGCGAATACATTTTGAATGCCTTTGATCGATTGACTATCCTACATGGTTTATCCTCAACCAATCAAGGAGCATAAATGAAACCGCTAGTAGTTAGACTATTGTAGACATTACTAAGAGGAAGATCGACAGACCATGGGTGTCATGGATATACTTAGGAATTGAAGATGATGGTCGGTTTGATAGTTGTATGAACAGCTGGATGAATAGTTTGATGTATGATTAGTGTGATTTCAATTCTGAGCATATTGTAACTTGAATGTTCTGTACAAGGTTGGTCTATGATTATGTTGTTGTAATTTGACATTAGAGAGAGTGAAGCATGTACTCTGTATGTAATTTCATTACTGTAATAAAAAGGGGTTTTTCTTGGTGTGGTGGGTTTTTCTCCCGTAAGGGTTTTCCCAAGTAAATTTGGTGTTCATCTGTGTATGATTATTTCTCTGTTTCTATTATTTCTTTCAAGCGTATCTTAATTGGACTATAATTGAAAATTTAAAAGTTTCTCTGCATTCTTCCTTGAGGTTTTGATGTTAGGAGAGTTAGTTCCACACCTTAGCTTTCCTTACAAGTGGTATCAGAGCCTGGCTAGTTGTGTTATCCTTGTGGGTATGGTGGGTTTTTTGTGTCAATTCTGTTTAGTGGGAGTCTTGTAGAAGTTTGTTAATTTGAATTACAAAATGAGATGGCTAGCATGTTAGGAAAGATTGAAATAGAAAAATTCAATGGCAGCAATTTTGAGTTTTGGAAACTTAAAATGGAAGATCTATTGGTTGATCGTGATCTTTGGATTGCTATGTCTGGAATGAAGCCTACAGGCATGACGCAAGAAGATTGGGACTTTGCAGATAGAAAATCAAAGGGACTAATAAGGCTCTGTTTAGTAGACTCTGTTCTTCTGAATGTTCATGAAGAAAAGACTATATCTTCCTTGTGGAAAAGACTGGCAACTATTTATTAGGGCAAGTCCTTGGTGAATAAATTGTTCTTGAGGAAGAAGTTGTACTCTTTGAGAATGTAGGAAGGAGGATTTGTTGCTGATAATTTTAACTCTTTCAACATGTTGATTGCATAGTTAACATTTGTTGGTGTGAAGAATGATGAAGAGGATAATTTTGTGCTATTATTGTGTTCTTTTCCAGATTCTTGGGATCACCTAGTGATGGCTATTGTTAGTACGACATCCACTTTTAAGATGGAAGATGTTGTTGCTTCTTTGTTATCAAAAGAGATAAGAAGGAAATATTCTGAGATGGTGAAGGAGGCTTTTGTTGTTAGAGGAAAATTGAAAGATAAAGGAAAGAAGGACAAGAAGTCTAAATCAAAATCAGAGGGTAGATCAAAGTCTCCTGGCAAGAAGTCCAAGGTGAAGTGCTAGAATTGTGGGAAACCCGGTCATGTCCAAAAGGATTGTAAAGAGGAGAAAACGAAGAAGAAAAATTCTTCTGACAATGATTCTTCTCATAGTGATGCAGACCCTTCATTGCAGCCTTGGCTACACAAGCATCAGATGATGTTTGGCTGATTGATTCTAGAGCATCTTTCCACATGACATCTCATAGAGACTAGTTCACAAAGTATGAAAACTATGATGGTGGAAAGGTGTATTTGGCAAGTGATTCATCTTTGGAAATTGTTGGCCATGGAAGAGTCAGAATTCAATTCCCTGATGGAAGAGTGAAGGGAAGCAATGATGTAATGCATATACCAAGTCTGGCTCAAAATCTATTTTTTGTTAGTAAGCTGAATGATATTGGAGTGCAAGTCACGTTCCCTGGAAATGACTACAAGATGACTAGAGGCTCTATGGTGCTAGTAAGGGGTGCTCAAATATGTACCTTGTATAAGCTTGATGCACATGCTATTCAATGTAATAGTGTCTCTATAAAGTCACACAAAGCTACTCATGTAGGAAAAGAGGGAAATGTTCCTGATTCTGTAAACTTTATGGAAGTTAAACTTCCAACTGAAAAGACTATGCTCTAGCATCATAGGCTAGGTCACATTGGTAAGAAAGGTTTAAAAACCTTGAAGAATAAAAACCTGGTTGAAGGGCTTGAGGATTGTAACCTCGAAATTGAATTTTGTGAACATTGTATATATGGAAAACAACACCGTGTTTCATTTTATTCCAATCCTCACAAATTTTCTGGTTTGCTTGATTATATACATTATGATGTTTTTGGTCCAGTGAATGTTCCTTCTTTGTCTAAGTCAAGGTACTATGTATCATTTATTGATGATTATTCAAGAAGAGAATTTGTCTATTTTTTGAAAAGTAAATTAGAAGTGTTTAGTCAATTTAAGGAATTTAAGAACCTTGTAAAAAATAAAACTAGAAGGAAAGTAAAATGTTTAAGGACTGATAATGGTGGTGAATTTTTTTCTGATGATTTCGAGAGGTACTGTAAAGATCATGGTATTAAAAGACATAAAACTACACCTTACACTCCGCAGCAAAATGGACTTAAAGAAATGTTCAACAGGACAGTGATGGAAAGAGCACGAAGTATGCTGAGTAGTGCTGGCTTGGAGGAGAAGTTCTGGGCTAAGGTAGTTGCTACAACATGTTACTTGATAAACTGTTCTATGAATTCTACTCTTGTTGAGAAACCACCTTTGGAAGCATGGTCTGGTAAGAAGCCCTCTTTAATACATATTCATGTTTTTGGCTGTGAGGCATATGCACATGTGTCATATGAGAAAAGATCTAAATTGGAGAACAAGGCTATCAAATGTATTTTTATTGGCTTTAGTGCTCACATAAAAGGATACAAGCTTTGGAATCCTAATAAGGAAAAGGTTCTGTACAACATAAGTGTCATCTTTCATGAGCTGAAGCCTTCTACCTTGTATCTACAGTTAGAGACAAAATCAGAAAACAAAAAGGATGTAGTTGAAATTCCTCCAACACTAGATAAAGAGGAATTGAAAATTCAAAATGTACCTAAAACTGAGGAGAGCTCAAGTAGTTCTAAAAGTTCTAAAGAAGAAGAAGAACCTCAGCCTCAACAAGTGTGGAGGTCAACTCATGAAAGAAAGCAACCTGATAGGTATTGGTTTTTTTTTATAGATTCTACTTGTGCCTATGCTTTAATTTCTAGCACTGATGAGCCTAGAATTGTGAAAGAGGCATTTAAAATGTCTGATTCAAATTCTTGGTTGGAAGCCATGAATGAAGAAATCGCATCAATAGAAAAGAATGATACTTGGAGTTTGGTGTCCTTGCCTGAAGGAAAAAAATTTGTGGACTACAAATGGGTATTTAAAAAGAAAATAGGTCTGGATGGCAGTGTGGAAAAATACAAGGAAAGGTTGGTTGCGAAGGGTTATTCTGAGGTAGAGGGAATTGATTATGGGGAAATTTTTTCTCTTGTAGCTAATTTGACATCCATTAGATTTCTTTTGTCACTTGCAGCAACGTATGACTTAGAGATTGAATAGATGGATGTGAAAACAACATTTCTTCATGGTGATCTTGAAGAAGAAATCTATATGTCCTAGCCTAAGCACTTTGTGGAGAAAGGTAAAGAAAAATTGGTTTGTAAGTTGAATAAATCTCTATATGGATTAAAGCAATCTCCTAGAATGTGGTACCAAAAATTTGACACTTTTGTTTTGTTATTGGGATTTGTAAGATCAAAATCTGATCATTGTGTGTATTACAAAGCTGAAACTGATCGAGTCCTTATTATTGCTCTCTATGTTGATGATATATTGTTCATAGGCAATAGTAAGTTAATGATTTTTGATCTTAAGTCTTAGTTGTCTGCAAAGTTTGAAATGAAAGATCTTGGTGCAGCGAGGTATATTCTGGGAATGGAAATAACCAGAGACAGGAAGGATAGAAAAATTTGGCTCAGTCGGAGTAAGTATATCAAGACTGTTCTAGAGAGATTCTGTATGACTGACTGCAAGTAGCTAGTTGTTTCAGTTTTGTAGGGAACAAAGCTATCTATTGAAGACTGTCCAAAATCTCCTACTGAGATGGAGGACATGACTAGTTTACCTTATGCTAGTGCAGTTGGCAGTCTAATGTATGCAATGGTCTATACAAGGCCAGAAATTGCCCAAGCAATGGGAGTAATTAGTTGGTTTATGGCTAATCCTGGAAGGACACATTGGGATGCTGTGAAAAGAGTATTCATATATTTGAAGGGAAATTCAGAATATGCTATGTTACCATGGGAACTTGGTTGAATCACAGAAGACTCTCAATATTCGAGGCTATGTGGATTCTGATTGGGCAGGGGACATAGACAACGGAAGGTCCACCAGTGGATATATCTTCATGTTGAATGGTGGTACAGTGAGTTGGATGAGTAAGCGACAGGCTATAGTTGCTTTGTCCACTACAAAGGTAGAATACATGGCAGCTACACATGCCTATAAAGAAGCAATTTGGTTAAAAAATTTGTGTTCTAACATTGGTTTTGATGCAGAGCTAATAACTATTTACTGTGACAGTCAAAGTGCTATTTGTTTGGCAAAGAATCCTACTTTCCATGCCGGGACGAAACATATAGATGTATAGTATCATTTTGTATGGGATATGTTGGAGGATGGAAAGGTCTCATTAGAAAAGGTGGATACTTTGGAGAATGTTGTAGATGCATTAACGAAGCCAGTGAGCACAAACAAGTTCAGGTGGTGTGCCAGTTCGATGGGCCTTAGTGCCCATGAATCTCAATAGTTTTGTTGTGCTCTGGAGGTGCCTATGTGATCTTCGTCAAGTGGGAGATTGTTGTAAATATGTGTCTCAATCTAATAGGCTGAAACCTCTGAAAGAGCCAAGTCGGTGTGACATCCATATTGTTTGGTGACTAGCAACTTTGGAACCTTGTGAAAAATTTTGGTCCCTGAGACCTTGTTTCAGTCCTTCCAAATGGACCTATCATTGTGACATGATGATTGTTGTAACCCTCTATAGAGTGGGTTGTTCTGGCCGACAAGCCATTCTTATCAGATATCAGGGAGACTCTAGGCAACAAGCGGTGTAGGGGAGATTCATAGAGACTAGAGTCATCGGAGTAATGTCTTGCCGATGGTCAAGACTCTTCGCGATAACTTCAATCGGGTCTTGTGGAATCGAGGAGACACGGTTAGTGTCTCACTAACATGCAAATACCTTTTGAACACCTTTGATCTATTGACTATCCTATGTGGTTTATCCTCGACCAATCAGGGAGCATAATGAAAATCGCTAGCAGTTGGACTATTATGGCCATTACTGAGAGGAAGATAGATAGACCATGGGCATCATGGATATACTCAGGAATTGAAGATGATGATCAGTTTGATAGTTGCATGAATAGTTGGATGAATAGTTCGACGTATGATCAGTGTGATTTCAATTCTGAGTGTATTGTAACTTGAATGCTCTATACAAGATTGGTCTATGATTATGTTGTTGTAAATTGACATCAGAGAGAGTGAAGCCCATGTACTCTGTATGTAATTTCATTACTATAATACAAAGGGATTTTGCTTGGTGTGGTGGGTTTTTCTCCCATAAGGTTTTTTCCCACGTAAATCTAGTGTTCATCTATGTATGATTATTTCTCTATTTCTGTTATTGCTTTCAAGCATATCTTAACTCGACTGTAATTGAAAATTTAAAAGTATCTCTACATTCTTCCCTGAGGTTTTGACATTAGGAGAGTTAGTTCTGCACCTTAGTTTTCCTTACACAAATAGCTACTCTATAGGAGAGAATAGCAGGCATGAAGTGATTGCTAGGTATTATAGGGTAACAATAATTGATGTAGGGAATTCATCATGGTGATAGGAGTTAGAAGAAATGAAAATAAATTTAGAGACTATTGTCACCTGTGTAAAGAAAAATAAGAAAAAGAAGAGAGAATTGAAGGAATATATTGCTTGCCTAAAAAATTTCATTAGGTCGCTCGCCCAATCTAGTCAGTGATAGACTAAATTTCCTTAGAATCTAATGCTAATGTATATGGAGTAGGTAGATGCTAGCATGACACTTCTCCATAAGATAGGCATGTTTGAAGAATGGATGGAGTACCTGTTGAGGCAAGGAGAAAATTCAATAAGGGATGTTATTGGGAGGTGAAAAGAAGCATACCGTTGGTATGACAAGTCCAAAATACTTGAGGGTGAATTTCAGTTCTACCAAGAATAGAATGATAGAGAAGGGAGGAAGCTAAAGATTCTTCTTTAGATGGACGCCCAAGAATTAATAAATGAAGGGATATTCATGGAACATGAAGTTCTAGTATTTGAGAATGGAGAGTACAATTGAGTTAGGAAAGTGACGCTTTATCACAATGTGTTAATGGACTAGAAAATGTCACTGAGATATTTAAGAAATCGATAGATAAGGATGAGAGCTTTATTGAAATGCTAACTCAAAAAAGCTATGATGCTCTAACTTTAGGACAAGATTACAAGGAAGTGAAAGATTTCAAGGAATTTATAAAAAAGGTGAATAAGGATCCTATTCAGTCATTAATTGGAGGGGTTATAGATGAGATCATAGTGTGCAGAATTCCATAAGAAAATATGAGATAGAAGTAATGAAGAGAAACAAAAATATCATTCAAATATCAAAAGAATATGCTTGGAATAAATACAACTGGAAGGTAATTTAAGGCATCCCAAAAGAATGTATGCATCAAGTGTTGCTCGCTTTCCAAGAATATCAGTAGAAAACAGGCAAAGATGAGTCTTCAAACCAAGAGTCCAGTGAAGAAGAATAGGTGGACGGGTACCAAAAACTAAAAATTTTTGTGAATGGGAATATTGAAATAGATTTTGTGGTTTATTCCTAGGCCCATGAAGATAGATAGTCTCGAGAAGTTGTGAAAAGTGCGGCAGATTTTTTTCTATGCAAAGTACCCACAACTTGGAGTCTGAGACTTGAGAATTATTGCTGAAGAAAGTTCAAAATATATTTGACTTTACCTAGAGAGTTTTGATGCCAGTTGTCACCTGCCATGTGCTGCATTTTTATTTGTTTCTTTGATTCTCTTTGATGGGATTAAGTTCAAACTCTTTGAGGCCCTGTTCGTATAAAATTTCATTGGTCGCTTTATTTTAAATTTTAAAGTTTAGAATTTGTGGATGTCAGAGAATAAAAAAAATTCAAGTTTTATTGGTTTTCATGTTTTCTATTCCATTCCAAATTAAAAACTTGCATCTTTCATTAGAATTTAAGTAATATTAGAGCCCAAATTCAAAGCTATTTCCTGATATGAAATCTTATGTAGCTATTGTTTCTTCTTATCAAATAAGACTATGTGTTGCACTGTTTAAGGGTGCATACTGACACTATCTAGTGACAAATGATGACCCTTTCTTTAAACTCTTACATCATTCTATGCCTATATGTGAAGCAATTTGGTGAAGTATAGAATGGTTTTGCTCTAGCTTAGTTATTTCTTGAGGCATGCATGGATAATACTTGGGAGAAACTTTACTTTTCAATAAATTTTATGCTTTTTTTAGAATATATGCTTTATATTTCCATAAAATTTACCAAAAATGATGAATGCATGTAGCTATATTATAAATATTTAAATTCCTTGAATTTTGTGAATGCTTAAAGCTAAATCTACTTAAGTGAAAGAAATATGGGTTTCATGAAATATTGTTGCAAATTCTTTGATTTGATGAAGTTATTGAGTAATATTTGAATTATTAGACCAATATTATGTTTCCATCCTATGGATACCCTCCAATTCTTTACAACCATTTAGCCCTCATTTTTATCAACAATATCACAATAAACCCTAAGTGAACCTGGTGATTCAAGACTTGACATAAATGAGCCTTGGGATCAAGCTAAGTTTTCCTTAGATTTAAGTTTCCTAATGGAGTCTTTCAAGAAACAGAGGTTCTCACATTACTCTATGAGAATTTATCTAGTTGTTGGAATGTATGTGCAAATTATACATCAATAGAAGTGGTACTATATGGATGGAATTCTGTATTCTAAAAAAAGGAATCTAGAGTCTCATAGAGTCACTAGGTCCTGATCTAGTAATCTTCATGTGACTTTAGTTGAACTAAGTGGTTGTATGTTATCCAAACCCCAAGGGTTGAAGCCTGTAAAATTAGTACTACAGAATTTGACTTCTATTATACCACCTTAGCCTATAGTGATAGCTTTCTTTAATGTAGAGTCACCCATTCAATTCATTGTGTATAATGATCTTCCAAAGAATCTGAACAAATTCTGTCTGAAGTCCTATCTTCATAAAGATGTGGAAGAACATATTAGTATCTTCAAAGATGAATGTTTTAGAGAAAAGATACAACATGAAGATGTTGTGTGTAGGTTGTTCCCCTAAATGTTTAGTGATGAAGTTTACCAGTGGTACATCAACCTACCCCCTAATTTTTTTAGGACATTGAAAGAAATGGAAAACCAATTCTTAGCAAGGTTCAGAACACCAATAGATCTTTCCTTGCTATATCATTAGTTCACTCAAATTAAAAGGTTCAATGGTGAACCTATAAATATTTTTAACAATAGATTTCAAAAGGTTTATTCTAGGTTGCAAGCACCCTAAATGGTAGAAAATCTATCTACTATTGCCATATATTACATGCTTATTGATCCATTGACTACAATGTTTGTGAAATGAAGGGAAAATCCTACTACTACCTTAACTAAAGCCTATGTAGAGCCATAAGTGTAAATTTAGAAATGAAATACGTTAGAATTGGATTGCCTGTGAATGGCATAAATGGATTGAATAACTATCTTGTACTGAGTATGAATGGAGTTCTGATAAATCATACAATGACTCTTAACTCTGTTCCTTTAGTAGTCCAAAATGGGATGTTTCCTCATAATAGTTTCTTCCAATCTAGAAATAGTCAAGCTTTGGTCCCACACCCTATTCCAACAATCACAAAAATACATCCCAATGGAATTTCTTTCTTCACATAGAATTAGGAAAGTCAAAAGGTCAAAACTCATGAGGATAAAGAAGAGATTAAGGAAATAACAACTCAACTTAAGAGATTAACCATAGAAGTTACACAATTGAGAAATAAGAAAGTTTATTCTTAGAGTAAAAATAAAAATTTACAAGGTTGAGCATACAATGCTTCCAGACCATCTAGACATTAGAACACACAAAATAATAATGGGGGAGTATCCATGTCTTTAGATAATGCTAATTCCTTTGAGGATAGGTCTATGTATAAGGTGAATTTAGTTGAACTCGACATGATTAATTGGTATAGAAATCATAATACAAACACTCATATAGAAATGGACTTGTTGGTTATTTTTTGAGAACCAAACTTGATCTCACCATACACCTATGAATTTGTCAGAATTCAATGGTTAGCAAAGGTAAGGATTGGCCAACAAACAAGCAAGGATTACTAGGCCCTTACTTCTACTCTTTGGGCTCTATGAAACCTAGGAGGGTGATGCTACCAATGTTCAAATGGTATTTCGTGTGCCATTTTATCATGAACTTCGAAACAAACAAATACATTCATATTAGATGCTAATAGATAAAATTCCTTAAGGATTTGGGTGACCCTTAAGCAAATTTCTACCTAAAGAAAGGAATGAGTGGTATTTCATCATGGTAAATTTTAGATAAAAGCGTTTGAGTGATTTTTTTTCTTGTTTTGTGTTCTTGGTCAGGTAAAGTCTAATGCATTTACATTAAAGATGACCAAATAAATAGACTAGTATCTTATCTTTGGGTAACAAAGTCACATTTATAACACATTGTAATACATTAGAAATTTGACTCAACATTTGTATACTATTGACATATAACCTTGTAATACTTAATTCACTATATTGAAAACAAAAACTACTTAGAAATCCTTGAATTTCATCTCACAAAACCTATGATAAACTAGAAGATCCTTGATCATTTCATTTATAATTTGGAAGACAAACTACATAGGAGAGAATTTGTTATAGAATTTGCATTTCATTCATATTTCATTGATATTGTAAGACTAATTAAGCCCATTACAAATTAGAATGTAACCTAGACTTCATACTATTCTATTCATCTATGCATAATTACAAACTACTCTTACATGATCTCAGTTTGCCAACTAGACCGCCTGAAACCTAAAATTCAAACCCTATAATTGGTCCTGAATTCATAAAAACATGGGAGCAACAAGCCTTAGGCCAAATTACAATTCCAGTCACATTTACATTTGACATTCAATTTCATTTCAATTCCAAAACTCCATGGATGGTTACACTTGCATTTTGTGGAGAGGGAGAAATTGCAAAAGAAAAAAAATATTTCCATTGCTGAAGATTTACCCACCTTCCAAAAGGTGTCATTTTTCATTGTAGCAACATTGAAAACTGCTTTTCCACATCAACCAAAGAAGTTCTCATCATCAGCACCCAAGAAAAATTATTCATTCATTGAAGGAGACAAAAAAACCATCATGGTAGTGGTGTCCAACACCTCTCCTTCATTTCGGTCATCAAAAACAAAAACATTGAACCAGGATGCTACCTTTGTAATGGTTCATCATCTTCAAAATCACAGTATGCATGTCCCCTTTGTGATTTTTTTGACACTAGAGAATCTATCTGTCCATCATTAGAATCCTCTCGATTTTTGAGTCTAAGTGTCTGCCTTATTGCTTGAAGGACCAGCCCCATCTTCCATGGCAGTGTCGGGCTTCCCCATATAAAAAGCATAAGCCTTGTGGTACTTATTCTTCTTCTTCTTTCCCTTGTACTTATCCAATTTCCGTGACTTAGTTTCCTCCTTAGCAAACTACTCCTTCAAAGACACAACATCATTCTTATTCTAATTATGGACAATAACCCTACTTCTCAAGTTGTAAGTTTTCTTAACCTCACCTACCATAGATAAATTATGGTCTCCCTTCTTGGCTTTTGGCTTTGTAAGAGCTCATGTTGTACAATGCCTAGTTTCAGGTGTCCTATCCTGGGGTTTAAACATATTGATCTTCTTGGACCTCTTTACTGGTTGGGTGGACATACTATTATCAAGTTCACTCATTCTTATGGAAGAACAAGGCTAAGGATTATAAAATTTTAATTATAGAGAGACCTAACAAACTTGTAGAACAAAGACACACCACACAATTCCTATCAACTTATTCAAATTCTACAAAAACCCAAACACCTAAAACCTATAGAGCCCACAACAATTTTCTCAAACTAGCCAACTGATGCACATTCAACACATAAAATGTGAATACCAACAAACCCGGGAGAACTATCTTCATTGGTTCTGTAACTACTTTCCAAATCTTCTTTATGCCTTCTTCTTAGACTCGAGTAAATTTCTCAGATCTTGATGATTTCAATTATGAAATAAACTAGTTGAAAACTCTCATTATATCGAACAATTAGAGTGTTTCAACCATTAATGCATAGTGGAAAGCTCGCACGAGTGAAATAGCAACAACTACCTCAAGTTTGAATCACAATCATTGTTGATTTAAAACACAATCAATGATCATCCTCAACCATCACTCCCTTCTTTTATAACTTGTTCTTTAGAAACAGTGATGACACCCAAAAAAATTGCCATGTCGCTATTAATCACATTAGTCACCTCCTATCTGACAGCCATCCTGCATCACTACTTTGGTTTGTGCTCCTTCAAGTGGATCCACAATGTGTCAAGATTCGACGATGAGTAGAATATTCCATCAAACATTCCATCACTCATTGCTAATACATGTTTTGGAACTCCATTTGAAACCACAATGGCCATAAATGATGTGATGGGAATAAGGCATAATAGTATTATCTCCCATTGTTGATTTACCTCACAACGGTCACAACACATCAACGATGGAGAACCCCAAGAAATAGGTCAAGATCAAGCCACGTGCTCATAATATAAGAGCAAGGGTTGAAAAAGTGCCATGCTTAATAATACTTCATATTAGTGATGGTACATTTGAACATGTGACCTCATCACGCATCACTAATTTATAGCTAAAAACTAACATGCAATTAGTGATAATGAGAGAAGTTAGCAATATAGAAGATATTTCCTATATCACTCATCGCCAATTTGAAGACCAAGGTTGAAACTCCATTTGTGATGAGTGATACAAAAGGAAACCATTCATCGTGCACCATTGATTCATAGCCCAAAACTCACAAGCAATCCATGATGAGTGATGAACAAGGTGATGAGCTAGAGCATAAGTGGAACAATTCTACACATGCTCACAAGTTGTTTTGTAAAGGCGATTTCCTAGGACAATGTAAGAAAAGTCCTTAAAGGACTTAAAACCATTATATTCAAAGGATGTAAAGGCCAAAAAAGGTTGAATAATCAACCATATAAAATAAAAATATTTCTTAGACCTAGGCACAAGGGGCCAGTTACCTTATGGACCTCAATTGCTCAAGATGTTTTTAACATTACTAGGAACCAATGTTAAGATGTTAATGCCAAAATATAAAATTTGTAAAAGATGTAGGCTTAAAGGTTATTAGAAAGGGTTTTAGCAATACAAAACCTAAGGCATGACAATGGATAGAACCCTAAGCCCTAGGACATGAAAATAACTGAATCTTGCAAAATTTTCAAGGGGAACACAAAGATTTTTTTAGCAATTCCACTAGTGGCTCCAATTGGGGACACATGCTCTCACAGGCATGGTGAGATTCTAGATCTCAAGGTTGAAGTAGACCAAGCATAGGGACACCAAAACCAAGGATTTTCCTAGATAAGGCAAGAGAGCCAAACCAAAGCAAACATGCCATACATACATAACTTATAGGATTATATCGTACATGGAACATACTTAGGAGAAGTAAGGCTTTAGGAAATTTCCATGTACTAGAGACTTTATAAGTTCATCATATCAATACCTTTCATTCAAAATCCTTTTAGCTTCGTAGGCTTCATCTTCATTGGGGGGGCCCCAAGATCTCAAGAAACTTAAAACCAACATTTATCTCTATTAAATACTTTATTTGCTACTATCTGCATTGGGCTAAGTATGAAAACACTACCATGAATTTCCCACTATCTAACCTTGTTTTCATTTCCATTAATCATCATTACCATGTGTCTGAACTTACCATTGTTGTCATAAATTTTATCCATTTGAAAACTGCAATCAAACATTAACTAAAATCCATAATCATTTTGATACTCTACCACATTCAACACACCACCATGTTCCACCATATGCTCATCCAATTGAACTAAGAAATTGAAACACTCATAATCCACCTTATCATTAAGGTCATAAAATTTGGCATCAACTTCAGTTTGCACATCAAACTGAAAATATTCATACACTTTTTTCAAGATTCCCATCCAGAAACATACAGCCTGACCCTTTGAAGTCACATTGCAATTCCACTTCTGATAACTTAGAATTAATATAAAGCTCATATAAAGCCCTAAAATCATCCTCTGGCTTTTATCCCATGCTAGAAAAATATTCATCTTGTGTGATGAACAAGAAATTTTCATACACAGGCATATTGTCAAACTAGTGTTCACATTCACTTGAGCATTGTGAACCAGTCATACTATCACATGCTCTGCTACCTTGGAAAAATGATTCATCAAAACCCATGGTATATTTTCTCTTATTCATATCAGGGTCATCACCACAAACCCCATTACTGATAATGTCCCATGCATCAAAGAATACCTCCACTTCAGGTTTATTAACATATTCTAGTCCATTATTCAAATCATTACCCTGCTCAATGCAAAATATTTCAAAGGATGGCTCCAATAACTCAATATTAATTGGTTCAAAAGAAAGGAACTCATGTGCACCATCAATTGATGGGTGTGCTGATCCAAATATGAAAGGATCGTACTCTGACCATTGTTCATTAGCAACTAAACAAGCTTCTTTACTCTTCTTCTCATCAATACATTCTTTGTGAAAAACAATCATGTCCATTTTTGTGAAAAAACTTGCATATTCCATCTCTACTTCACATAGACAATTAGGAGCAACTAGGACATCATCCTATTGGTCAGCACCATAGTCTTCATCATTTCTAACACTATGCTTAGAGTTAGGATACTGAACATGAACATTCTTATCTTCAAACTCATCATCACTCACAAAGCGAGCATACTCTATTTTGATATATTTGGATTACATTAAAGGTATCCCTCATAGGGGGATTTTTTCATTCACTTGTGAGAATAATATCTCCTAAGCATGAATATTATTGCATCATTGATAAGAATAAAATGCCTCTAGGTCATGCTTATAAAAAGATTCATACTCCTCAGAAAAATAATCAAAAACCTCACTCTCCCTATGAGCATTACCATAAGGAGATTCATTATCACATGCACTATGCTCAGAGTGTTCAGAGTGAATGCTCAAACTCTTATTCTCAATATCTTTATCCTTGATTTATGATGAGACATCAACAACACATGTAAATGTATCTTTATCCTTATTACTAATGTATTAGTTTTCACATAGGCTACTTGTGAATTGATTACAATCACTATCCTCACCCATACAAGGTGGATGTCCATTCTTTGATTTACCCTTTTCAACTATCTAGTTTTCTTTCTAATTTTTCTCAATAGGGAATCCATTATTGACACTTTGAGACACCATAATTTGTGTATAATCACACTTGTTTTCCTCAACAATCCTTATCCAATCAAGTATTTGATCAAAATCTTGAGGCTTCAACTCTTTTGGCAAGGTACCAATCCTAGCTCAAAAATTTCACAAAACAAGTCAATACATACCAAATCCTTAGGTCTAAAATTATTTGGTATTTCCAACAAGGCATCCAAAAACCTTGAAAACAAGTCATATGGTGATTCTTCCTTATGTCTTTTCATGCTAGACAATCCTTGAACAAAAGGCATTTGATCAACATTGCTCAAATTTTGTTGATGTTCAATTTGGAATTTACCATTAATTGCATTAGGTAATGATGGATGAATTAGAATAGTAGAAACACCATCACCATGAAAATCACTTCTGTTATCTAATCTATTTATATGAGGTGTACTAAAATAGCTAACACTTGTAGCCATATACCCCTTCATCATTGAGTATCTCAAGTTGTTTTCAATGTCCATGAAATTTGATATGCATGATGCAATGTTCTAGGCTCCTTATCTCATCTCAAAAAATATCTAATTTCTTCATCAAATGCACCTAAATATACAATCAAATACTCTGCATCACTTGGTCTCATACTTTCAGGAATATCTCTTATTGCCTTTACAAATCTGAGGTTAAAAGCTAGGACTAACTCTTCTTCATACTTTTGCATTTCCATGAGTTTTTCCTTAATGAACTTGGATTAATTCTTTCACCAAACTGTTCTATAAAGTCTACCATGAAATCATTCCATGAAGAAATAGAATTCACTGGTAAGTATGAAAACCAATCTTTGGCATCTTCTTTTAGGGATTGAACAAAGAATTTCATGACAATTTCTTCATGGTTTATCTCATAATCTCCCGTCAAATTAGTAAATGTATGCAAGTTCTTATAAGTTGGTATAAAGATTTTCCCTTTGAATTTTGGAAAATTTTCTCTAGTATAATTAGGAACAAGGTTTGAGAGACCTTGAATACCATTAAAATTTAATTTTCTATCCTTCTAATGGAAAATTTATTTTGAAAACATGACATGGGATGCACATTCTACATGTTCTCACTTGTCACCCCACATGGAAATACAAGGGAATGATACATTTTTTACACCCATTTTATAAACCTAAAAACATCAACCCTACAATTGATCATTCGTTGTCGTATTCCATCATTTAACCATTACCCAAAATGCATAACTCAAATACATTCATTCCTTGGATCCTTCTAATGGGTAGATTTCAAGATCAAGCATACTTCTTCAACATAATACAGAGACTTCAAATTATATCTAAGGAGTACCACCTCTCTTCATAGAGGATTGAAATTCGACAATATGAATTTTCTTTCAAAAGTTAATTTCATACTGGGCTTTCTTCAATAGCAAAGTCACATATAAATTTCTTTATATTCATTGCCACACAATCCTTTCTAGGTATTAAATTCAATATGTAAACCAGATGTTCAGATTCATCAAAGTCCCTAACTCCTTTCAAATTATACCAGATCCTTTTGAATTCTCCTTCTGGCTTATCATATGAGCTTAGGTCCACTTCACCTCTTCTCAACAAACTCCTCAAATAATGCAAACCAATATTGGAACCTTGGAGTCACCACTCACATCAAGTGAAATTATGGAAATATTCAAAGAATCATATGTAGATCTTGATAGAATTTTCAAATTCAAAGAGAACACAACAAATACTAAACAACACTTTTGAGAATTGAGCTATTGGCACCAAAGCTAGACTGGAGAATAAATTTTTATTTTCAAAGCATTCAAATCTAATGATTTTGGTCTGGACCTAGAGAATTTGTACAGTTTGTTCCCTAATAGAGTTGCCAATTTTTTGGTTATTTTTTGAGAACCAAACTTGATCTCACTAGACACCTATTAATTTTCTATAATTCAATGGTTAGAAAAGGTAAGGATTGGTCAACACACAAGTAAAGATTACTAGGCCCTTACTTCTACTCTTTGGGCTCTGTGAAACCCAAGAGGGTGATCCTACCAACGTTCAAATGGTATTTCCTATGCCATTTTATCATGAACATCAAAACAAATAGATGCATTCCTATCAAATGCTAATAGATAAAATCCCTCAAGGATTTGGTTAAACCTTAGGCAAATTGCTACCTAAAGCAAGGAATGAGTGGTATTTCATAATGCTACATTCTAGTTAAAAGTGTTTGAGTGATTTATGTTCTTGTTTTGTGTTCTTCTTTAGGTATAGGCTGACTCATTTACATTCAAGATGACCAAATCAATATTCCAATTCCTTATCTTTGGGTAATGGAGTCACATCTATAACACACTATAATACATGAGAAACTTGACTCAACATTTGTAGACTACTAAAATATTTCCTTGCAATACTTAACTCATTGTATCGAAAACAAAAACTACTTAGCAACCCTTGAATTTCATCTCACAAACCTATGATCTTATTAAAGCATTTAATCAATTTGTTGAACCAAAGAAAAAATAAAATCATTCATTCAGCCAAAACGATTGAAGACAAACAAGAAGATCCTTGATCATTTCATTTTTAATTTGGAAGACAAAATACATAGAAGATAATTTGTTCTAGAATCTACATTTTCATTCATATGTAGTTGCTACTGTAAAACTAATTAAGCCCATTACAAATTAGATTGTACCCTAGACTTCATACTATTCTGTTCATCTATGCATGATTTACAAACTTCTCTTACATGAGCTCAATTTTCCAACCTAGAACACTTGAAACCAAAAATTTTAACCCCTGTAACTGGCCTTGAAATCCCATTTATAGAAACATGGGAGAAACAAGCCTTAGGCCAATTACAATTTCAATCACATTTACATTTGACATTCAATTTCATTTCAATTCCAAAACTCCCCAGATGGTTACATTTGCATTTTACAGAGAGGGGGAAATCACAAAAGACAAAAATCCTTTCCATCATTGAAGATTTACCCACCTTCCAAAAGGAATCATTTGTCACTGTAGAAGCATTCAAAACCACTTGTCCATATCAACCAAAGAAATTTTCCTCGTCAACACCCAAGATAATAACTTATTTTTTCATTGAAGGAAACAAACCAACCATCGTGACAATGGTGTCCAACACCTCTCCTTCATTTCAATCATAAAAAACAAAGACATCGAACCAGGATGCCACCTTTGCAATGGTTCATCATGTTCAAAATCATAGTACGCATGTCCCCTTCATGATTTTGCTGAAGCTAGAGAAGCTATCTCTTTGTCATCATAATCCTCTTGACCTATGAGTGTCAGAAGGTATTGGGTGCAATCTAGGTTAGTGTCTACCTTATTGCTTGAAAAACCAGCCCCATCTTCCATAGAAGTGTCAAGCTTCCTCATATAAGAATCATAAGCCTTGTAGTACTTCTTCCTCTTCTTCTTTCCCCTATACCTAGCCAATTTCCCTAACTTAGTTTCCTCCTTCTTAGAAATATTCTCCTTCAAAGACATAACAACATGCTTATCTTGATTATGGAAAATAACTTTACTTCTCAGGTTGTAAGTGTTCTTGACTTCATCCACCATGGACACATTACAGTCTCCCTTCTCAGCTTTGGCTTTGCAGGAGCTCTTGGCATACCATTCTTGGTTTTAATTGAAAAGAGACAAAAAAAAGTTGCAAAATGAAGACACACCATGCAATTCCTATCAACTTATTCAAAATCTGCAAAAAACCTGGTGCACGAGCACCTACACCTTAGTGATAAAATTGAAGTCTTGAAGGTTGTCCATTTGGTCATCTAGTTGAGTCAAGGTTAGAATAGTGGTGTTTTAAGCTTACTTATCCTAAATAAGGTCAATAAAGACCATGTTTTATGTATTTGAGAGATATTTTGTTATGGGTGTCAAGTTTAGGGAAAAATTGCAAAAAATGTAATGTTGTCATGGCAAGAAAAGTTGTTAAATTGTAATTTTGAGCATAATTAAGAATATTAGCATTTGAAAGTTGGTTATAGCCATTGGGAAGTTGTATCTTGGAGGGAAAATGTAGTTAAAGGCATTTAATTCTTGAACCAAAAGGTTGTTTGAAGAATAATGTGAAGATTTCCCATCAAAAGAATGCCATTTCATTGTTATTTTTTGTTTCTGAACTTTACTCTCTCTGTATGGTCTCGTATAGATGTGGAATGGTCTAAAGGCTTCCATGATTTGAAGTTATATATTTCTAGTCTTGATTTTCTAGAGTTGATTTGAGTTTCTAATTCAGTTTTTTGAGTTGAGTTTTCCACATTTTGTTTAGACTACCTTATTACACAGTTATAAGGGTTTGAAAGGAAAATCATAATGTATTAATCAATCCACCTACTATTTGACATTGTGGCTCATTGGATTGGCTTGTAACATGTTATAATAGATGTTTAAATGCATTTATGATCAAGGGAAGTCAATTGCACAATGTTGGTGTGATGCCCTAGGGGTGGGCAATGGTATTTTATCATGAAAATGAAGAACCATGATAGGGTTTTCAAAATTTGATGAAGGAATTGGTCTTGTGAGTGTTTGTTGAGTTTGTGAAGATTATTTGGAATATTTTTGAAGCATTTGTTTGAATGGGAAGGCCCTAGAGATGTGAATTTTGTTAAAACCCTAGGTATTTGCATGGTGATTGAGGGTTTGGTGGAACAATACCAAAGAAGCCTTGAAACTGAAAAAAATCATGGAATTTGATATTTGGGGATATTATTAATGATTGTTTGGGGTGTTTGTGTGAAGAGTAGGCAAACAATAGGTACCTCCTTTTTTAAATTGGGCTAATTCACTAACCTAGGACAATGGTGTGTTATATGTTCTCAGATTTGGACCAATGGAACCAATATTGGTTTTTGTATATGTTGTGTAACTCTAAAAAGGGTATCTAGATCACTGATTATTTTGTGAAGTGTTTTGAAATTTGGGTTGAAAAATCCCTTAAACTGGGTTGCATTTGCTACAAGGAAAAACAAAGTTGAGAGTGAACTTTGATGAGATCAAGTGACTTTGTTTTGAAATTTTGTTGGTTCTCATTTGATTGTCATTGTGAGAAGGCTACCACACCTATACTACATTAAAGTGGCATTAGAGCAAGGGAGTAGGTCTCTTGTGAAAGAAGGTTAATGGTTTGAGTGCAAAAAGGTGTAATTGGAGGAATCAAAATGCCTCCTAAGGGAAATGTTTTTGCAAAAAAGATTGATAAGCAAGCTAATAAAATAGAATCCTTAGAGAGGGAGATTGCTATGTTGAAGAATAAGGGTAGGGCTCTCTTGGAAGAGAGTGAAATAGAGGAGAAAACCACTAGTGATGAAGAGGAGATGGATCCAGATGATGTAAGGATGATGAAGCTATTCAAAGATGTGAAGAAGGATGGACATGTCAAAATGGATGTGCCTATGTATGGGGGAAAATTAGATGGAGAAGAGCTCTTGGATTGGATAGGGGCTTTGGAGAACTATTTTGAAATTGAGGAGGCAGGTGAAGAACACAAGGTGAAAAAGGTGAAAACCAAGTTGAAGGGACATGCCTTGTGGTGGAATTTTGTGCAATATGAGAGGGAGAAACAAGGAAAGAACAAGGTCACTTCTTGGGAGAGGATGAAGATGAAACTGAAAGATAAATTCCTTCCTTGTGACTATAATGTTCAGTTGCTTAAGAGGTTACAAAACATTAGACAAAAGGATTTGGATGTGCAAGCATATACTAAAGAATTTTATAGGCTAAGTATACAAACCAAGCATGAAGAAGATGAGGAAGAAATGGTGGATAGATATTTGAATGGCCTTAGGTATAA
>VDFB02193867.1:407961216-408290195 GCA_007258455.2 Sequoia sempervirens
AAACATCCAAAATATTTTCAAAATCCAAAAAACATCCAAATATTTGTAAAGTTTGTGAAAATCCCTAAACATCCAAAATATTTTCAAAATCCAAAAAGCATCCAAATATCTATAAAGTTTTCAAAAACTCAAAAACATCCAAATCATCTTCAAAACTCCTAAAAAGGTCTCAAAAATAAAAACCTATTTATCCAAGTCCAATAAATTGAACTATGTTGTCTTTGTGCTTACATAGACAAGGCCATCATTGATGAGCCCCCGAAGCATAGGTCAGTCCCCTATGTCATGTGTAGGATTTGAGAAATACAAATCCATAGAACCAATGAACTTACACACATCACGAGAAACTTATCACAGAGAAAGAGAGAGAACAAAATAAGGGTTTGGCTCTAACAATGTGCAAAATGTATTATCAGAAAAATGAATGAATCAAGAGAGATGAATACAAGAGATCAATCCTTATAAAAGGAGATCTAAACCTAAAGGAAACCCTAACCCTAAAGGTGAGTGCATTTAATAATGAATATTAATTATTAAATGACTAATATATGTGCATAAAGTGAATTCTTAAGAGGAGAGTAAAGTTAATTAATTACTTTACTCTAACACCCCCCCTTAAGATGAGCTACAATGCAGCTACAAAAAATATAGAAGAAAGCAAAGGAACTACAATGCATGAAAGTAAAATTGGGTCCCGGCAACTAGGCCTGATCAGGTACCCAAATACAACTAAATCTCTGTAAAGCGGAGAAAAGGAGAAAACCCAGTGGGAAAAAACTCCTCTCCAAAAAGAGATGAACAAGAGTGAAAGAAGAAGAGAGATAGAAGGAGGACTCAACATGACCCCCAAGAACTACTTCTATCATGCAAGTACAAAATATGTTCCCCCATAGGAGAGAGAAGTCGAGTAAAGATTTAATTTCATATGGATTGAAAATCTATTTTACTTTTAAAGAATAAAAGTAACAAATGCATTTATCTTCATCTTCGCTTTACATCTACAAATGCTAACTGACTTATAATCAAGTGAAATAATTTAAATGATGTGCAATAGAACACCATATTTTATCTTGAAAGAATACAATTGTCTTTTCTGATACAACTTATTAGTAAGACTTTTGGTTTGATAGATATCACCTATCCTCTTCCACAATTTATATATGGTAGTTTCATCTAAAACATTGAAGATAAAAACATAAGTAAGACATAATCTTATGGTCCCTCTTGCCTTATTATCAAGCTTATCCCAATCCTCATCTAACATCGTTGTAGGTGACTTTGTCTCATTACCAATAGCTAACCACTGATCTCTCTCTTCAAGGGGATCCTCCACTAGTTCCACACATCTCATAATTTGATCCATTGAATCTTTCCAATATCCTAGCGAAATTAAAATTCATTGTAACAAACTTATTTTTTAGATGTAATGCAATAATAAAACCCAGCTATAGCCAAAAACTAAACTTTTAAGAAAGGCATCCAAACTCACTTTAACCGTGACTCTAATACCAAATGTTGAAAATGGAGGTAATTATGTAGCTTAATACTTTGTAAAACTATGAGATTGTAGATCTAAATAAGTGTTCTTTGTTACAATTTATTTGTGGATGATTATCTATTTAGATTAATTTTACCATTTATTGAAGTAGAAAAAAGATTGTAGAAGAATAAGACCAGAAGATAGAAGTGACACAACATATATCGTGGAGAAACCCTTTCGAGAAAAAACTCCACCACCAGAATCAATAGTGCTTGTATTATTTAACCTTAGAATAAGATTACAATAATTCTTTATCAATCCTTGCTTGAGATGCTTCTTTTTCCTTCAACAATTCTTCTTCACAACCTACAATAAAATTTGATAGAACTCTCTTCAACTTGCTGCAATTAATAGACAATTGTGAACATTGTAAACTCCAAAGAGTTGAAAATTACAAGAGGATAAAGGTCCTCACAAATATCTACGCATTCCTTGTGCAAGTAGATTTCTATGAAAAACAATGCCAAACCAAGTCCTTCATCAATTTGGGCATCCCAAATTGAAGTCCTAACTCAACGTTGATTACGAAGATATCTTTTATACTTCTCCTCAAAGTTGGCGCCCAAGAATGGGCCCACTTAACTCAACCTTATAAAATATCTTCTCATGAAAAATTGTTAACTCCAAGATTCCAACTTGGGCACCCAAGGTGGGTCCAAGTAAATCTTTGTTAACTAAAACATATCTCTCCACCATTCATGCAAATATCATGCATGATTGATCATCCCCTATTAACTTAAAGTAGTCACCTATTATCTATCATGAAAATCAAGTCATTAGCATGCAATTCAAGTCAACTAAAGTCAACTAACATGCAATTGAAGATAACCGAACCATAACTGAACTATACTAAATTGAACTAAACTGGTACTGAACTAAACTAAGCTAAACTCCATGCATGTAAACATCAATCCCTAACTTCTAGGATCTTTACATGCATTAATAAAGTGTTATATTTTCTTCAAATAGTTAACTAAACTCAAAGTGGGTTCCACCTTCCATGTGGGTGCCCCATGTGCTCCTATTTTGTAGGAGCTCTTCTTGGGCATCCCCACATGTTCCTATCATTTAGAATTAATTACAGATTTCAATTTATGTGTTCATTTCATTTGATTTTAATCTCTTTATAATCTTAGCATTGAAGAACACTTTCCAAGAACTTAGGAGATACATGAAATAATGTTTCAGATTGCAATTAAATGGCATATTATTCCCAACTTTTAATAAGGCTTGTAGATGCAAAATAGGGCCAATTAAGGCATAGATAAGCCCAATTAATTAATAAAACCCTTGATTAGTGTGAAAGTGTTAGGATACACTTTACAACACCATAAATAAGGCACCATTAAGTTCATTTAGTTTACAAGGGTCTTAAACTTAATGTGAAGGTGCAAATAAATACACTTTACAACATTAAATTAATAAAAAATTAGGTCAATTTAGCTTAAAAGGGCCCTAAATATCATGTGAATGTGTAAAAAAAATTACAACACTAGATCAAGGTGGAATTAGGCCCATTTTAATGTTAACCATTCCCAAATCCAGTAAGGAAAAGGGCTACTTTTTTCATTGCCACACTTACTAACATCCAATTATCATGACATAACCAAAAATAAGTACATCCATCCTACATCCACAAACCATCAACATGCATCTCATGAAATACATCTTGCATTATCACAACATGATATATGAAAAATACAAAAAGAAATGCATCTCATATAATACATCTTGCATTATCACAACATGTTATATGAAAAGATATAAAAAAGGAAATCATCCATTGCATTTTACATACATCTTGCATTCATGAATCATGCATATCCATATCATATCCACATTCATATCATAAGAAAATTATTACATCACATCATATCATAAATATAATCATCACATCACATCATAAGCATAAGAAATAAATGCATCCATACATAAGTCATCACATAAGTATAAATGCTTCATCTGATCATCTCATATATATCAGAAGTAAATTTCATGATACATATCAAAATGTGTGATATACATGTGGCTATCAAAAAGATTTGATGAATGAATAGACATCATATATCAAGGCTACATAAAAAATGCATATATCTATACATAGGGGCTATCCTTTGCTCCCCTAATCCTGCTCTCTAGGTGGTTGCTGACATACTCTTGAAGGACTTGTTCCTCTTGATTGTCCCACTGAGGGACCACTTGCTGAACGAGTAGTACCCAAGGCACTCCTATGTGAAAAATATGGTTACCTCCTATGTCAAGGAATGTCCATATGATATATGGTCCAATAGTATGAAGCCTTGGCCATGGCATGACCATGAAATGAGGGAAAATGTGGGTGATGGTGAATGCAATGCAAATGATATTTATTGAAATAGACATAAAATGTAAGCTAACTCAAACAAAATGCATATGAAAACGTCATGAGTAAGAGTAGCATGTAGATCTATTGAAGATGTGGATGTGGTTGGTCTTACTCCAGTAGCATGATAATGGACTCAATAGAAATTTTAGCATCATAACATTAGCATAAGAGAAGTCATGAAAATGGGATGGGAATCCTCTCATTTATAGAAATGATATGAGATAAATCAAGGGCCAAGATTGATTGTTTGATGAAGGGTTAGGATTGATTGTGAGGTAGGCTTTGGATCAAGGTTGAGATGAGTATTAGCATTGTGGCAAGTGTCACAAAAGGGAAATGAGGTAAGAGGTGAGGTGTTCTCACACATGCGTGAGAACACATTGCGAAGAGTTAGTGGGATTGTGTAAAAGGTTAGTGGTGGTAGGTGGGATCTCACACATGTGTGAGAGGAGGTGAGAGGATAGGATTAGGACACTTATCACTTGGTGGAAAGTTTGGGGGGAGGTGTAGGAAATTAAAATTAGGAAATAATGGTAATGAGGGTTATGCTTAGGGATTAAATCAATTAATTATGGATTAATTGATTAAATGAGGAAGGGTTAAGTTAATAAACCATTGGTTTATTAGCTTGGGTGAAGTTAAAAGTTGGAGAATGGGATAATCATGATTGGGATGGGGATAAAGTTAATTAATCAAGGATTAATCATCTTAAGAAAGGTTCATGGGGATTTTTAGAGAAAAGTGGAAAAAGGTGGGATTAATTAGATAAATGTGGGATTTATTTAATTAGGGATTGTGGATAAAGGTAATGGGGAAATTAATTAAATAAATAAAAAGTATTTATTTTTAAAATTAATTATTAGGATAAGGGAATGGGTTAAATTAATTAAATAATTAAACATTGAAAATTAGTTTTGGGGGTGTAAATAGGGGTTTACCAAAATGATAATAGATAGACCTATTATCCTTTATTTTATTAGGAAATGAGATCCATATAAAGAATTGACTTACAACCCTTGGGTGAGTCAACTCAAGATGTGAATCTACATATTTCCTTTTTTTTTTCAAGATGAGGATCAAGGTCAAACAACACTTTAGGGAGAAAAACAAAAAATAAAAAATTAACACCAAAATGTAATCTAACACTTGGAATTGAAAGATTAAAATCAATACTAACAAAACCAAAAATTAGAATGGAGATTAGTGAAGGGTAGAAGCATGTGTACTAGTCACCAAAAGTGATTTTTAGAAGTTGATCTAGGACTAATTCACCCTAGGGCGAATGGGTCTTGAGTGTGGGTTTTTTTACAACTTTCGAGAGCCTCTGCTACAAATCTAAATCCTTTAATTTACCAAGGTTTCAGGTTTAGGAAGCCGGAAATAAATTCTATAATTATGTTTTCATGAAATAATGGCACTTTTGAAAACTTTTGAAAATTTGTAACGTTCTCCAAATTCAATCTTCAATAGGTCTTGAAACTTTCTTCCACCTAAATTTGTAAACACACATCAAGAGGGAATTTTTTTTCTTTTTATTGAATGGGGGTTTTCCTTGGTCAAACCCCATTTTGGTAATCAAACCTTGAAATGAATAAAATCATGAAAGAGGGAATGAAGAATCAACAAAGCTATGTTACCACTCAACAAACCCTTGGATAGATCTTGGAATGAAGGTTTACAACTTTCATGAAATGGATTCAATGGATGTGGATTTTGACACTTGAATCTTGCTTTGAATCTTTGACTGGAATGCTTGATAGGATCATAAAACCTACATCATCATATTAGCTACAAAAAAATGCATGATGTCAGAAGACTTTGATATGACAGTTGGATCTTGATTGTTGCAACAAAACTTCAATAAATCTTCCTTTGAATTCCTTGAATTTCTCTTGAAATGCTCATGAAAATCTTGAATGCTTAAGTGAATATGCTCTTCAAAATTCTAGGTAAAACTTAGTGAAATAACCTTACATTTATAGATATGTAACCTTAATTTCTTGAAATTCAAATATCACAAGTTGCCATTGAATTATGGATTTGAAAACATTAATATACTACTAAAACATTGTTTAAATTTAGGTCCTAGGACTTAGGGAGGACCCATTCACCCATGGGTGAATGGGTCCCAGGTCCCTAAACCTATGACACACATTGCTCAAGGTAAAGTCTTATGTTTAGGCATTAATTAGTGTCAAGTTTCTCCTTCATAAAATGTAATTTAATGGGCTTGTAAATGAATTATAAGGCTTATTAAGGCATAATTAAGCTCAATTAATCAATAGGTCCCTAAACTTAGTGTGAATATGTAAATATTCATATTACAACACTAAATTAAGGCATAATTAAGTCCATTTTAACTAGGAGGGCCCAAACAAAGTGAAAATGTAAAGGGGTACATTTTCCATCACTACAAATAATAACAAGTATTTATTTAATTAAATATTATTTTAGGTGTCTACATATGGATTTTGAATGGGGGTATGTACCTACACTTTCCTTCCTTATTTCATTAGAAAAAAGAGACCCCTTAGAGTAAGATTGACTATCAACCCTTAGGCGAATCAATCTTAAGAGAGATCTTGTTGTTTTCCTTATCACTTAGGAAGAGGTAAATTAGCTTGAAATGCACTTTTGGGAGATGAATGAAAAATACCAAATCAATGAAATGATGCAATGTAACACATGAATCATCAATTTAAAACCTTAATATGACGGAATCTAGAAAGTTTTAGAACATCTAAGAGGGTTAGGATTTGATGCACCTGTCACCAAAATGTTGTGTTGAGTGTCCTCTAGGGATAGATTCACCCTAGGATGAATGGGTCTTTCCATAGGGGATCAAAATCATCTTATACAATCCTCTAATCCTAGGTTTGTACTCTTGATTCTTCCAAGCTTCATAGTCAAAAGTTCATAATTAAATTTTGAAAGTGAGTTTTCATGGCTTGAATACAATGTTGACAACTTTGCAACTTTGACAACTTTTGCAATTTTTCTAAGGTGATATATATTCAATCCTTCTTCAACCTAAGATCTACAAAAACCATGAAGAAAAAAATATTTGTTTTTGATGAATGGGGGTTTTCCTTCATCAAACCTCATTTTGGTAATTAAACCTTGAATTGAAATAATGAAACATGAAAGGAATGATGAATGAACACCTTCTATGTTGCAACTCACCAAACCCTTGAATGAAACCCTTGAAGGAATAAAATATGATAGATATCTCCAAGGTCTTTATCTCGCATTAAATAGCTTGATTGATGATGTGATCTTGATACTTGAAATTTGAGTTGAATGCTTGAAGCCTACATCACAATGTTAGCTCCAAAAACATGCATGAATGCTAATAAATTTGACATGATGCTTGAGATCTTGAATGCTACAACAACTGGTGGATAAATCTACTCTTTAACACCTTTGACAATAAACTTCATTCTTGTGAAAGTTGAATTGTTTTCTTAGGATTTGAACTGATAAAAAGACTTTGTATTTATAGGTAATTTTCTAATTTCTAGATAATTAAACATTACAAGTTGACATTTGAAATTGAACTTGGGATCATAAATTGCCACCAAAAAACATATTTTAAGATTTAGTAAATAAAGGGGACATATCCACCCAAGGCTGAATGGGTCCTGGCCTAAATTGCCAGGACCTATTCATTTTGGGGTGTTAAAAATGATAATTTCATTAATTAAATATTAACCCCCCTTTAAAAATTGCAATTAATTAGGCTTGTAGATGCAAATTTGGCGCAATTGGAGGCTTAATTAAGTCCATTTAATTAAGGGACCCAAATATTTTGAGAAGATTGAAAAATGGAATTGGAAAGTACATAGGTAAATTACCTTTCAACTATTTCAATTGTGCAAAGATAGGTCATTATACTTCAAAATGTCTAGGTAAAGTTTCAAATGACAAATGTAAATATTACAAAGGTAAATATTTCAAGAAGAGTTACAATGTTATAGAAGATAGTGGTATTTCTGATGATGAGGAATTTGACTACCAAAATGATGAAAGTGATGAATTCTTGTTTATGGCTTTGAATGTTGGAACTAATTCTACTAACGCTACAAGATGTGTGAAATAAATTTCTTTGGAAGAAAACTACAACATTAAAGTAACTATTTTGATTGTCTTTCATGCAAAAGAAGAGAGAAACTAATACATAATTGATAGTGGATGCTCAAATCATATGACAAGTGATAGGAGTATGTTTGTTAACCTTGAGAAGTATGATGGTGGTCTTGTTAAGTTTGGTGATGACACATCCACTAAGATAGGTGGAAATGGTTCAATTATTTTTTATGGAAAGCATTAGATAGATGATATTATTTATGTCAAGGGTCTCTGACATAATCCTCTGAAGGTAGTACAAATATGTAGTAGAGGATATTATCCGGTGTTTTAGCATGAACATTATCAAATAAAAAAAGGAAGCTTTAGAAGCTTGGTTTCTACAGGAACACGGAGAAAAGGAAATTTTTATCAGCTCAAAGGTGTTGGTATTAAGTGCTTCATGACTCAAATAAATGAAATTTGGTTGTGGAATAGAAGAATATGTCATATCAATTTTGATAGCCTAGTGAAGATCAACTATACTCAAGCTATGAGGGACATGCCATGAAGTACAAAGCCTATCAATGCAATTTGCAAAGAATTTCAATTTGAAAAATAGACAAGGAACAAGTTCAAGACCAAGGAATATTCTACTACAAGACCTTTGGAGTTGGTGCATACAGAATTATGTGGACCTACTAGAATAGGAAGCTTTTAAGGTGATAGGTATTTTATGTTGTTAATAGATGATTACTCTAGAATAGCTTGGGTGACCTCGCTCAAAAAAAAATCAGAAGCTCTAAACAATATTAAAGCATTCAAATTTATGGCTGAGAATGAAATGGACTATAAAATCAAGTGTTTAAGGTTTGAAAAAGGTGGTGAGTTAACCTCAAATGAGTTTAACAGTTTTTGTGAAGATTATGGGATAAAAGGAATTTATCAACTCCTAGGACTCACAACAAAATGAAGTTGTGGAAAGGAAAAACAAGGTAGTTCAAAAGGAAACAAGAACCATGTTGAAGGAAGAAAATCTCTGAGACGTCTACTAGAGAGAAGAAATTCATACCATAGTTTACATTCTAAATTGAGGACAAACAAGAGTAAATAGTTCAAAGACCCCTATGAGCTATGGTATGGAAAAAATCCTACTACAAAATATTTTAGAGTGTTTGGAAGTAAATGTTATATCATGGGGGATGAAGAAAACTTAGGAAAGTTTGATGCAAGATCAGATGAGGGAATCTTCATTAAATATTCTCAATAGAGCAAGGCATTCAAGCACTACAACAAGTGACTAAATAAGATGGATGAAAGTGCAAATGTCAAAGTAAATGAAGACACTCATTCGAGCTCAATACTGATATAAGGATATGAATCTGATGAACCCATTTGAAAAGAACAAGAGAAAGAAAAAGAGATGTATGTGGAAAAGGAAGAATCTCCAAAAAAGAATCATAAGAATCCTAAGTATGTGGAAAAATATCATTTTGAGGATCAAATTGAACAATAGGAAAATGTATGCTTTATGGTCTAGGTCATGTAACACCACTCTTCTCCAATTATCATTCAAGAATTCCCTAGGACCCTAAATTGGATTGACTATCAACACAAAGGTGAGTCAATTCTCAACAAGGAAGAACTAAGGGGGTTCTTTAGGCTTCAAGGGATTCACCAACAAGCAAAAGCTCAGAAAAGACAATTTAACATTCAACTCACAAAACCTAGTAATGCAAGCCAAATGATGAATGCAAATGACAAAATTAAGTAATAGAAAGTTATGATGTATGCACCTAGGAAGTCTAAAAATTTGATGAGGATTCTAGAAATGCAAAAAAGTTATCAAAATATGCCAAGGAGGAATAAGATGCCCTTATTGTTGTCTTAGTCCCACTACTATTTTTTGGGGGAAATACGAAATCTTCAAATGTTAGAATATAATCTAAAAGAATATCTGCAAAATACCCTTGGGAGGACTAAGACACCCTTATTGTTGTCATAGTCCCATCTTGAATTTCCAAAATCTCTAAATGTGATCATGAGGCTCAATGTCTGCACTTTCTTCTTCTCAGATCCTAGGTCTTGAAACTTCCAAATATGGCTTGTAGGTGACTTTTTGTGAAGATGATGACTTTTTAATGCAACTTTGCAACTTTACAACTTTTTAATTCAAATGATCTTCAACCTAAATCTGCAAACACAAACACACAATAGAGTGAAAACTTGCTGATTGTTAGTAAATGGGGGTTTTCCTTGGTTAAACCCCTTGTTATGAAGTCTTCAAACTTGTGTGAGATGGATACCTTGAATGTATATCTTGAAATGCTTGAATGCTTGATAGATCTTGACTTGAATTACTTGCTTTAATCAAAATCTTACATCACAAATGTTAGCTAAAAAACATGTACATGATGCAAGAATATCCTTGATATGATGCTTGAATCTTGATGATGGCTCCAAATGCTTGATGAATTTCTCTTGAATGCTCTTGATCTTATAAACTTGCCTTAGGAATGCTCATTCAACTTGCTAGATGAAAAATGAGTGAAAGAATCTTGTATTTATACTTATCCATGCTTAATATCCAGAAATTACACCACAACAAGCTGACACATGAAATCATTAATTAAAGGAGGCTAAATTCTTCCAAGATTTGAAATTAAATCCTAATAATAACTTGAGGGGGGACTAAGATGCCCTAGGTGTTGTCAATCCTGAGGCTTAAAACTCAGGGCACAGACTGGACAAAAAGATGCCAATTTAAGATGCATTTGAAAAGATGGTCACAGGACCTTTGGAGGAAAAAGATTCACTAGGTGGTGTCTTATTCATAGTCTAAAAATCAAGGACACAACCAAAATCATTAAATTATCATTGATCCTTTGATGTTAGTCGAGATTAGCCATACAAAAAATAATTTATTATGCTTGTGGATGCAAAATAGGACTAATTAAGACATAAATAAGGATAAATAAAGCAAGGCAAGTCCAAAAAGGTGTGAAAATGGAAAGGTATGCATTTTCCTACACTACATTTAGCCCCCACTTTAGTGAGAGGATGAACTTGCTTCAAACTCACACTAATGTAGCCAACCACATAATCAAGAGGGGTTCAAATGTACAAATTCTAGAAAGATAGGATGAAAAATAACTAAGAGGGTGGCCAAGCCCCAAAGATAAAGATCCTATGGAAAACCAACATAAGCACAAAGGAACACACTTGTGGATGAGATATGAAGCCATAACTAGATCACTAACATTCACCATCAAATATAGAAAAAGGAAAAAGGAAAAAGAAAAATGGTATTGATCAAGCTTCATTTGGCTGTCCAAAACAAGTTTACAAGTGGAACAGGTTGTCCACTATGCAAACTAAACACATGCTCACAAGGGATAGTGAAGCTAGTTGTCCACTAGGTGAGCCACAAGAGATCCATATCAAATCCATACCCCCATGACTATGATAAGGAAAAAAAGAAAATGCATGCTCACAAGGGCTAGTGAAGCTAGTTGTTCACTAAGTGAGCCCCAGGGAACCATATCAAAGCCATACCTCCATGACTTTAATAAAGTACAAAAATGAAACACAACAAGAAAGAGGGATGTTCAAAGGGATTTTTCTTACTTCATGCAATGTCTCATCTTAAGGAACATTGTGATTAATGTTTCCAAGAGATGACAAGTCAAAGAAATAAAATGCTATCAAAGGAAAACAAACCCAATGACACCACCAAGAAAAGGACCCATCACAAGAAGAAAGAAAATTCCATAATGAAACGTGAGTGTTTATGTATGGCCCCATTTTAAAGTAGTTGCTAACACCATTGTTTTGAGTAGTTGCTTTAAAGTAGAAGACATGAGAGATTACTTAGAAATCCCTATTCCAAGTCATATGTTTCCAATAAGTTATGTCATGCAATGGGAAGGGGTTTCCCCCAAAATGCATAACTTAATACATCACATGCGAGCCAACATAAGGCATTTCATCCACATCCCAAGCTTGCTCTTATATATACATGAAAGGTGATCAATTAGCCAAAAGAGGCAACAAAAGGTGACATACGAGGAAAAGGCTACCTAACCCCTTTCCCCCACTTAGTACAAGGAAAGGATGAGCCAAAATGATTGACGAGAAACATGCTCGTGTAAAAATAAATATCAATTAGAGGAATTAGATGCTTCCACACAAGGAAGAGCACCACACTCCTTAAGATGTTGAATTTTATAACTCAAAGCTTTACATTCATTAGTATAATGACCATGAACTCTATGATATGCACAAAATGAACTCTTGTAGTAGAATTTCTTTTGTGTTCTTGGAGGGAGGGAAATAAAATGATCTTAGAGGTGTCTCAACAAGATACTCTCTTGATCAAAAGTAAAGGATGTTCCTTTATTTTGCAACAAAGATATCTCTTGCTTAGTACAAGGTGTCATACCTACACAAGACTCTTTAGATTGTGAGATTTTGTAATCTTCTATGTAGGAGGGTGTAAAATATAACAAACTCAAATCATTAGTGTTTTGTAAGATGACATTGACATTAAGTGAATATTTCTTTATTTGTTTCCTTTCTCTCAAAGGATAATAATCAAGACCACGTCTATTAATTTACGATGCACTACCATTAAAGTTAGTTTAGAGGAATCTTTTGTTAGAGTGTTCATATTGAGTGAAGGTTTGTTTGATGGTTTGATTTCTATCAAAGGAAAATAACCAAGACCATGGGTTGTTTCTTGCATGCTAGGCTCTATAGGGACACATATACCTTATTCTCTATTACCACATCCTTTTCCACTATATCCAAGTCATTTCATAAGTTTGTAACCTTTTCCATAAAGATTTTTCATTTCTTTAGGATTTGGTGGTTGTTCATAGTCAGTTTTGTTGAATTTTGTTGTATAATTTTATTTTTTTGCTAAAGTGGTTGAGGTGGATGCTTTTAAAGGGTCCTTCAAATTTGTGTTGAAATTACCGCTTTTTCTTTTCCCTTTTCTAAATATTTGTTTATGATCTTGTATTCTCCCACGAATGTTGGTTTGAATTCTAAGGAACCCCAATCATCTTGTAATAACTTTTTAAATTCCTCAATATGTTTTTATTTTTCCTTCTATTGCATAGGTTCTACTTGCGTAGTTGGTGTCAATGTTTTCAAAGGATTCTCTTTATCTTTCTCAATGTTCAAACAATTTTAAGGTTTAGGATCGGCTTCGATTGTATGAACTTTTTTTTGGTAGAAATATTTCATGATACGATGAAGGGGAGAGGAAACAACATGCATCTCATGAATCCATGGTCTACCTAAAAGAATATTTTATGAAAGATCATCAGACATAACATGGATTGAGGTTTGTAATAGGTAATGTGATCACTCCAAGTGGTCATTTTCCCATGTTATCAAAGCCACTAATAGATAAATATGTGGATTGGATTTTGATTTATCAACACCAAGCTTATCCAAAAGGTTTGCACTACACACATTTAAGACTGATTCTTTGTCAACAAGGGTTCACTTTATCCTTGTGCTCTTGTATTGAGCTATGACCATGAAAGCATCATTTTTTTTGCACTTCCAAAGGAGGGAGCTCACTTTGGTGGAAAACAGTGTCAACATTTATTCCTTAAATTAGGGCTACTATTTCATTTGGTTGTGCATTAGAAGGGATATGAACTTTTTGTAAAGCATTTTGAATCATGTTATGATAATGAGGGGAGGCTTGAATAAGGCCCCATAATGATATTTTAGCAAGAGTATTCTTAAGTTGTTCAACAAGATAGGGTTAGGAAATGGGAGGGATGTTGAAGGTGTTTTTCTTGGTTGTGGATTGTTCCTAGTGTTGTATGTATGAGCAATGATATTAAAACTCAGTTGCTACAAAACATTATTCTTAGGTGGTTCGAGGATAAGGACAAGCTTGTTTTGACTTGTGGTTTATGAGAGGGTGGATAAATGATAATTTTAGGCTCGAGAGAGTACTCCAAGGGGTATCTAATGTGCATAACCTCAGAAGACTTATCTTTGTTTTCATGATCTCTTAGTGAAGAGGAGTCTAATGCTACTTTATCATCTTCATATAAGGAATTACTATAGTCAATGTTCTCATTTTCTTGCACCATGATATGTTCCAAAGGGGGATGAGGAGAAGGACAAACAAGACCTCCATGATTCTCAATGATTATATCATCTTTCACCAAGATACCTTTGTCACTAACAGGAGAGGTATCGAGAGAAGAACAATCATGATCATCATGGTTATCTATGCTTGTGTTCTCTTCGATCACATCATTCCCAAAAATAAGAGTGATAAGAGAGGGGGGTAGGTTTAAGGAAAGCATCACTATTTTCACTCTCTTCCACTAAGAGACTCTCATAACTAGGAAATGCATTTAATGAATGACTAACATGCTTATTGACTAAATTTTTCCTTGTAAACTTGGAAAAGATAGATAATAACATTTGTGAAAGGTAATCAATGCAAACTCAAAATGCAATGTAAAGGCCTAGAATGAAATCTATAGATGTGTTTTTTAGATTTAAAACAAGGTAATTTTTTTATTGCACTATTCAATTATCTAAAAAATGAAATGTTGCAAATGCAAATTATGCACAAAACACTAGAAAATTGAAAGCATGAAAACAAATTAATAAACAAAATGAAACATAAAAGTACTAAGAGGATTGGAGAGACCAAAACAAGGTCTATAAACCATGGAAATTGTTCTTTTAGATTGTACCAAGATTGATATGCTAGGTTGGGAAATTTAGCCCCACTTTATGTTTTTCAAGGCAGAATATGGGTTCTCTAAGAGTTGATGAGGATCTACTAAACAGTGATAAAAAACTGTAATGGGACTAATACACTAGGTTGGGTGTATGAGTCTTGCTATAGGATTTTTCAAGATCTTTTTGAATCTTCCAAACCTAGATCTGACACTATTGAATGTTGTCGAAAGGATATATTAGGTACTAAATCACTAGGTTGGTAAAATGAGTCTCGTTCACATTAATTTGCAAAACACACATCACAAGAGAGAGAAAAAATGTTGTTTTGTTAGTGAATGGGGGTCTGCCTTAGTCAAATCCAATTTGAGTAATTAAAATTTGAAATGAATTGAAATAACATGAGGGAATAATGAATGAACAAATGAATGTAACAACCAGCCAAACCTTGTTGAATCCTTGGAGTGTAGATCTACAACTTGTATGATTTGGATTCAATGGATGTAGATCTTGATCATGAAACTTAATATGACTTTGAATGCTTGAACTTGGATCACAAATGCTAGATCAAAATGTTAGCTCACAATCACACATGATGCATTAAGACCTTGACATGATGCTTGACTCTTGAATTGATGCTCCAAATTTGTCCTTTTAAAACAGTGACCATCAACAACCTTGAGTTGATAAACATTTCCATTTTTCCTTTTTCTAGCAAAACTTATAGTTTTGAACCATTTTTTGGTCTCACATCCATTATCCTAAAACATAAGGTTATATCCTTTGCTACAATTTTTTTCAACACTCAAAAGGTTATGCCTTAAACCCTTGATATAGTAAACATTATCAGTATTATGCTTGCCAATAAAACTAATTGAACCTATTCCATAAATCTTAGCACCTAAATCATCACCAAATCTAACATGTCCTCCATCATATTTCTCAATTTTAACAAACTTACTCTTGTCTTTCGACATCTAATTAGAGCATCCATTGTCAATGATCCAATAGTTCTTATGTTGTCTAGCATGAAAAGTAGATAATGTACCATAGGAAAATGGACCTTTCCCATTTTCATAGTATTTTAGGCCTTGTTTCATAGTTTTGGAGCTATGTTGCTCTAATTTTATGATGTATCTTGGCTTGAACATGCTTATTTTGGTGTTAAAACATAAAGAACGACATCTTGTGAAAGTGTTGTGAAGTGTTGTAAGACATTTCTACATTCTTCTAGACTCTATTTAATGTAATTCACCTAAAAATCATCTTTTCATACATCAACAATTCCTATTTTGAAGTGTTGAAAAGTCTTGTAACAAGATTTCACACTTTTCCAGGCATATTTTCCCTACTTACACCATTCTGATGCTTTATTTTGTCTTTTTATGCCCGCATATGCTTATATTAAGTGTATTTTTGGGTCTTATCCAGACAAACAACACTAAATATGAAATTTTCCCCAACACTTGGATTTGGGTTCTAGGTGGGACTTATTCACCAAGGGTGGCGAATGAGTCCCCCTTGGCCCCAAATTCAAAATATTTTAAATTTCTTTTAGGATTTTACTAAAAATTCACTTCATGTCGGCTTGTGATGAGGTATGAACAGATACTAGGGCACAAGATTTGTATAAATAGAAAATTTTCACCTCATTTTACATCTCCCATTCTCTCATCCACTCAAGAATTCACAATTCAAGTAATTTTCAAGCACTCAAGCACTTTGCATCTTCAATTCAAGCACTTTCAAACACTTTGGAGCAACCTTTTGACATCACTTCAGATTTTCATATTCAAGGATGTGGTAAGTGTAATAATTTCATGTTATTCATTTATCATTCCTCTTGCATGTCATTCATTTCAATTGGGTTTAATTACTAAAGTAGGGTTTAACTAAGGGAAACCCCTATTCACTAATCCCCCAACATTTTTCCCCTTTGCATGTGTCTTTGCAACCTTTGTTTTGTAGATTTGATAGTTTTAAAGGTGTTGAAAAGTGGATTTCAAGTCAACTAAGCTCTTCAAATCAATTCATCATCTATCCAAGAAATTTGAGTGACTTTCAAACCATTCTGTAGAATTGATCCTAACAAGCTATTATTCAGTCATTTCCAAATATGGAGAAGCAATGTTGACCTTTGAATTTTCAAAAATATTGGGGAGGACTAATTCACCATCCTTGGAAAATGAGTCCCACTTGAAATATAGAAACCTACATTTTATCAGGAATCAACTCTCGGCTATCAGAAATTAGTTCCTGACACTTTTTCAACAGTAGGAGGACTGATTCGCCACCCTTGGAAAATGAGTCCCATTGTAAAAAATTAGAAATTTTCATCAACATTCTAGACATTTCAGAAAGCTCACACATCATCCAAGTGCACTCAAATTTGACCCTATACTTTCTATTTCAACATGCATATTTCTTTCTATCTCTTCATATTTCATAGTTTTTTCATATCACACCATGTTTTAAGAAAAAAACATAAATCTTAGTTTTGCATTCTGTTGTGCCCTAAGCACACACACCCCGTCTGGAATGGGGACCCTCTTTTCTTTCACCTCTTTCAAGTCATTTTGTCGTCGCCTCATTTTGCGTGCCTCTCCTTTTGATGTCTCAAATGGTCAATGTTGCTTTAAAGCCCCACCGTACGATGACCATGCCTTCCCCTTTTAATTTTGTTGTGTTTTGGAACCTCGCGGAGTCCCTCTGGCTATTTGACCCTGCCAACGGCCTCAGGCCCTACCGGGCCCGGCCGTTCAGGATTCCCTCGCCAGGTTTCCCCACTAAGCCTTCCATCCCTGACGACATCCGCTTCACATCCTCTCGACTCATGGGGTCCGAACCACCATTTTTCGTTTGCTAGAAATTTTTGGAAATATCCTGACAGCTGTTCAACTCTTTCGACCCCAAACCCCAGAGTTCCACTCCCGGGGTTCTGATCGTGCTTCGCCGTCCTCTATGGCGAACCTCCTACGACATCCTGTCTTCTAGGTCCCACCACCTTATTCGCTGACTGAAGTCTGCAGGAGGCCCTGACTGTCTTCGAGTGCTCCAGGCCCAAACATCCAGAATTCTGTCTCCATAATTCTGTGATGTTTCTGCTGTCTCTGACGGTGGATCTTTGGAAAAGCTCTACCATCTGGGCCCCGACTCTCTCTCTCTCTATCGCCGCCATCCCAACCCGAAGCTTCAAGCAGCCATCGTCCTCCACCTCCTCGGCTGTCAGACCCTGGGTCTCCCATTGTCATTGCTGATTTTCAAACTCACCAAACTTTTACGTGGTTGTACCTGCATTTAATACGATCTTTAATGGTGATTAGGCATATAAAATACCCACTTCGACTTGTCATTATCATTTGACAGAGTTGTAGAGTGATTGGAGAACCTGCTTGAGGAGCCCACCATCTTTGACACCATAATGCTCATCGCCCTCAGCATCATTTCATCGATCGTAGGTGGATCCCACATCTCCCCACATCGCGTGTTTGAGGTAGGTCCTCCGTTCACCCTCTCGAGCATTATTTTGGTGATTTCTAAGGATTTAAATGAATCAAAAATGATAAGAAGGCATGAAAATAATAAAACACGACATCGCGAACAAAAAAAATTGAAGACTTGAGAAAAATTTGTGGGTGCCCTTGTCACCAATCCGGAACCTTACCCCGCCGCGGCCGTTCTTCATGCAGGGAGATCATCCCCTTCGGCCCCGAGGCTTGCCTTTGCCATCCATAATAAAATGATGAACCTTGCCGCTGACGGCAATTTCCTCCCTCGGGGCCAGGCCATCGGACTTCCTTGATCAGAAGTCACCCTCGATGCTACCGCATAAAAATAGCAAACTCTTGCTGCCTCTCCAGGCTCCGAGGTCCACCCTTCTCCTCGCCGCAGGCTTTTCAAATTTGATCGGGCGCCTTCGAGTTTGTGGACCCCGCCCTCCGGAGTTCCTCTCGGTTTCCACCATATTTGCCTTTGAGTTTCTGGTGGAGCCCCACCATTCGGGTCCCAGGCCTTCATTCTCCGATTGGAGTCCCGATTAAACTCAAAACATCTTTATCTGCTTCGGGCTCTGGACGACAGGTGTCCATGCTTCCTTACCCACCGTCCCGATGGCAAACTCTTCCGGCCCCTCTGTGCTCTGGGCTCCGCCCTTCTCCCTACTGTGGGAATTTCTATTTGGACTAGTGTCCTTCAGATCTCTTAGGCCCGGGGGTCCAGACATCCATTCCCAGGATTCCACCTTTCTTTCACCATCGGGGAGATATTCGTCTATCACCAGAACCTCACAATGACACCCCTTTTCTCCTGGCGATTTCCCCATGTCCTTCTGATCTTCAGGCTCCAAACCTCTGTTCACCACTGGGATGCCACATGAATAACTAATGCCCTCCTCCTCACCGAGCTCTGGCGATCAGGACTCCTTCCCTCACTTGCCATTCAAAACAGAATTCTCGCACCACCCCTTCGAGCTCCTGGCTCCGCCCCTCCAATTGCTGCCAAATTCGAAGCCAAATCACATGGAGCTGGGACCTTACTACTGGGCTACTCCTTCTGGACTTCCGTCCAACGTTTGTCATCCCAAACGGTGAAGGGCGAGCACCTTCTCGATGCCTCTGGCCTAAATTCTCAAAAATAAAATCACAAACCATTGGCCGCCCTTTGCACTGCCAGACCCTGGACCTCAGAGTTCCATCTTCAGACTATCATTTTCTATCTACCATCTAAAACTGCCATCTCCAGATGGCTCTCCGGCCTAAGACTTCCAGATTCTCCTAAATCGATCCAAATGAGCCCAAATCTAGAATCCAACTTCAACCCACGTGCTGAATTTTGATCCTCTTCATTGCGAACCTCTCAAATTACTCAATCAGTCCCTCCGTAGAATCTAGGCTAGAGAGGAATTTCAGAAAATTTTCGTCTAGGCAGATTGTAGCATCATAATCATGAAAAAAACCCATTAGTCACTTAATCGATTATTGTTAACAAAGAAGCAATATGAAACATCTTAAAATAGCTAACATAAATCATAGAATGCATAATCATTCATCAATAAACCATCCTCATCCCATAATCCTTCATTTTCAACAAAGTTTCAAAATTTTTTTGCCTGGGATGGAATTCTGTGAAAGATATGATAGCAAATTCTAGAAAAATGATAGGACAAAGGATTTTCAAAGAAATTCGGAGAGAATGGAAATCCGTGGGGAAGATGAAACTCTAGAAAATTGTGAATATTGGGAAAACAAGGAGAAAATGAAATGTTGGGGAATTCCACGAAGACCTTGAAATGCTAAATACCATTGTTTTCTCACAACTTTAGTCAAATTGATCGAATGATCACAAATTTGAGGGCCTTGGTCATGCAACTAGTTCCACTTGAACATCCCATATATAATCTTTAAATTCGAGGCTCACTTAAAAGAAAATCAAGAGGGAATGGCGATGCCCTAGGCATAAAAACCTAAATATTTGTCATTAAAAACATAGGGAAAGCTTGGAGTTTAGGTTAAATCAACCACCAGGCTTTGCAAAGGCTTGTTATGACCCACAAACAAGCCACCTCATGATGGAAATAAAAAAAAAAGCTCGAAACTCACTTGGGGAAATCATAAAGCAAACAATATCAAGCAACCCTGGCCACGAAATGCCCAAACATACAGGAATTCAAACTCCAAGCAAATCTAGAATGCCAAAGGACCACTCACATTCATCAATCAAAAGCAAGACAACATGTACATACCATTTGATGAAGTGGAAATTGATTTCAGCAATAACAAATGATAGTTTAGTGACGCTCAACAAAGAACAACAATGATAATGCCTAGGAAATCACCACTAAATTGAACAATTTGCAAACCCAGCGCTCCAAAACAAGTGAAACACCTCAAGATAAGCTCCTCCACTCAATTGAATGTAGATGATGAAGCATAATGGCATAAGGTTCTCCACAAATTGATTAAATACAATCCCTCACAAATTGTACAAGAAGCATTAATGTAGCTGACAAGACAACCTAAAACCAGAATCTGGGAACTCGACGAGACAATGGACATTCAAAATAGTCTGGCCAACGTGGAATTCCACAAAGACTAGAAATATCTGAATCACGGAATGAAGCAAACAAGACCAAACTTGGAGAGGATCCAGGGAATTCCGCTAGGAGCAGATTTTCCCAACAACAGTGAAAAACCAGAGATAAGCTCAAAACTTAATATTTTCAATGAATACCCTAAGGGGGATCACCAAAGAAAGAAAGATAAACACTTAAGCTCATGCCAAGGCAAGGTATATACTCAAAATCAATGGGAAAAAACACCAAGAATGAAAGCGAAAGAGGGTCCCTGCTTTCAGTGGGGTGTGTGCAAAAACTGCACAACAAATGGTGACTCTGCTGGGGAAATGCTCTAGAGCATTTCAGTGGAAAATTGGAATCAAGAACCCAGAATCTCTAGTTTTGATCTCCCTATCAGAGAAAAAAATCAAAATGCAGGATTAAAGAATCAGAACCAAAGGTAGATTGAACCTTCCATAAACTAAAAATCCAAGTGTGTGCACATGAGTTCATTTCCCTCCTTGAGCTACTACATCTAAGCCAAGTTTAATCAGGTCAGGCTATGTAAAGATTCTAACTTCAAAAGAAACCTAGATAGAGCCTCACTACTAGTTAGGCATCTATAGCCCCAACGAGGTTATCATTGTAACTCTCCTAAAGATAGCTCTACTACCAACCAAGCATCCATAGCTCTGATAGAGATATTCAAATACTCCTGATAAGTTGAATTCATTCTTTTGATTTTCAACATTTTCTCTTTTTCTTCGTTTTGATGTCTTTTTTTTCACCCCTTTTTTAATTTAAACCTATGAACAATGAAGTTCACACTCAGGGTTGAGAACCACAGTGGCGCTGAAGTAGAAATAGGATTTTTCACCTGACAAGACCTCACAAGGACCTTACCTCAACCTCAGAATTCTTAAGATGTATCAAATATATAAAATTTCTGAATACTTCAAATTCAAATCAAACTAGTGACCCATTGTCCTTAAATCAAACATTTAGACTACTTGATGATAACAAAAGACCTAGACCATCCATTCAAGACACATGATTAAAGTTCAATTAAATACTTAGAATAGTCCAAGATAAAAGTATATTTTGCATGTAGGTGCAACAAATCCAAAAGAAATACAAGAAGACCTCCAAAGCAAGAGTAGAGCAAAAACACACCAAACTAAAAGAAAATGAAAAGAAAAACATAAAGACAAACCTAATCTAACCAGAGCAAAGAAAAGCAAGCCAAGTAGAAAAGAAACCTACTCTAACTATGTATAGGAAAAGAGCTAAAAACAACTCAAGATTGGAAATAATGCTTCAAATACTACCTATTGATAGGCAGTGGGATATCTTCCCCAGTGAGAGTTTTCAAGAGAAAAGCATTGTCTCCCAAGATTTTTGAAATTTGATAAGGGCCAAGCCAAAGCTTGTCAAATTTACCATGTTCCCCCTTTAGGTCACAGACTTTATCCCAGTAGAGAACTAAGTCATAGATCCTAAAGGCTTTTACCTTAGCTCTTCTATCAAACCATCTTTTAATTACTCCTTGATGCATGGAAATTTTTTCTAATGCTTCATCTCTTCTTTCTTCAAGGTGTAACAGCTCTTGTAAGCGGGCTTCACGCCTGTTTTCTTCATCATAATATTCATTAGTGAACTGTAAAGTGGGGATCCTCAATTGAATTGGAAATACAGGTTCCAGGCCATATACAAGGTGATAAGGAGAGGTTCCTAAGGAAGTCTTTTGTCTTGTATGATCTGCCCACAGAGCAAATCTAAGTTGACTGTGCCAATCCTTGGGATTCTTCTCTAGTAACTTACAGATGACTGTTAAGAGGTTTTTATTAGAAGACTCAGCCAACCCATTACCCTATGGATAGTAATTAGATGCAAACTTTATTATAATCCCATGATCAAAGGCCCAATTGGAAAATTTCAATGATGCAAATTAAGGACCATTATCACAAACTAAATATAAAGGACATCCAAAGCGATTGATAATACTTGATTCAATTAAATTAATTACCACTTCAGAAGTACACTGTTTATATGCAAGAGCCTCAGTCCATCATGTAAAATAATTAGTAACAGTTAGAATATACCTGTGACATGCAGAAGAAGGTGGATTGATGGGACCTATGAAGTCCATCCCCCACTGTGCAAAAGGTTTTACCTCAAAGACTGGTTGAAGTGGAAGAACTGCATACTTTTCTCTAGTTGCTAGAGTCTGGCACACATGGCAAGTTCTGACATGACTGTGTGTGTCCTTAAAAAATGTAGGCCAATAATAACTAGCCCTCATAATTTGGTTCATAGTGGAATGTGTAGATCCATGGCCAGTACCATACCTATCATGAAATTCAACCATGACCCTTTCGGCCTCCTGTTGCCCCAAACATTTTAAGTATACACCTTCATGATTCCTTTTGTATAAGACAACTCCCTTCTGCATGAAACTTCCACTCTTCAAATGTAAGGCCCTTCTCTATACTACATTAAGATAGTCAAGAAACTTTTGATTCAAAAGATAGCAAATGATATCATCATACCAACCCCCTGGGGAAACGTCTTCAAGATTGTAGTGTTGGACTCTAAGGTCAGAACCCATTTCTACCATTGCTCATGTAATCCCTTGTCCTCTTACCAACTTCATGGGTTGAATCTCAATATCATATTCCTACAACATGGTCACCAAATTTTCTTTGCATTCTCCCAGCTCATTTTGCATCAACAACAGTTTGACTACAAGATCAAGAACTATTGCAAAGACCTTGTTTTTGAGAATATAATGCCTAAAATTCTTCACAGCTCTAACCAAGACATAAGCCTATTTCTCCACACTTGGATACCTTAGTTCTACATCTTTTAGTGGAGCACTCATAAATACTATAGGGGGTTCATTCCCTTGATCAAACTTTTGAGTCAACATGTCAGGACAAGAGTGATCAGAGGCAAATGAATATATGTAAAATGACTTCTCATAATCAGGACTTAGCAATACTGGAGCCTCAGCAATAGCTCTTACAATTTCTACAAATGCTTCTTTTTCCTCTACACTCCATTCAACCTTAGCTTCTTGCTTCAGCATGGAATTCAATGGCTTGACTATTTAAGAAAATCTAGTGATGAAATTCCTTATAAAGGGCATTGCCCTGTAGGAAAAAGTGCCCTACTTCATGGTGAAAGTAGTCTTATGCCTATCTTCATACTACACCATAACCTAGTTGTATCCAAAATAGCCATCTAGAAAGGACATCATTTGAGATCCATTGACAATCTGAAGTACTTCATCCAGTGAAGGTACTGGATAATTGTCCTATTTTGATGCCCTATTAAGATTTCTAAAATCCACATACAACATGATTTCACCATTCTTCTTTTGTAGTAGAGTCAGGTTCACAACCCAGGTGGAGTGTCTGACTAGGAATATGATTCTTGTAGACAACTTATGTACTTCCTTATGAATTATGGGTTTTAGTAAGGCATTGATTGGCCTTTTCCTCTGCTTGAAAGGATTCACTCTTGGCCTCAGAGGGATAGTGTGAGTTATGATTGGTGTGTCATAAGTTTTCAAATCCTCATAATTCCAAGCTATTACATCCTGGTATGTATTTAATGTGTCAATTATTCCTTTCCTCTCCTTTGTAGTACATACTTTACCAATGAAGAAATTCTTGGCATCCTCATGATTTCCCATATTGTATGTCTCACATTGTCAACTAATGGACTCCTTGGCATCTTGTTTTTGATCTTTGACCCTATCTAGATCAAAAATCCTTTCTAACTGCACCATTCCTCTAGGAATAGTATTAGTCTTTAGATTGATTACTCCTTCCAGATCCATCTCTGCTTCTTGATGTTTGGTTTCATCAATAATCTGAGAAGCAAAAACATTTGAACTTGTGATAAAATCCAAAATATGCTTATCATCTTCAAATACTTGGAAGTTGGTGACATTATTAGGTATTGAAGGCACTAGATTTAATTCCACTGTAAACTTCTTCAATCTAGAAAGAGACAAAGGCTGCAATGTACTAGCTGCCTAAGCAAGGGAATCTGTTGTGTGGTTATTATTGCATGGTATCAACCAAATTTTGAAGGCATCAAATCCTTTGATAAGGTCCCATACTCTATGCCTATAATTGGTCATTCGTTTGTCATGACAAGAGTACTGCCTCCTAACTTGCTTAACCACTAACTCAGAATCCCCAAAGACTTGCAAAATCTTGACCTTTTTCTTTAGTGCCATTATCAACCTATGGAACAAAGCCTCATACTCTACTACATTATTAGTGCAATGAAATTGAAGTCTATGAGTAGCAAAGAAAGTATTACCTCTTGGACTGATTAACTCAAATACTACTCCAACTCCTTGTTTTGATTTTGATCCATCAAATCTTAAAGTCCAACAACCAGCAGTTGTAGACTTCTTTACTGCATTTTTTGCATTGTTACTGTTGGAGGGTTCTTCAGATAGCATCACTTTCTTTCCTTCAGGATCCTTTTGAACATTTTGAATGTTGATTTTGACTGCTAGGATGGGATTGATACATTTCTACACTTGGTCTACTATAGTCTGACATAAGTAACATTCTAGTTTAGAATGGGAGGCATTATGGAATCTACACCAATTTGGAAAGAGTAGATCATTGAAATTCATTTCCCTACCCAATTGAATCTGATCCTTAATGCATTTCTGAATGAATTCTTAGAAATTTTCCAACAAGCTGAGTTGGTGATCCTCATGAACATCTTCATCAACCAGTTCCATTAGAGTTTTAGTGCTACTAAGTTCCACTGTGTAATCCACAATAATTGTATGCAACATAAGGACCTCTTCTGCATTTGGTTCTTCAAAAGGAGATACAAGCATGTAATTAGCCATACTCACTTCTGATATCAGTATTTCATTGGAGGTATTTTTATATTCTGTGATCATGTATTTCATTCTGGGCTCTTTTTCAATTCTAATTTGGTTTGGCACTCCCTTCCAGGGAAGCCACATGTGTGATTGGTCAGTTGAGACATATCCATTCAAGACCCTAGTGAAGTCTCTTCCTAGAATTAGGCCATAAGCATCAGGTATATCCACCACCTGTATATTAATAACTTGTTGAATTCTAGGGTCAGAAGCAACCTACATATGAATCATGTTCAATTCCCCTACAAGATTAACTTCAGTTCTATCCAGCTGAGTAACCTTCTTTTGGGAATCAGTAGGAGTAATACCCAAAGCTCGATATACGCCAATAGGAATTACATTAGTGGAAGCACCTAAATCAAACAAACAATTGTGGAAGTTCTTACTAAATATATGAACAAATATCAGGAATAGAGGAGTGTCTATTTTCCCTTGAAACAAAGTTAAGGGAGTATCCAATTGAGCAACTTGAGTTCTATCTTTCTCTTTTCCTTTATCTCCAGGAGGCATGTGAACTTGATTATGAGTCTGATTTTTCCCTCTTGCTGGTTGAGAACTAGATGCTTTATTGACATTCTCATTAACTGTTTTGTCTTGTGATATAGAATTTGTATTGTAAGCTCCTAGAACTACATTTCTAATGGTTGGAACTCTCAATAACTCAAATCTAGAGAGACTTACCTTTAGCTTCTTGAGTTCTTCCACAACATATATGGCCAATTGTTCCTCACTTAGGTTAGTAGAGGCCTCCCTTCGGTATTCCACTGCTTTGTCCTTGTTTGCTTCAAAACTTTTCCCTTGTGACATGTCCATAGGTCCTTGATATTTAGATAAATATTGCATTGACACCTAAGGATATAGTGGGTTATTGTTGGCATTAGGATTTGGAGGTGTAGTAAAGTTGTTTGGTGGAATTGATGTGGTGAAGGGGCCTCTAGCCTATGGATGCCTATGTGGCAAGTCCCTCAAGTCATATTTCTTAGCAGGTCATTGGAATGTTTGCATCTCTTCAATATAAGCTTCTTACTCATTGATGGCACCATTGTGGTTCACTGGATTTTCATTGAATAGCTGTGTAATCTCATGTCCATTGCACAACTAATTTTCCTCTTCTTTAAGCTGGTCCAATTCCTTCTCATGTACATTCTCCCTGCTCTATGGAAAAGGAGCATGATTGAGCACCAAGATTGATGAATCATAAGGAGTGGATGGCACCATCTCCTTACTACTCAAAATATTCTCCACTTCATACTGGAAGATTGAAGTTGTTGTTTGGAATTTTGGGAAGTCTAACTTAGAATGTAGACTTGTTTTATGGAGCCTACACCATCCTAATAAGGTAGCCTCAACGAAATATATGCCACTAGGAGGCTTCTCTTGATTGACTAGTTGATCCAATGGGGTAAGGACTCCTCCATTGTAAGGCCTTGTATCCCAAGTCCTGTTTTGTCTAGGTGGTTGTCTCTTGTCAAACCCTTGTCCACCAGTTTGACCCTGCTCAAAGTTTTGGCTTGAAGATTTCCCTTTATCATAATTATGTCCTCTATCATTATATCCTCTTTCAAGATGTTGACCTCTATCAAAATGTTATCCTTGTTGAATATCTCAATTTTCTCTGCTATAATTGGACTGCATACCTCTTTGAGCAGCTTGAAGCTAATTGTTCTGGTTTCTCAAATAAGTCACCTCCATATTCAGTTTCTTCACTTGCTCAATTGGCTCATCCAATCTCTGTTGGTTAGAATTTCTATATGGGGGCTAATTTGCATTATTTTGAGGATATGCTACTGCAGTGCTGGTATTCAGTGACTGTTTCAAGACTTCAGAGTTCTATAGATAAATGGGAAAACCAGCCTAAGATTGTGGATGAAGAGGTTTATTCACATTTTCCTAGGGGTAGCTAATTGCAGGTGGGACTTGACTCACTAGAGGCCCCGGGTGAGGGGCCATAGGAAACTGAGGCACCGTCTTCATGATTGGAGTGTGATTGGTGAGAGCCTAGTTGAGAGCTGAGATCTATCCAGGGTGAGTAGTGGGTCCTAACGATGGTAAAGGCCCAAAAAAATGTTGTCTTAAAGTAGTGCTAACCTTCATATCCTTTGCATATGCATCAAGAAAAGTGGTGGGAGGGTTATTTCTCCACTTCATGAAGGTGGCTGTGAGACTGTCAAGACCCTCATAATAGACTTCTAAATCAGTGGCTTTGTCAACAACATAAGGATCTTGCAATCTGGTATAGGCACAATGAAACCTATTGTTAAAGGATGATATGGGCTCATGGACTTCTCTCTTAACATTGGTGAACTGAAGATAAAGATCATTGGGAATAATGGGGATCCTAAACTTCTGAAGAAATGTAGTCTCCAATTCAGTCCAATTCTGAATAGATCCAACAGGCAAATGATTGTACCAATAGAATGCATCTTCTCCTAGGGAATAAGGAAAGATCCTACATGCTACATCCTAATGATTAATTCCTCTATCCTTAAGGAAATTCTAAAATATCCTAATGTGTTCCTCAACAGTTCTATTGGGGTCATTAACATGGAATTTAGAACAAAAGTGTTCTAGGTTCTTGGGCATGACATTGTAATTAGCAAAAGTCAATGGAGATGGGTTATTGGCAAGGAAAGCCATTAGTGATGGTAAGGGTGGTAATGGTTGATTTATGATAGGGTGAGTTCACTGAATGAGAATGTCCTCATAATTAGATGATGATGGACTTGATGAAGATGAGGATAATGGGGATAATGAAAGTGGCTAGGTGGATGATGGCTCACCCCTTATTCTGGTCCTCCTTGACCTAGTAGGAGCTGGAAATTATTGAAATTTCTTTTCTCTTGGAGTAGATCTAGTTCTTTTTCTGAATCTTTCAGGAGAGATGGCAGACATAAATCGATCCAACTTAGCTTATTCAGGCCCTCCTTCTAGCACTAATCTGTTGATGATGATTTCTGCATAGCAACAACTCAGACAGAATATAATATCCTATCTCTCTTGAAAGGTAAATCTCTATTAGCAAGCCTCAAGAGATAACTCGAAGGTCTCTAATATCAGATGTTGACAATGCATAAACAACTCAATGACAAATGTGAAAATGCTGGTAATCAAAAAGGGACTTTACTACAAGCAAATACTGAATCTTTAATTTATCAGATCTAGCAATATGATGATGATTCAATCCTAAATCTAACTAAAATGATAAAATAAATAACAAAAGATTAGGGTTTAGGTAAAACTCCTAAGATTAACAACACAAATGATGAAATACTTGAAATGGACCAATCCCTCATAAACTAATTCCTGCCTGACCCAGATGAACCTGCAATCCTACAGAAATAGTGCAATCTTCTAAGGTATTAAATATTTTCAAATCATGAACATTCATCCAAATAATCCTAATGCAATTAAGAGAAATAAACATTCACAATTGAACTAAGCACAATGAATATAAGGTCTAGGCTAACTTTGCAAAGCAACTACTAGTCAACCAACTACAAAAAGTATGGACTAGGGATTGCTACAAACACTTCAAGCATCAAACCATAAACACCATTGAATCATGTCTAATTCTAAATCTAGCATATATATAAGACTTCCCAAGAAATCTCAAAGGATGGAACAACAAGAACCATGCAAGATAAATCAACACAAGAGAATTCACCAAAAACACAATGTCTTCAATCCTATTGAATCACCCAATGACAACAACAATTCTAGTGTTCTGTGATACGAAACTTGCCCAAAAAATGAACTAACTTCTAACTCTTTCTCTACTGTTTAATTCGCTCCAGTATCAAAAAACAATCTATCTAGCCCTTAGAAATGAGGCAGAATTCCATATTAATAGAAGCCCCCCAAGGCATATCGACCTAATTAGAATTTAGAATAATAATAAATGTCGATAAAACATGTCAGCCAAGAGGAATTCAAATAAGATAGAATATGCATTAAATGCATGTACTCCATCCAGGTCAGCCTGGGATCTCCAATATAGTTTGGACCAATGCATGCAAAATAATAGGGAAGCACAAATTCTGATGTAGCCCAACATTAACTGCCTTCCCCTTTGTATTTATTTCTCTCCACCCTATCATGCACCATAAAAATTATTGTGTGCAAGTCAGCTATAGGTGGTAGAGGTAAAAAATTAATTCTCTTCTTGATGCATTTAATACCTTCTATTGACTGCTCCACCGACTTATCCCACTCAACCTTACTGGATTGATATTTCTCAATAATTGCAATATAAGTGGCTGCATAATCCATCTGATGTTTAGTAACTGTATCTTCATAGATTTGGAAATATACATCTCACCACCATTTTCTCAATTTATCTAAGTTCAAATGCTTTGGTGCAAACTTCTTTCTCCCTCTCATCACCTCAAAGAAAGAAATGCATCTATCATAGATATCGGTTAGGGTATCTTCAATTTTCCTCCTCTACTTATATACCTTTTTCAAAACCTTTTGCCTTATTTGCAAAGCTTCAAACCATTCCCAAAGTTTTGCAGCTCTAGAGGAAGGGAGAATTCCATCACTCACCAACTTATCCTCAGTGTATTCAATGATGGTCTTGGTTTTCTGCAGTAGGAGATCTACATCCTCTTTATCTTGAGCCAATACATATTTCAACCAATTTATTGCCCTCATTGCATCTCCTCTAGTTGAAAGGATGTCCTTGATAACATTATCTCCCTTATTTTTCACCCCTTGTAACTAGTTCGTTGTGGAAAGAGACTCACAACAGAAGATGAGGAGCTAATAGATTGCAAGGGTTTCATCAAATCCTTAAAGTACTTCTTACATGTATCATTCTACTTCTTTATCTCTTGCTTAGTCTACACTTCTTTCCTAAACCTACCCAAGATCACTACACTAGAGCCTTCATATTCTTCAATATCTTGTTCCATGGAAGTAGGCCCTAGGTTAATGGTTTGCACATTATAATCATTCCTAGTTACATCATCCTTGTTCTTATTAGGGGCCAAAGTAGCAATGTGGATCACTCAGTTATTTGTTTCATCTCTTTCAATCTTTGAAATGACCTTGGCCTTCTTCTTTCCTTTACCCTTTCCTATGTTCGCCAATAGCTCATCCCAATTGGTCGGGATGTCATCCACAATAATCTATTTGCTCTTTAACTTCTTATCTATCCAACCTAGAATAGTGGATTCTAACTGTATTTTACTCTACCCAACCTCATTTGGTTGATCCCTAGGTATGTCCTCATTCACATTCTGCTTCTCAGGAATCTCCTTAGCCTGATCTTCTTTTTCTCTAGTATTTTCTTCTCTATGCATAGGTGATGGAGTCCTAACTAGAATTTTTTCTGCCTGAGAAGGTTGATTCTCTTCAATCCTAATAGGTGAATCATCATATGTAACCAAGGGAGACTGCAACACCCTCTCCATTTCTGTCTCAACACTAAAGAGCTCTCCCTCTTGCAATTCTTCTCCTTTTGTATTTGGAGCTTGATGAAATTTTGGATCCTTCGATTCACTTGACATATTACTAGTTTTATGAGGGGAAGGAACATCATCAGGTTGTTCTACTGTAGGAGGAATTGGAGGAGTATCCTTCTTTGGCATACTGTCCTTAGGAGGATTTCTTGATTTCCTCATATATACTTGTGTCCTGTCTCCTGAACTTTCTACATTTACCACAGGTGGTAATCTCTTCTCCAACCTTGGAGCTTACCTTTTCCTTTTGTGACAACCTTACAATTCTCCTTCTCTTGAGCATAGGAGCACTAACCTCAGGATCTTTCTTTTCAGTTTCATTCTTTTTTATTTTCTTAGCCTTTGAAGTGTGCCCCCTTTTCTTGGAAATAGTTTTCTTTGTTTTTCTATTTCATGAGCTTCCTCCACTTGAACATCTTTAATCTTGATTTTAAAAGGAGAGCTCACCTTTCCCTTACCCTTGGGATCCTACTCAGCTGACTCCTCAGAAATAGAATGAGACTGTAAGTCTCCCATAAAATCATAGGTGCATTGCACATCTTCATTCTCAAATTCCCATATCTTATGCTTCAATCACGACTTTGTATACTTAATGACTAGATTCATTAACTGCTCTAACTCTATTTTTTCTTCTAGCCAATCTATTTCACCAATATTTCTATCCTTTATTGCCTCATAAGCATGGACCTGAATCAAATCTCCATCATCTTCAACCTGATCTAGAACTTCCTTCACATTATATAATTAGATTGAATCTACTGGTAGCTGAGAACACTTCTTCTTTCTTACCTCATACTCATTATTTTAGTTAGTACAATAGTCCTCCAAATCATCCTTGTGGCTATATTCTCCACTGGCCTTCTTTTGTGCTTCACCAGTTCTGTCATACCTGGGTCTCTTAGAATAAAGGGATAACCCAAAAGTGCTCATCTCCTCCTCTGAAGCCTGAGCTAAGTTAATTGAAGGGCACACCTCACTAGCTCCTATCCTCAAAGGGAAGTCACCACCAAATCCAATCTTATGCTTATCTTTCTTCACAATGGTATCAAAGTCACATATTTTTCTTGTGACCTCTAGGAGTATTATATGATTAGTGGGATACCTTGGAAGTTGATATGGAGCCCTTTGACAGCCATCAATCCTTATGTATGAGAAGGAGGGAAGCTGTATGAACCAAGCCCCATATTTCTTGATTATCTCCTTGGCCTGATCAGAAATCCTCACATGCTATGCACTTTGGAGTAACCTGGTGATGTACATGGTGAATGCATCATGCACCCTTTTGTAGCTTGAGTTACCCAAATGCAGCTATGGATAAACTTCATAGATCACATCCTTCCCGAAGATGCCTCTAGTATTTAGATCCTCATATGGATGGAATCTTTCAAGCTCATAGCCCAAGTAGGAAGTCATTGTGAAGGTCTTGGCTTGTAGGAAATTACACAGTTTCTCATGAATCATAGTGCTTATAACACCTTCCCAATGATAATTAGTATTCTTCTCCATCCTTGCAATGACCTAGAACATCAAGCCCTCAAACACACTGACATGCTTTAACCCTACCACTCTACTAATAAGGGTGATAGCATCATAATATTCCTTCTTGAACTTTGCTCTGAATAGTTGTTTGGGCAGCTTGGAATAGTGAGACTTGGGCTTCTCCAACTAAGAATTGATAACTTGTTGGGCCTTGATGGTATCCTCTTCATAGAATTTCCTTGCCATATCCATATCAAAAGCCACTACATGAGACCTACCAAGCATGTCAAAGGTCTGGGAAATAGAGACCAGATTCAAATTTGTCACAATCCTTCCTTAGGGACTGACTATCCTCTAGGTACCTATGTCATAGTGTGTGGTACATTGAAGAACCAACTCATAACATTGCACTATAGAAGGGAATCTAGCTACATGTACCAATCCTGATTCCAAAGTCCTCTTACCCAACAAAGGAAGGTTATGTGCCACCATTCTAGCCTTGAACTCTTCATAGTCCCAAAGTCCAACATTAGTATTAGTCCTTTCTGACCAGATGGAAGTAATCTTGCTCTCTGGGATCTTACTCTTGATGTCCATCTTGATCCTTTCTGCTTTAGAAATGGAAGACCCCTCTGTACTTGGATCCACCATTCTACCCTTGGTCCCACTTGTCACTGCCTTACTTGACTCAGCCTGCACTCACAAAGAAACCATAATAAAAATCACATGAAACCAAGGTTAATCAATCAAAAATGATATATTCATCCTTAATATAAGTCCCAAGACAAGTAAGATTCCTTTAAATTTCATAAAAAAAATTCATCTTAAAGTTTGGGTTTTCAGTCCCTCCATGGAAACCATGCTAAAGAGGAATTTCAGAAAATTTCCAGCTAGGTGGATTCTAGCGACATAATCATGAAAAACACCCATTAGTCACTCAATCGATTATCGTTAACCAAGAAGCAGCATGAAACATCTTAAAATAGCTAACATTAATCATAGAATACATAATCATTTATCAATAAACCATGCTTATCCCATAATCCTTCATTTTCAACAAAGTTTCAAAAAATTCTGCCTGGGATGGAATTTTGCAAAAGAAACGATAGTTAGGAAATTCTTGAAAAACGACAGGACAAAGGATTTTTGGAGAAATCCATATAGAATGGAAATCCGTGAGGAAGATGAAACTCCATAAAACTGTGAATTTCTGGAAATCAAGGAGAAAACGAAATGTCGGGGAATTCTGGCAAAAGGGGATTTCCTTGAAGACCTTGAAATGCCGAATACCATCGTTTTGTCACAACTTCACTGAAATTGCTTGAATGATCTCAAATTTGAGGACCTTGGTCATGGAACTAGTTTCACTTGAACCTCCCATAGATAATATTTAAATTTGAGGCTCACTTGAAAGAAAATCAAGAGGGAATGGTGATGCCCTAGGCATAAAACCCTAAAAATCCACCATTAAAAACACAAAGCAAGCTTGGGGTTTAGGTTAAATCAACCACTAGGCTTCAAAAAGGCTTGTTAAGACCCACAAACAAGCCACCTCATGATGGAAATAGAAAAAATGAGCTCGAAACTCACTTGGGGAAATCATAAAGCAAACAATATCAAGCAACCCTAGCCACGAAATTTCCAAACATACAAGAATTCGAACTCCAAGCAAATCTAGAATGCTAAAGGACCACTCGCATTCATCAATCAAAAGAAAGGAAATATGTACATACCATTTGATGAAGTGGAAATCAATTTTAGCAATAAGAAATGACAGTTTAGTGGCACTCATCAAAGAATAATAGTGATAATGCCTAGGAAATCACTACCAAATTGAACAATTTTCAAACCCAACACTCTAAATCAAGTGAAACACCTCAAGATTAAATTCCTCCACTCAATTGAACATAGATGATGAAGCATAATGGCATAAGGTTCTCCAAAAATTGACTAAATACAATCCCTCAGAAATATTACAAGAAGCATTAATGCAGCCGACAAGATAGCCTAAAACCAGAATCCAGGAACCCGATGAGACAACGGACATACGGAAAAGTGAAACCACTATGGAATTCCATGAAGACTAGAAATCTCTAAATCATGACATAAAGCAAACAAGACCAGACTTGGAGAGGATCTAGGGAATTCCGCCAAGAGCGGATTTTCTCGATAGTAGTGAAAAACCCGAGATAAGCTCAAAACTTAAGATTTTCAATGAATACCCTAAAGGGGATCACCAAAGCAAGAAAAATAAACACTTAAGCTCATACCAAGGCAAGTTAAAAACTCAAAATCAAAGGGAAAAACAACAAGAATGAAAGAAAAAGAGGGTCCCCGCTTTCAGCAGGGCGTGTGTGTGAAAACTGCACAACACTTTTGACTTATCTTTCCTTGATTTTGCATCTTTTTGTTTATCAGGTGGCTTTATCAAAACTTCTTGTTTAGAAGCTTTAGGGGTTCTTTCTTAAATCTTTATACCAGGAGCCCCCTTACTAGTTTTTCTTCTCTTCTTGGTAGGCTCTCCACTCTCAAATACACTTTCATTTCTTTTTTTTTTCTTCTTTTGTCCTCTAAGAATGTGGGTTCAATTCCTCTTTCTCTTAAAGCTTTAAAAAATTCATTTATTTAGTGTTGAGTGTATAGTAGAACAGGTCTAGAGAACTCATCAATTGATGTCATTTCTTCACCTTCATAATTTGGGTCTCGGATGGGTTCATGATACACTTTGTCTTCGTTATAGGCTCTATTCAACACTTGTCCATCATCCTCTTCCAACTAATCTGGGATTTCATCGAGCATAAGAATTCAAGTAGATTTTAAAAATAATCTTTGATACTTTCTTATTCTTACTCTATGCTCATCTTCACAATGATGAAACCTGCAATTTTTTTTTTTTCCATCTCAAACCCTTGTCACATTTGGATATAGGACTATTATTTGAGGGTTTAGGATTCTTTCTTTCATAAGCTCTTATAATGTTCTATTTTTTTGTTGAATCCTTATTGCCCGTTTCCGATCACTTAAAAACTTCTTGTGCCTATCACTATCATTTGGTAACTAGCTCCCCAATCCTAGGTCCAATAATATTATTTTTTATGAGGTTAAGTTAAAGGTCTGTTTGGCCTTTACATCCTTTGTATTATAATGGCTTAGGAATTTTTAAGTCCTTTCTATCGTATGATCCTAGGGGTCCCCTCCATTAAAACAACTTATGAGCATGTTCCTAAAGGTTTTCACTTCAGTTTTGTTGGGATTTTTATCTTTATTACTCATCACTGATTACTTTTGAAGTGTATGTTCTAAATCGGTGATGAGCAATGAGGTAGTATCTATTTGATATCTCTCATTACGAATGGTTTTTGGAACTCTTAAATTGAATGTGTGATGACTGATGTTCTTTATATTATTGAGGGATCACTTATCACTAATGGCTTATGAGCCCTCAATACTGTAATAGTGATAAGTGATGCCCTCTGGCCTTATGATCTTATTTTCATCACCTATCACGGATATGTTATGAAATGTTAATTTTAATTAGCGATGAGTGATGGATGGGTTTCCTTTGCATCATGCATCATGGATTTGTTTTAAGTGCTAAGTTCTACATCAGTGACACACAATATGTAATGACACTATGATGATCTCCCTCATTGATTGCTTGCAAACCATATGAGGAGAATTATAGATGAGTGATGGCTTGGTGTTTTTTATCATTCATCGCTAATCCATCTCAAAGCCTTATTTTTTATTAGCGATGAGTGATAGATTTCCCTATTTTTAAAGTTTATTTCACTAATTTTAGTACATCTTATCTTTGATTCCTTTTGTGCCATTAATTTTCATACAGGTGTATGTGTTTAAATTTGATTCCTTCACTACATTTCTTGTCATTGATAGGAGCCTAGGTGTAAATTTGGATTAGCGAGGAGAAATGGAAATAAATGTGATCAAAGGATAGGTTGTAGATCCAAGGGCTAAGATTTCATTGCATAAAACACTTGAATAACTAATGGAGTTGGACAAGGACATCTGATGTATATGAATGATAAACAAAAACTATTACATGAAGAGGTTACATGGTAGAATCTTGAGGACTTTTCATAAAGAAAAGAGGAAGGTGGCAAGATGAAACCTTTGATATAGTTTTAAAGTCGAATGATCAATGATTAGGGTTTAAACTTGAATGGCTAATTGTTAGTTTGCTTGTGCGAACTTAATATCAAGCATTAATGGTGGCATGCCTCTCTCTTGGCCATAGAAGAAAGTAGATACCTAGTTGATCATGCACTTGGACTCATTAGAAAGTAGAGGGGATACCAAGAGTTGAAGAAATTATGTGGGAAGCTTCAGAAACTATTAGTAACAAGTATGGCATAACATTCACCTAGGTAAGAAAAACTGATATCTCCTTCTAGCTGATATGTTGAGGTGAATACCTTAGAAAGTTGATAAGAAATTGGGGGAATTATCTATTTGTTCATTACTTATAGCTTCAATTTGGTGATTAAGTACTAGATAAATTTTGAAGAAAGTATTATGTTCAATAGTTCCTCTTTGTGCTCTCATAATTGTGAAGGGTTTCTTTTCGACTATAAGAAATTATAAACTCTAGTTCTATTGCATTACAAACATGAGTGATCCAGGGCCCAATGAATCTAGTGCTAGACCTGAGATGAAACCAAAATAGAAGAGGGTTAAATGACTTAAAACTTAGAATGTTTCAACTGAGGTTAATCCTGAACCACTACCAGTATCCAACCCTTCACCAAGTACTCCTGCAACATCCACTAGGTCTAGAAGTGCAAAGAAAGAAAAAGAAAAATTATGCAAGAGGCCTCTAGAGACATGAAGGAAGGAGGGTCATGAATTGGTAAATGACCCATAGGTCAAGTTGTTGTGACCATGAGGTTGATTGATAGTGCTGATGAAATTGGTGAAAAACCCCAACCTTAGAGTGGATGGCAATTGCTCTAGTATGCTTTCAATAGGCGACATTCTAGTAAGCCTGCATGCTATTTATGGGGGTTGAACCTTGGAAATTTGGTTGTTTGAATGTGTTTGTAGAAGTGGAATTAATGATGGAACTAGCTAGGCACTATATTCCTATTGACAAGACAATCATAAGTGAAAATGGTGATGTGATTTTGGAGGTAACAAAGGACAAGATGATAGATGTATTTGGGTTAAATCTTGATTATACTATAAAGTTTAGGTGTGGAGAGTTGTATGTTGAATATGAGAAAATAAAATATGCATACAAAGAAATTCTACTTGTGCAACATAGAAGGAGCAAGGAGAAATTCACAGCTAATGATGCTAAACCTTTTGAATGTGAAGAATTTGAAGATTATTTCAAGAATACTTATTATTTCTTAAATCAAGTATTGGCTTAGGACTTTGAGGTAAGGATAGCCCTTGATTTATTAGTGATGGTAGCAGATATACAAGGTCATAATTAGAACACTAGTTTTAATTATGCCAACTTTATTGTTGACTGGATGCATGAGGATTTCCTGAATATAAAAAAGGAGGTGCTCCCCTTATGTTTCCCCCATTACTCTTTGTTAATGCATATGCTCTTATGGGAAGGTGACTATGAATGGAAAATCAAATTAAATTTGAAACTTAGGGAAAGTGAAAATAATGTTTTACCAGTGTAAATGTGGACATACAATTGGGATTAGGATTGTTCCAATTCCAACTATATTTTGTTAGCTAATGTTTTAAGATGTGGTATCTTAAAATCATTGGGTGTAGCACCTATTCATAGGATTTCTGTAGAGATCATAAGTATCATGTGCCCAAAGGATATACCAGGATCTAAAGCAACACATAATTGGGAAAATTGGTTTCTACATTCTGAATATACTTTGATCAGAGCCTATGGAGCTAAAGTGGCACCTCATTGTCTACCCCTACATGTCTCAAATAGATTGGATTTTATGGAACTCATGTGTAAAACTGATGTTATGGATTATGAGATGTTCAAGAAGCCTAGGAAAGGTGTTGTGGTACATCCCCAATGCAAATTTTCTTACTTCAGAGTCACTACCCTTGAGGGGTATGAAAAGTTTGGAATTATGGTGAATAATCTTAGAATTCCTATTAATGACACTAGAATTTTTTATCCTGATGGATTTGTGGCAGGAAGGAGAAGACGAAAAATATTAGGTATCATACATCATGAATTCTTCTACACAGATGATGTATTAAGAAATCTAACAAGTGATGAGGTTGTCATGACCGGAAAGAAAGAATGGATAGCTATAATGAACATTGAGGAAAAAATCATGAAAAGGAATGCCTTTTATATAAGTCCATATAATGTAATTGTAAAACCCCTAGAAAGAGCCTTCACTATGTTAAGGGATTATCAGTGTGGTGAGTTTAAAGTAAAGGTAAAGGAGGTTGCTGATAAAGCACAAGTTATCCTAGAATAACAATGACAACAACAAGCTATGGATATCCCAAAACAAGTTGTGGATGTTCAAGAGCTCAAGGAGGAAAAAATGGCAGAACATGTGCTAGGGAACAATGAGGTGGAACAAAAATTTCCTCCTCCTCATATTGAAGAAACTCATAGTTCAAATGTTCCCCCTAACATAATTGTCACATGGAAATATGACAACGAAAGTGATGATGATCCCAAGATTAGGGAGTGTGATGAATTTCTTGTTGTTGATAAATTTGTTTAGTCTAAGGAATTTTAGGAGTTTATGACTCAACAGTGGAGTAAGGACATAAAGGAGAGACTTGAATCAAACTAGGCTAGTGTTGAACCTTTTCATCAAGAGGAAGCTAAGAAAGTAGAGGAAGAGAAGATTAGGGATGAGATAGCAACTATGACTCCCACTAAGGATAGAAAAATTGGAAAGGTTAGTGGAATCATGTTATTTCTAGGATGTACTATCACTACTTCCATAGCGTATGATGCAATAAGAAGAAACCCTCAAGCTTTAATATTTGAAGATCTATTTAAGGATAAAGTTATTGGTTCTAGATATAGTCCAAAGTTGGATACTCTTGTAATTTGGTCTATGGAACCTAATACTAGTAAACATGATGTTGCTAGTCCAATTGAAGAAGTTATTGGTTCTTTATTGGTCAAAAGAGATACAAATATAACTCCTATCCAGGCAGCTGAGTTAACTGCTCATGTTGCAATGCTTAGTGTGGTTACTACACATATTTCTCAAAAGAAATATGATTATTTGGTTAAAGAGTACAATAAATCCTTGCATGAGCTAAATAAGATGAGAGCCACTATTTAGGCTACTCAGAGGACAATAACCTTGCCATCCTCTTCTTCCTCAAATTTCTTTAAACAGTAGGGAGACCTTGGCCTTTAAAAGTAATGATTTGAATGGTAATTTGATTGCTGAGAAAGAAAGTATTAGGAAAGCAAAACTTGAAATAGTCAAGGTGGCAAATGAAATTTTTGATGACGTATTGAAACACAGGGTGAGAAAGTTGGTCTAAAAGGCTAATGATTTTTGGGCCACTTATAAGAATATTCATGAGGAAAATAGAAAGTAGCTACAGGTACAAAAGGCCTTTAGGAATAAATAAAATAATTGGATTACTAGGGTGAATGCTTTGAGGGAAATGGTGCCCAAAATGAAAGAGGATCCTAAGGCACCTACTAATATTCTTGAGATTTTGCAAATCATTGACTCAATTAATGAGATAACTACCTTCCATGGAAAGTTAGGTGTACAACTTTAAAGTAAGTTGAAAATATTTAAAGAGATGGAGGAATGTGGTATTCCTCATATATTGAGTTCAAAAGGTGAATTACATCCATTTGACACCTTGAAGAAAGATTTAGGAGGGATTATTTAAGTAGCTATGATGACCTTAACTGTCACCAACTACATTTTGCTCAATTCAAATATTGATACAATGATGGAAACTAAAACAAGGATGGACATATTTGTTAGAGAAACTAGGATTTTAATTGATGCTAGATATTCTTAGTACAGTACTAAGGTGTGAGATTTGTTGAATTTAAAGTGGCCCACTAAGGAGTATAACACTTGGTTTGAGAAATACATAGAATGAATCTGTGTAGGGACTAATGAATAAGATGAATAATGGACAAGAGAAGAATAATACATAGCTTGAATATAGTGTAGATTGTGCTTTTGATAAAACATGGTAAAATATTGTTCTCTCCTCAATTAGAAATGGATAGCACGATGTGCTAACATGGATAAGTGAATTTTTACTTTTTTGTCTACTTTCCTTGTCTTGCTTCATAAGTTTTGCTATTTGGTTTTCTTAGAGTTGTTATTTTTTGGGCACGTGGGGAATATCTTGAGGTTGTTGTAACAAACCAATGATTTCTTTTGAGGTGGGACCTATTTTTTACAATGAGTTGAGGTCAATTTTTCCTCATGTTTGTTTGCTCCATCTGAAGACTCAAGTCTAAATGAAAAATGGAATATTGTTGTAGTGGTCCAATGAAATCTTGACATGTGTGCTTCCTAGGCTGAAGCTTGTTCATCTCTATAAGAAGGAATTTAGGGCCAAAAGTAGTAGTTAGTTGAAAATTTTGAGTTAACACTATGAAATTGTCAAGACAATATGAAGCAAGTTTTAGAGTTTTGTCTTAAGTTTCTTTTGGAGTTCATATTTATGCATGTAATTTTGATAGCAATATAGCATTTATAATACAAAGTAATATTAGTTTCATGGCTATTGTCTCTCCTTGTATGTGTTCTATAAGTTATGAGTGAAATTAATCCAAGATTTCTTTCATTTGTCTTTATCATTTCTTGGTGGATGTTTAGTTTCATGCTTGCTTATTAATTAAATGAATTGATGTAAGTGCTCGGGTGAGATTAATAACTTATAATAATTGGGTGCTAGGATGGTTGTAAGAAGTAATAATCATGAACTTCATAGATAAATGTTGTAATGTAAGGTTTATTGAGGTTATAGGTGCTATTGTTTAAATTGTTTCCACTAGGCGTGCCAGAAATGTATACCTTGGAATTTTACCCTGTTCTAATGTGCAAAATAATTAAAAATGCAAGTGGAAAAATACTAAGAACACTTCAATGATTAGCCTAAAGAGTGATAAAACAAGAAGGAAAATAGATGAAATGAGATGCAAATGATTATACCTTCGTTATTGTTGAAGACTCCTTGGTTGGCCCTTGATTTGGATGACTTTGTGTGCTCCTTAGATGGATTTTTGGTGTAGCTAGATGCAAGATTGAATATGCAAGATGATCAAAGTGGTTGGCTAAATGATGTTGAATGCTTGAGAATGCAAATTGATAGCATAAGGTTGCTCCAAAATGAAAAGTGTTGAAAATGCCCATGAGGAGGGGGTATTTATAGAAGAATTTGAATTCTCTAGAGAATTCAATGGTTGAGATTCATCCAACAAGGTCAAGATGAAGGGCTATGGTGGGTTGAGAACTCACAAGCCTTCACATCTTGACATGTGGATGGTGAAGTGGAAAAAAGGTACATGAGGTGAAGGAAGGATAAGTACCTTCCAAGTACATTGGGAGATGGGAAGAATCTTGGGTGAATAAAAGTGAATTTTAAATTCACAATGATTGGAAGAATCTAGTGGATAAGACAATGTTCCCAAAAGGTGGGAGTTTGTCACATGTGACTTGATGTGACAAGTCAAAGATTCTAGAAGATGCATGGGAAAAGGGATTTTAGGAGGAATAAAAAAAAAGAATTAAAAATTCCATGGGGATGGGGAAAGTTGACCAAAGTACTGATTAGGCTTAATTAATCCAATTAGAAGATAAATGAGGATTAGAAGCCAACTTGCAAAAGTTGAGGATGTGACACATCCTAATCAAGGATTAGGCATGTGCACATCCCTAATGAAGAGATTAGAGATGGATTAAGATTAAATGAAAATGACACATGTGAGGAATTAAATAAATGTATTATTTATTTAATTTATTTGATGAAAGGAGGATTAAGAGAGTAAAAAGTATTTAATTAATTAAATACCTTAGGGATTTGGCAGAATTAAGGGTATTAATTAAATAATAGTAATATTACTTAATTAACTTGGATAAGAGGATGTTTAGACGAAAAGTGATAAATTTGGATAAATTAAGTGTCCAAATTTGGATGTCTATAGTATCCATGGATAGTGATCTGAGGTAAGTGAGCATATATCAAACTATTTCCAACTTACCTGCCCAAAGTACCAATCCTCTTCAATCCTTGTTTGCTTGCCCTCATGTTGCAAGAACAAATCACATATGAAGACATATAGAAATATCTGGTTTTGGGAAATGTTATTATATGTTCATATAATTTGTCATTAATAAACTTCCCCAATGCATTTGCATGGGATTTTCTATCAGTCTGGATTACAAACATCTAGGGTTCAAATTCACTGGAATCTCGTAAACGAGTCATCCTGCTCAACAGAGTTATAATTATCTTGAATTTCTTGGTTGAACATAAACCTTTGAATTACTTTGGTCTGTGGTGTAAGTGGCTCTTGGCACCATTGGGTACTCATAATTTCTCTATTGTGAGCTTCAACATTTTGATATTTTTTGGCCTTTTCCTTCATATCAACATTATACATCTTGGTGAAAAGAGGAAGCTCAAATGTGTATGCAATTCCCTTCTATGAGAGGTCTGCATAGATTCTCCCCTCTTTTTCAACAACTCTTTTATCTGGGTTATAATAATTCATACATTGCATAACCAATTCAGGGGCCTCCATTACTGGTGGAAACCCTCTTGCTGAAAGTAACCCATTTGCTATAAAATTTCTAGCACACTGAGAAGCATTTTCCTACCATACCTAAGTATGAATTTTGACATCAAAAGTCCACCCCATATGAGTATCTGTTGTATACACCTAAAAATGGTCTAGATAAATCTGATTAATTAAATACATTTATTTGATTAATTAACTCTTATTTCATCTACTATTAAATAAATATAAATATTTATTTATATAGTTCATTATTCTAATTCTTATATTTTCATCACACTCTTCTAGTTCTTTCACTTAATTAAATAAACATTTTCATATAGTTGTTTTATTTAATTATTTAAAACTTTCTTCTTAATCAAATAATCAACTTCAATCGTTTGTATTATTTAATCATTTAATTATTTTATCTTAATTGAATAAACTAAATCATATAGTCTTATTAAATTATCATTATCCCTCTTTTATTAAATAAAAAATTTCAAATATTGGTTTTATTTAATAATTGTTATTCCTCCAAAATTAAATAATAAACAATTTCACATTGTTAATTTATTTAATATTCCAATTTCCTCCAAATTTGAATAAATCAATTAAGCACATGTCTACAGCTTATTCTCAACCAAAATTGAAACTTTCAATTTTGATTTAATTGTGCTTTATCTTTCCAAACCAATTTTAGAACATTCACGGGAGACTTGGCTCTTTTTCCTCTTTTTCTTCTTGGTCATTTGGAAGAATTCTTTATCCTTTCCATCTTCTTCTCCAACAAATTCATTCTTCTTTGTCGATTTATCCAGATTCAATCTCAACCCTTGCTTGCTGCCATGTCACAATTTCCTTTTGGAAATCTATAAATACAACCTTCAACTATAGGAAAAGGATCCCACTTTTATGCAAACTTACTCTACAGGAATTAGCATTCAAGCCTTTGAGCAATTAAGCAATTTAGAATCATTTTAAGAATCATATTAGATTACAATCATGGCATTTGTAGTTGCACATCACTTCATTTAGCTTTCATTATCAGTAAATCAATATCATAGCTTGCATATTACATAGATTTCATATCATAGGTTTCATTTCATCAATCATTTTCAATATCATTATAATATAGATCAAAATTCTCATTCACCAGGTTGTCACTTTGATAGTCACAGTGCACAAAATCTGAGAGCCACTTTGATCTATCAAATCCTTGGAGTAAGAGAGCAATGGAACAAATTTAGATATTTGATTATGCTTAATTATATTAATTTACATTTGAATTCTCTAATAATGTTGCATTGAGAAGTGTTGTTATTTATTCACTCATTACTTTTACACCACTTACATTTTGGCACCCACCATGGGGAAAAACCCCAAATTTTAAGATTTTCTAGAAAAAGTGCACTCACAAGTTTTTGACATGTTCTATTTTAGTGCAACTACTAAATCATATGGTGTATACAACAAATCTTTTAATGCATTGATAGAACAACACAATGCATCGAAACATTGCTATAGCACATTGGCGGAACAGTATAGCGCATACAAGCACTATTTTAGCGCATCTATTGATTTCTGTAGCACATACAAGCATTTTTTTAGTGCATCCATTGATTTCTACAATGCATACAACGTTTTTTTAGCGCATTGGATCTCTATTTTAGCCCATAGGATCTCTATTTTAGCTCTTTGATCGTCCATCTTAAAATGGCCATATCTTGGTCATATAGAGGTCTTTTTCAAAGCTTTTTTTTTGAAATGGGGTAGAATTTCATAAGATATGCAATGGTGTGGGTTTTAAGATAAATATGGAGCAATAAAGTGAAAGAAAAATCATTTGATATTCATTATATGAAGTCTTCTTGTCGAAGAAAGATTGCTTGAAACATTCATGCCGGTCAAAGAAAAATTTGCAAAATTACTAAGGGTTTTTGCAAGGTTTTGAAATAATTCATTGCTTTCCTTTATTTAAGATAAGCATCTAGCTTAAGTAAAAGGATTAATTGAACCCCTATTTTCTATGTTTGAGGTGATAGGCCTATTCTCTCCCCTTGACTGGGTGATCAAAATACCAAAATCAATTTTCATGCTTTATTAAAACCTTTAGAAGGCTAGTCATAGTGGGAAAAAGTACTCACCCTACGGGAATGACCTAACTAGGAACAACCAAAGTCAGGTTTTCCAACCCACTCTAATCAAAAGCAAATTTGGGGAAATTCTAAATTTGATGGAAGTGTGCAAGATAACCATCCCAAAAAATATTTATTCTAAATATTGGGATGTCTCCTGAGGGAGTTTATCTATTGCTGCTTTGAATGGATACCCTATCTACGAACTTTAAGTTAGTATCCAAACGTTTCAGTTTTTGAACACTTTTATACCACAGTGCAAGGGGAGGGAAGAATCTTCCCCCAAGACACTCACCATATAACTATTAGAGACCCTGGCCAAAAGTGGAAGATTTGACTTTGGATGACTTGGAAAAGGAAAAAACACAAGCGCCCTCTAGGGGGTGATAAGGATGTGTGAGCTAACATAGTTCCAAGATGTGGGTTGTGGTATCTTAAGTGACCTACTTAACAATTAGAAAAGTTCTTGAATTATCTTTATTTGTGTTAAACTAGCAGAAATTGAAAGAATCAGACCTGATTCTAGAACACATACTATATGTTTAATGAGTAGATCTAAAACAACTTGCTACAAACTTTCTTTTATGTGTGTAAATCTATTTTTAAAATAATCATCCAAATCAAAAGAAATTAATTCCTACAATTTCTAAACAAGAAAATCGGTTACCATATCAGTAATCAAAATTTTATACCTTGGAGATAACAAATTCACTGATAAAATCTAGAAAAACCAAGCAAACTATCAGAATCAAAAAAGATTTTCCAAAATAGCTCACTCATTGTATGTTTTAGTGCATACAGTCACTTTAATAGTGCATAGGCATGTCTTTTAGTGCATCAGAGCAAAAAATTAGTGCATAGAAGCAAAAGTCTAGCCCATCAGAGCAAAACATTAGCACATAGAAGTAACAGTTTAGTGCATAGGTGGAACAACACAATGCATCCAACCTTTTTAACAACACATAGAATTAAAATTTTAGTGCATCAAAAGACTATAATAGCACATCCAATAAATCAAAATCTAGAGAGCATTCTTCACTGTTTGTCAGAATTTTTACATCAGAATTCAAACTTTTACCAGAATAGAAACATTTCTTGAATTAAAATAGTCTTAAACTTTCATAAATTGAATCTCACAAGTAAAATATTTCAAAATTGTCTAAATCAACCACATTTGATTACTAAGTTAACTTTCAGGATCAGTCATCCTAAATTAAGAAACAAAATTGTTTAATCAAACTTATCAAATGAGTCTAATCAATAGAATCTATCATTCTATTTGACTTAAGTTCACATCCTTGACACTAATTAAAACTAAGAACAAAGTTTAGTGGACAATTATAACATTTATATGGTCTTGACAAGGACACAAAGACTTAAACTGCAAGAGACTAGGTGTTGGGACTATAAATTTTTGCCTGATTTCACAAATTTCCATCCCCATAGGTCCCTTATAAGTCCTTATCGTAAGCATATTTTCCCTTCCATCATGAAATTTTTCTTACATTTTGCATTATTTCTATTGAATCATGCATATTTCATATCTGGGTCTGTGTTGGCATGACAATATCGGGGTTTCTTCGATCCATTTTCTGCTTGCAAACATCTGGGTTGCCTATCGGCAAGACGTTTCTTTTTTCATGGTGTTTTGATTTTCATTCATAGGAGGCTTTCGACAGGTCTTTCTCTTGGTCCCGACAATAGAGGATGATACACATATTGGCAAAGGTTTTTGTTCTCCGTGAAATGTCATAACGATATCTTCTTGTCTTGTCGACCCACGTTTGGAGGATTCTTATCAGTAGGAGTTAGGGGCTTTGATAAAGGTCATAGCGAGCTTCCTTTGTCTTGCCGATCAGTGGCATAATGATATACTCTTTGGTATGACTTATGTGCATCGGGGTATGGTCATAGTGAAGGGGTCAGGTCTTGCCGACAATGTTTAATGAATGGATTCCTTTTGGGGTGAGATCTATTTTCTTTTGGTGAAAAAAAGGCTAGCTCAGGGTGACTTTCGGTGAAACAAGAGCACTCTACATGATGTTCACTCGACATCAACATGTCTCAGCGATACACAAAACTAAAAGATATATCTCGATGTGAGTCAGGGCTTTTGAAGGGATGTCTCGGTGAGTGACCTTCGGTGTCGCCGATAGCAAAATGAGGACTCTATTGGTGAGAAAACAAAAATGTCTTGGTGAAGGTGACTACAAAAAAACATAACTACTCGGTGTGACCTATTTGTTTCAGTGTGTGATCTTGGCGAGGTGCCCAGGGTCTTGCCAAATGGAGAGCAGAGGTCACTTTTTCAGCATTATATTGGGGGTGTCAACGACATATGAGTAGATGGGTGCCTTCGGTGAAACATTGTATGATCTACATGAGGTCTCTCTGACATTATAAAGTCACAATGATTCGATGTGGTGGGAGACTTTCGGTATAATGAAATACTGTTGTATGACATCTCACTGATGACAGAAGGTTACCGTGATAGGTTTAACCATGGGGCTCTCGGTGAAACAGAGTGTAATCTATATGACATCTCCCTGACTTCGATGGGTCACGGTGAATGCAAGCACAGTGAACACGAGATGATTGATGATTGAATTTCCTTTAGCATGATGATGTGGTTGTCTCACCGATTGTTCACTGGTGAGTAATTGAATTTCAAACATTGAGGCCGACATTTATAATGCTTGAGAACCGTTGTTGGCCGACATACAGGGAGCCCAAATTTTGTGCTGGGCCGACATGTGATTCCAATATGATATGTTTTCTCATACTGGTGTATAAATAGGCATTTTTGTAATTGTAAAATCAGGAGTTACCAGATATTCGATACACAACAAGTAGATAGAGTAGAGTAAAATTATCAAATTAGAGACTATTGTTGCATGATTTTAAAATTGAGGTATTTATGAAATTCAGTTGATGTTGCTGCATTTCTCTGGTGTCAATTATTTGTTAAATCTAATGAAATTATTTCTAAGTTGTCTCCAAGATGGATTCTTTCTGATTGTTTAAATTGATATAACAAGTTTATATTCAATTCATCAGTACACATTTGTTGTATTTGTGTGATTAGTTGACTAGTTCTTTCAAGCAAAGATTAAATCCTTTTAATTGATCACAGTGGTCTGAGAGATTCATTTGGATTATTCAAGTAGAGCTTAGGAATCATATTCTTGCATGTTTACACAAGTTGTGAACATAATATATGCTAGATAATTTGAGTTTTCTTTAGAGAAGTGTTGCTCATCCTGATTTCATTTGACTTCACTTACCCAACAAGGCACTGGTCTCTACATTCTATCATTTGAATTCATTTTGCTTCTTTATATCTATCAATTAAATATTTTAGGATTTAGATTTAGAATATTGTTCACCTCCATCTGCAATTGTGGACAAGTTATTGCATGAAGTATAATCATAAGACAATTTTACTCAATCCAAAAAGGTATACCTGCCTGGGTCTAGTAGCACCTTAAGAGTAGAAGGTTGAGTTCTTTTGACCTTGTCTGTTACCCTAAAGCATATCAAGAGATTGGCAGCCTCTTGAGGCATTTAGCCTGCATTTTTGAGAGCTAACAAATTGGAAACTCTACTAGGGAATACATTCAGAATCAAGGCCTTAATCATAGAGTCAGGAACTATATACAAACTCCGCTGGGAATAAAAAACATCAAGTATTTTTGCATTTTTGATAAAAGTGAGTGGTGACTTTGATAGAAATTTTGTAGCTGTTCATCATGAATGGAAGATCTTAGTACAGGGGAGGTCATACTGGAGCTCTTGCTAGCAGCAGAAAATGGACACATAAAGATGATAGAGTTGATAAAGGAAAGAGGATCAATGAGTACATGTGCATAATAGACAAAGGAAAAGCACCAAGAGCACATTATGAAACATATAATTGCTATGATACATGGAGAGATGATTCAAGCACTGAGCCTTGTACCCTAGAAGATCATAGAAATCCTTTCCATTCTCTCGATTCTCAGAAATAGGCTGAGTTTGAAGCTAGGAAGCAGGTTGAGTTTGAAAATAGGCTTAAGCCTGAATGAATCAGAATTCAGCATGAATATGATCAAAAGATGGAAAATGATCAAAACTAGATTAATGAGAATATGATTTCTCAATTCGATTATGAATCTTTGACTTATGAGGAAGTCAAAGCACGGTTTGAATCTCAGAAGGAGAGAGAAGAATAGGAAAGGGCCTGTATGATACAAGCAATGAAAGAATTTGAATTGCAAAAAAATCAAAACATTACTCAGATAGCTAATCGCCCCCCAGAGTATGTGCCACCTCATAAGCAGGGTAATCATGGTGTAGGGCCTTTTGGTCCACCTATATCTCCTCACCATCAGATGGGAAATCATCACAAGTAGCCAAATCATCCACCTCATATTCCCACACAACATATAGGTATGCATCCACCTCCTGGTCAACATTACATCCCACAGCATAATGCACAGTACAATAATCCCATGCGTCAACAATAGTTCCCACCTATTCCTCTCCCTCATCAGTGTACAACAACGATCAGACAATTCAATTTAGTAGGTTTTCAGATGTACCCTTACCCAATGGATGGAAGTTGGAGGGGTATGGTGCCCAAATTCACAGGAAGTAATGCAATCACTGCTAAAGAACATTTGAAAAGTTTCAATGTATTCATCCAAGATATAGATGTGCCATATGAAGATTTACACATGAAGTTGTTTATGATGTCACTTCTTGAAGATGCTTGGGATTGGTTCAACAACTTGCCAACATTCTTGATTAATTCTCTCCAACTATTCCAAGATCAATTTCTAGAGAAATATGGGAATCTAAATGCACCAGATGCAACTCTTCATGAATTGATGCGAATTCAGAAAAATCAAAATGACTCAATTTATGATTTCAATCGAAGATTCAACAAGTTGTAGACTAAAGTACCTCCTAGATCAAGGTTACCAGATTATGTAGCTTTGAGTGTATATTTGAATGCATTTGATCCTAAAATAGGGTATGAACTGAGGAATAGATTTCCAAGAGATTTGGCTGAAGCACAGAAGATAGCACTGACAATTGAAAACAAAAGGAAGGCTACTGGTATAATCAATAAAAGAGACAACTCGAGGCCTCCTCAACAAAGTAATAATTATCAGTACAGATAGGAGAATACATACAGAAATGAGAACATAAATGAGAGGCCAAGGTTACATGACATGCCTTATAATACATACTGGAAGGATGGAAAACCTATAACAGCAAGGCCAAGAAACAAAGAGACTCCTGACCCACTGAGCAAAAGGGGAACTTACATGGTGAGTGATAATTATTTTTGTGAAGTTTGTGATTAGCCACATTCCCCAGATTATTGTGTTGTAGCCCGAAGATTGCAAGAGGAGGGAATGTTGATGGAAGACAATGGAGAGGATCACAAGGTGTATTTGACTTCAAATATTTTTCACCATGTTGAGGAAAGATACTCATCTTCAGAGGATGAAGGTTATGAATATGATGTTTCAAATCAGAAGTATAATGTCCATATGGTTGAATAACAAGTCTTTTATGATTCTGATGAAGATTATACCCAGCCACATTTGATTGAAGCGCCTGCTTAATGCAATGTGAGGAGACTTACTAAAGATGAAATAGAGAGAATAACTATTGCTGTAGTTGAGGAAGCAAGAAGTAAATACTGGTTGAGAAACAAAAAAGTAAATGATGTAGAAGGCGTTCTTGGGGGAATTTTTATAAAAGATCAGAAGGCAACACAGCGGATTATTAAGAAGCTAGAAAAGGGGCAGCTCGATAAAAGTGAACAGAAGCCAGTCCAAAAGGAGGAAGTTGAGGAATTACATAAAGAGACACAAGTTCTTGGCCAGCCTAATAAAAAAGAAAAAGAAGAAAGCAAAGGAGATACGCCAGAACTGAAAAGGACAGCTAAGGTGGAGAGCTCTTCTTTTGATTTCACTCAGGCATTATCCCAAGTAAAAATGTCTATTCCACTACTTGAGATGATGAAGATTAAAGTGTATAGGGATACTGTTGTTCAATTGATAACAAGTGGAAATGAAAAATGTATGAATTCTAAAAGTAAAGTAGCTGTTAAAGCAGTCAGTAGGTAGGAGAAAGCGAATATCCCAGAAGTTTTCTTGGGTGATGTATTAACAACTCCCCCTCAAGTCGATCCTTTCTTCACTACATTGCTTATAAACAACAAACTACTAAGGAATTGCATGATAGACTCTGGTGCTATTATAAATATCATGCCAGTAGGAGTCATGAAGCAGCTTGGTATGTGGGTTGACACATGTGAAGGAAAGTTCTATGCAATTGATAACAGGCTTGTTCCTATGGTAGGCATCATGAGAGGTGTTGAAGTCAAATTGGCTACTTATCCACAGGTGGCTTATAATATAGATATAACAGTCATTGATACTCCTTAGTTTGGGATGCTTCTATCAAGGCAGTGGACAGTAACTGTTGGAGGAAATGTCTAGTTTGATTTATCTTATGCCACTATTCTAGTGAATGGCCAAGAAGTGAAGTTGTATAGGGAACCAATAATGAATCAGCTTGTTGACTATGTGCCATAGAATCAAATCAATTGTTTTTGTGATGTTGATCTTGGTAATTTTAAAATTGAACTAGTTTAGCCAGAATTAACCAATAGTGATCCAATTGAAAAACATGCTACATAGAATTGTAATGGTGTCTGGAAGATGTTTTTTGATGGAACCTACAGCCAAGAAGGTAATGGAGCTGGGATTGTATTTGTTTCACCTGAAGGTACTACTTTTAAATATTCATTTATGTTAGCATTCAAATGTACAAATAATGTGGCAGAGTATGAAGCTTTATTGACAAGCTTGAACATAGTTGTGAAACATAAAATCAAGTTGCTGGCTATTTTGGGTGATTCTGAGTTGGTTGTTTCAAAAATCAAATCAAAATATATAGCAAAGCACAAAAGATTAAAACAATATAGGAATGATGTATGGGATACAATTGAATTATTTGATGTGTTTTCGATTAAGTGGATTGATAGATCAAAGAACACAATGGTTGATTTCTTAGCAAATGTGGCACTTAGAAGAGATGATATTACATTGGCTGGGGTATCACAGATTGAGTTCAAAACAAGGCTTGCTATTCTTGACAACATTTATAGTTGGAAAGTATTCAATGATGATACTGACCTGCTGAATTTTCTTCATTGTATAGATCAATATGAAGCACAAGAAATTGACTTCAATGCTTTTGTTGAAGAAGTAGATGGGAAGCAAACACTGTTTATAAAGGAAATATTATAGCTCAAAATGAATAAGCTTCCTAAAGGTTTGGTGGCATTAGAAATGATGTATGATGGAAATGATTGATCTCTCATGAAGAAAACACCAGTCAGAAGGGAAGATGTTGAAGAAGTTAACCTGGGGACTGAAATAGCACCAAGAAAGGTGTATATAGGCAAGAAGATAAGCCTTACAACTAGAAGAATGCTGATAGAGTTATTGATAAAATACAAGCATGTTTTTGCATGGTCTTATGAAGATCTGAAAGCATATAGGGAAGATTTATTTTAGCATGAAATACCATTGAGGCCAGACGCCAAGCCTTTTAGACAAAAGTAAAGGCCTATAAATCCAACACTAGAGCTTAAGATGTAGGAAGAATTGACAAAGCTCAGAGATGGAGGAATTATCAAACCAATCAGGCACTCAACTCGGGTTTCAAATTTGGTTCTTGTGAGAAAGAAGAATGGTGATATTGAATTATGTGTGGACTTCAGAAATTTGAACATGGCATCTCTCAAAGATAATTATCCTCTACCCAATATGGAGGCTATATTGCATAAGGTGACAGGGTGTGAACTATTGTCCATGATGGATGGATTTTCAGGATATAGCCAAGTTAAAGTCAAAGAATCTGAGCAATACAAGACAACATTCACAACTCCTTGGGGAACGTATATATATATAAGAATTCCATTTGGTCTCACTAATGTTGGAGCGACTTTCCAAAGAGCCATGGATGTGGCATTTGCAGACTTGATCAATGATATCATGGTAGTGTACCAGGATGACCTAACTGCTTATTCAAAGAAGGTTGAAGATCATGTGCAACATCTAGAGAAGGTATTTATTAAAGATCTTGAATATGGTATTAGTTTAAATCCAAAGAAGTGTCATTTTGTAGTTACAGAGGGTAAGCTCTTAGGACATATTGTTTCAAAAGAGGGAGTTAGAATAGATCCTAAGAGGGTTGAAGCTATTGATAAAATTATTGTTCCAAAAACTATCAAGGCTATACAATCATTCTTTGGAAAAATTAATTTTGTTAGGAGATTTATTTCTAATTTTGCTGAGATCATTAAGCCCATATCAAAAATGTTAAAGAAGGGACAGAAAATGGACTGGACTGTAGAAGCTCTAGATGCTTTTATATCTATCAAAAAGGCTATCAAAGAGGCTCCTTTCCTTAAGTCTTTAGATTTCACAAAGCCTTTTAAGATATTTTCATTTGCTTCAATGCACACTATTGCTGTTGTTATGTTACAAAAGAATGATGATGGTCATGAGCAGCCTATGTCTTTTTTTAGTAAATTGTTACAGGGGTCTGAATTGAAGTATGGCATAATGGAAAAATAGGCTTTTGCATTAGTAAAGGCCACAAAAGCATTCAGACCATATCTTGTTGGATCAAAGGTGATTTCTTATGTCCCTCATGCAGCTGTTAAAGATATCTTGACACAATATGAAGTAATAGGAAAGAGATGTAGATGGATCAACAAGATTCAAGAGTTTGACATGGAGGTACAGATCACTAAGCTAGTAAGAGGTCAAGGCTTGGCTAGGCTGATGGCATAATCAAATATTGAAGCAGGTCAAGTCTATAATGTAGAGGAAGGGACTTCAATTGCAAGCATTAAGCACACTCCTTGGTATACTAATATCATGCATTATCTTAAGTACACGAAGTGTCTAGATGGATTGAGTGATAGCCAAAAGAGAACTTTGAAGTTACAGGCATCAAAGTATGTTTTCATGGATGGAGATATGTTTTGGAAGAACAAGGATGGTATACTGTTATTATGCCTGGATGAGTCACAGGCTAAGCACGTTTTGAGTGAAATGCATGGAGTTTGTGGAGGACATTATTCAGCAAAGACAATAGCGCACAAATTTTTTAGGGTAGGTTATTACTAGCCTAAGGTTTTTAATGATTCTTTCAAACATGTAAGAAAATGTGAGTCTTTTCAGAAGTTTTCTAGAAGGCTAAAATACGAGGGTGCTTTGCCACTTCGACCCTTGCAGGCCGGTGCCCCTTTCCATCAATGGGGAATTGATTTCATTGGAGAGATACAAGAAAAGTCAAGTGGAGGTCACAAGTGGATATTGGTTGCTACTGATTATTTTACCAAGTGGGTAGAGGCAATCCCAACTAAATAGGCTACAAGTAAGATAGTTAATAATTTCCTGATGGACAACATTATCACCAAATTTGGTATGCCAATGAGGTTGATCACAGACAATGGGATGTGTTTCAGGTTCGATGAATTCAAAAGCTTCTGTGATACCACTCTACCTCATGTGGAGAGTGGTGTAGCTCTCAAAACTGCTCTTCTATCAAGGTACCCTTCGTGACTCTCTATAATCTCTTAGGAATACCATCTACATGCTCAACCTGTAGTCTAAGGCTATCCCTCTCTATTGTGAGTGCAGTAATCTATACCTGCATCTACACCTAGGTCTGTGCCTAAGTCTACATCTGAGTCTAAACCTACCCTTGTGTTTGGGCTCGCAAACCCTACATCTGAGTAAGCTAACCCTGCAACGTCTGCACCTATACCTGTAGTGCAAAAATTTGCTATTGTTGTTGTGATGGCACCCCAATATGCACACATTTTTGTGCCACTGCTACCAATGATCGCCTCTTGTGAGGCACTAGGAGATCCAATATGGGATGTCTACCATCTCCGTCATTGTTATCACTCTCATCATCATCATTCCCCTCGTTGCTCTCAACCTCCATCATCACCTCCGGCTCTAGCTCTAGATTTACCTCCTGCTAGGCTATCACAGTCTCCTCTATCTATGTCCATGTCCATGCATGACTTCCCTCTCCTCCTCATCCAATATGGGCACTGCCTCATTAGGGCTCAAGATTCAAGGAAATGGATGTACAAATAGATGTTGTGTATACTCATCTATCATAGGTGCCTCAATGATCTTTGGATGGTACTCCCAAACAATAAGCTGCATACCTTGATACTCTTGGACTATTGCATCATAAGAAAGGGTGGGCCCCCACTCATGTGTATCCATCTATCATCAGGTGTAATGTGCAACACCCTATGGCATACCCTAAACTCGATCGTACTACCTCATGAATCTCCATAGCAACAATGTCTCATTGATAAAATGAGTCCTCCCAATCAAATACATAGACTGGCATAAATATGGCATCTTTGTATCATCATTTGGCCAATCCTCACACTCATGGTAGGGCTTCCATATAACTGACTCCAGATCATCGAGAGTGCATCACCAAAACTCTAGTTTTCCAAGCCTCTGCTAGACAACTATGCCACTATATCCATGCACATATAGTCTCCCAGTTACTCATGGTACATATATCTCAAGACGCATAATGGCGATGTGCTCCCATGCCCATATTTGCAATAATGTCACTCTTGTTGATAAGCTCTACCCTTTCAGGTACACAACACGATGTAAATCATGATAAAGATGTGCAAGCATACACATCCCCCAAGCCTATCTGGTTTTTTGCATGATCATCCTCTCTAAGATGCGACCCCAACTGACTAACAGTCCACATGGAAAGGTAGCATAAGCATCGACCATGTCTCTCCACGGAATCAAATATTTGTGTATTTGGTCACCCTAAAACACTCTCCTCAAAGCATATGTCTTGCCCTACTCAATGGAACAGTACAATACAAGCTCTCCCATGATCAAAATCCTCAAAATGCGCCATACATCCTTTGGTGTAACTATCATCTCGCCAGTAGGAAGGTGAAAGGTGTTATGATCACTATGCCACTTCTCTACGAGTGCTATCAACAGACCCCTATTGATCCTACTTTGGGACATATCTAGCAGGGAAGATAAACCACATCGTGCAATCACCACTATCTCAGGATGTGCCAACTAGGGTATCAAATCAAATGTCTTTGAAAACTACTCACAAATTTGTAGATTTGTAAAGTGCTTCTCTTCTCACAAAAAAATTGCAAATTAGTAATTTTCTTAATCAATCGAAATTAATCAACCTATCAATCTAATCAGCTCTAGTGAGACTTTGATAAAATCTCATGAGCATTTATTGATGTATTAATCAACCTCGACTATCATGAGGTTAATCAACCTATTATTGCACCTCGCCTATCATGAGGTTTATCATTCAAACTATAATTAATTCTTGCCTATGATGAGGTTAATTATCATCAATCAATCATCAAACCTCGCTTATCCTTAGGTAAATCATCATCTAATCTATCAAAATCAAGAAAGAAAATCAATTTTTAGGTTAACATGATCGAAAATTATCAAAATCAAGGAGTTTACTAACAAATTCATCATTTTGACTTGGATGCGCTAAAACAAACTTTCAAAACACTAAAGGAATCAATGCACTATTTAAATCTATCAAAGTGCTAAAACAGTTTTTCAAAGCGCTAAATTGGTCTATGCACCACTTCAGGGAGTTGATGCACAATTTTAGGAGACTGATGCGTTGTATCAGTCTATGCACCATTTCAAGGAGTCAAAGTGCTAAAACAAGTGGTCAAAGTGTTGAGCCTATGCACTAATATATCTTACCAATGTGCTACATTATCTATTCAATGCACTAATTTATCCTAAGTGCTACTCTACCCTATCAAAGTGTTAAAATGCCTAACCTAAGTGCTAATTCTATGGAAGTGCTAAAATAGAAAATCAAAGCACTACATTGAAACTTCAAAGCGCTAAAAAATTAAAAAACCTATTTAAACGTTTAAAAAAGAGGGAAATTCAAAATGCAAGATTTATGAGGAGGTTTCTAGGGTACATGGTGGAGGTTCATACGCAGTCGGGCGGTTGTTTTGTCACACGTGCTCAAAATAATGAGTGTGGAATGGAATCACTATTTTTTCTCAAAATGCTAAGTTTTCTCTCACTCTCCAAATTTCAAAACTCAATATGCACAAATGAATTGGAAAATCACCTTTTGGAGTTTTTAAAGGCTATTTAAGTGGCATTTTAATGGGATTTATTTTATTTTATTTTTCAAAGGGGCTTTAGTCAATTATTTTATCAAAGGGGCAGTTCTATATAATTTTTCAGGAGATAAATCGATTAAGTATCAAATCATTATCAAATTAATAGAAAATCATGAAAAAATTCAAAACTTCAAAAATTCATCGATTTATCTCCCAAGGGCATATATTTGTTATCACTTAAATTCACTATCTAGGGCATATCGGAATTTTTTTGTCACTACTAGCAAAAAACTTATTCTGTGAAGCAATGCGTAAACACATCACTTCAAAGAGGGGAAAAATGTATAAACCTAAAAATGGTCTAGACAAATCTGATTAATTAAATACATTTATTTGATTAATTAACTCTTATTTCATCTACTATTAAATAAATAGAAATATTTATTTATATAGTTCATTATTCTAATTCTTCTATTTTCATCACATTCTTCTAATTTTTTTATTTAATTAAATAAACAATTTCATATAGTTTTTTTATTTAATTATTTAAAACTTTCTTCTTAATTAAATAATTAACTTCAATAGTTTGTATTATTTAATTATTTAATTATTCTATCATAATTGAATAAACTAAATCATATAGTCTTATTTAAAATTATCATTATCCCTCTTTTATTAAATAAACAATTTCAAATATTTGTTTTATTTAATAATTGTTATTCCTCCAAAATTAAATAATAAACAATTTCACATTGTTAATTTACTTAATATTCCATTTTCCTCCAAAATTGATTAAATCAATTAAACGCATGTCTATAGCTTATTCTCAACCAAAATTGAAACTTTCAATTTTGATTTAATTGTGCTTTATATTTCCAAACCAATTTTGGAACATTCACGGGAGACTTGCCTCTTTTATTCCTCCTTTTCTTCCTGGTCATTTGGAAGAATTGTTTATCCTTTCCATCTTCTTCTTTATCGATTTATCTAGATTCAATCTCAACCCTTGCTTACTACCACATCACAATTGCCTTTTGGAAATCTATAAATACAACCTTCAACTACAGGAAAAGGATCCCACTTTTATGCAAACTTACTCTACAAGAATAAGCATTCAAGCCTTTGAGCAATTAAGCAATTTAGAAGCATTTTAAGAATCATATTAGATTACAATCATGGAATTTGTAGTTACACATCACTTCATTTAGCTTTCATTATCAATAAATTAATCGCATAGCTTGCATATTACATAGCTTTCATTGCATCAATCATTTTCAATATCATTATCATATAGATCAAAATTCTCATTCACTAATTTGTCACTTTGATAGTCAGTGCACAAAATATGAGTGCCACTTTGATCTATCAAATCCTTGGAGTTAAAGAGCGATGGAATGAATTTAGAGATTTGATTATGCTTAATTAGATTAATTTACATTTGAATTCTCTAATAATGTTGCATTGAGAAGTGTTGTTATTTATTCACTCATTACTTTTACACCACTTACATTTTGCACCCACTATGGGGAAAAACCCCAAATTGATTGGTATGGCTTGCGAATTGCAGTATTTAAGTTCATCTTCTGCCCTTGCATCAAAAGTACTCATTTTCACTAGTGTTTTCTGCATTTTTCAAATGTGTGTCTTGTGTGTGAGTTAAGGATAAATTTAACCAAATTTATTACAATTTATAAAACTTTCAATTCACCTTTCAACTAAATTCAAATCAAAGAATGAACAACATTTCAATTTCTAAAGAGAAATATCATCTTTCAAAATTTTCATGTATGAAAATAATTAATAGAAAATCAGTTATTCAAAAAATACTTGGTTCTGGTTGATAAGGATAATATTCATAGAATGAAAATCCAAAACCCTTAATAGTTGTGTTCTCTATTTCTCAAAATTTACCTCTCCTTGCACGCTAGTATTATTTTGTTCTTTCAATATCCTTTGCAAATTTGTGACATGATGTGAATTTGAGTGTTATAAAAGCAATTGCATGCTTAAGGTGGTGCCAAGTACATGGGAGTAGTTTTCCACCTTCATTAATTACCTATTATAATGCATTAATTCTTTGAATAAAGGTGCAATCATTACAACTTAGGATTCAAATTGCAAATGCCTAGATTATTATGCAGGTTTGCTATTAGAGGAGAAAGATGATGTGATGATCATACGTTGCACTTTGGTGTCACTCTGGTCTTTTACAAGACATAAGCCATTAAAGATACATGATCAATTTGTGATCACTAGGATTAGAACCTCTGGTATCAACTTTTAAGGGAAATACGGGGATCTAGGGTAGTTACCTCCAAGCTTTAGAGAAAACCATAACAAAAAGGAGAGACCAGGAACTGGGTTCAAGAGATTACAAAATTTCAAAACAAACTCTTCAATTTCTAAGTTCTAAATAAAAGGAATGAAATAAAACTACCAAACTCTGATGCAAGGAAAGAAAAAAGATATTATCGGGATTAACACTTCTAGTGGATGGCTTACCATGTGGAGCTAGGACCAACTGAAGATACAATTCACTTCAATGCAATCACACAAGTTCTTTAGGTTCTGGTTTCTGATAATTTGTTAAACTTCATGACAAGACCGAAACACCAAATCTGGGAAAGAAATAAGACTAAAAAAAGGACCAAGAAAAATTGAAAATGAGACCAACAATTGAACAAGCCACATAATGACACCAAAGCAAACAAAAGAAAAATGGAACAAAAAAAAAGAGGTCCACATTTTTCCATAGGGAAAAAAGGGGCATGTTGTGAGACTACACAACACTTACCACATTGGTCACCTATGTCACTTTCCTCTCAAATGTGGGCCCCTGCACATGAATCAAGGAGTTTGTGATTTGTGCCCTAATCTACCATGATTACACCTATTTGTGCCCTAATCTACCATGATTACACCTTTATTCAAAGTAGTTAATACATGGTAAAAGAAGTTAATGAAGGTGGAAAAAAATATGCATACTTGGAACCACCTCAAGTATGCAGTTTCTTTCATAACACTCTACCTCATGCTAAGTTACTCACTTGTAAGGACATCAAAGAATTTAAAACAAACTATGGCATGCAAGGAAGGGCAAGTTCCAAAATGTTGAAGAACACAACTATGGACACTAAAAAAGTAACCCTTCTACTTTTTCTATCTCATTTGGGCCCTCCTTGTAATTTTGGCTTAATTATGCCTTGGTTTAATGTTGTAATGTGGATAAAGCATTCACATTAGGTCTTGGGGCCTTATGAACTAAAAACAACTCAAGTGGTACCTTACTTAAGTGTTGTAACACACTTTCACACTTTTCTAGGGTCTTGCTATTATATTTCACCTAAATAACCCCTTTCCATAATTTACCAAGCCTTATTTCAAAGTGTTGTAAAGTGTTGTAACAAACTTTCACACTTTTCTAGGCTCGTCATTAATAATTGGACTTTCTTATGCTTTAATTGGCCCTATTTTACATCTACAAGCCTTACTTATGTTTATTTTTGAGAATAAACCTGATAAACAACATTTAAAACACTTAAATCTAAAAAAATGCCTAATGTGGGACCCATTCACCATTTTGGGTGAATGAGTCCCCTTAGGTTGGGCCAATTCTCCTAGAGTGGAAAATTAGTCCCCTTTGACACAAAATTCAAAATGAAGTCAAAATTTTGGCGGGTTTTCATTTTCTAAGATCTAAGGTCAACTTGTGATATTGTATTTTTAGGAATTATTGCATAATTTTGTATAAATATAAGGTTCTTTCATTCATTTCAACCACAATCACCCAATCAATCCAACAAGCAATCAAGTGATCTATCATTCAAGAATTTTGTATACAAGAGCATTCAAGCACTTTGGAGACATCTCTCTCAAGTTTGCAACATTCTACTTCAAGGGTTTGGTCTAGGTTGCAAATTTATCAAAGAGAAAGATTGGAAAAGTTTCCATCATTTTGTTAAAGTCATTCAAAGTTGTCATAGCCCTAAGAGAATCTTGGAGAACACATATAGGTTGAATTTGACAATTTCAGACCTGGATCTGAATCAGGAGCAGAAGAGTAGACCGAGAGCTATAGATTCCATTTTTGAATTTCAAGAAATCCAAAAGTGGATTGTTTCACCATTAGTGGTGAATGAGTCTAAATGTAGGAGTCTGATAGAGATTTTTGTAGATTTGAGTACCCATTTGTCTGAAACCTATTCTGACATTGTTCACCCGAAATGGGACTAAGTCACCCAGCTTGGTGTATGAGTCTTAGTTGGCCTAAAAAGTAGCAGTTTCAGGATTCCAAAGCTCCATTCCATCCTTCTCTAGTTTCCAGGTGCACACTTTAAATCTCATAGTTTTCTATTACAATCTATTTACATTTCTAGATCATTTTTCATATCATGGCATGTTTTCAAACTTCTTGGATTTTCCAAGTTTGCACTTGGTGGTGAACCCATTTCTTGTTTTCATTCATTTCCAAGGATATCTTATGGTCAGATCTCTCATATCCTTTATTGGGTTGAGGTCTCTAAGATATTCTTGAATGTGAGCATTGTGAAATCATATTCCTCTTCCTTCATTCCCCTTTTGGTGTGAACAAGGAAGTTGTGCATTCCATTTCCATTGTTCACATTTTGGTGAACCTGATTGGGAGGCAAATGACTTGCCTGACAGTTGACTCACATTTTCCTTACTAGCCTTTTGCATTTTTATTTTTCTTTTCTTTTTCTTTTTTGTGATTGCATGTGAATAATGTGATCCCTCATGATGTTTTTTTGATGTTCTCTCTCTTTGTGACATTCCTCTATTTGTACCTTCATTCTTCTTTATGTTGTGCATTGCTTTTTCCTTTTAATTTTTTTTTGTGTTTATCTTGTATTTTCCTTTTGTGGATTACGTAAGGCATTGAGACATCTAGGTCTCTTTCATGTTGATCCAAAAGACTTTTCTTTTTCTTTTCCTTTTTCTTTTTCTTGCGTTTTCCTTTTGGGGATGATGAAGGTATTGAGACATTCATGTCTCCATCATGTTGACCCAAAATCTTTTCCTTTTTCTTTCATCTTATCTTTTAAGTTGTCTTGTGTTTTACTTTTGGGAATGACGCAAGGTGTCAAGACACCCTATGTCTCTTCCATTTTGACCCAAAATATTTTTCCTTTGTTTTTTCTCTCTTTGTGTGATTCTTCCAGTTCTGTGTATTTGGGGGATGATGACAATTCTAATCTCTCTATTTAAACAATGTAGCAAAGAACATACTGACCCCAAATCCATAGATCCCTTATGTGTTTGGTATTTTCATTTTCTTTTGCATAACATAGATTTACTTGGAAACATATGACTTGACATAGGGATTTCCATGTTGGCTCTCATATCTTCTTCTTTTCCATTTTTCATTTGCTACTTTAAATGAATTTCTCACAATATGGTGTTTAGCAATTCCTTTAAAGTGGGGGCATAAATTGGCATTACTCTTTTTTGTTTTCCTTTTTTTGGTTCTTAGTGCAACCTTCTTACTTCATATTATGTGTTTGCCACTTTGTGGATGACATTGGGTATGATGTCTTTCATGAGTGTGATCTATCTTATTATAGTACATTCCTCTTTGTGGCTTGATGCAACACACTACATCCCCTAAGTTGTGAATTTTATATTCTTTGATTAGTTCTCTCTTGGAGACATTAGGCACAATGTTCCCTAAGTTAAATACCTCACATGAACTAAGCAAGACTCCTTTGAACATTCCTTTACATGTTTCATTTTTCATTTTTTATCTGGCCACCTTGCATAACATAGCTTGCATGCCTATTTAGCCATCACATTTGTTCATGAGCTCCAAGCATACAAAGTTTTTCTTGTCTTGTGAAGCTCCAAATACCATTTTTATTTTTGTGGTGACTTATTAAAGTTACTAGGAGGTATAACTTTGGTATAGTTGAGTGGGAATCCCATTCTAAGGCATGAATTTCCCCATAGCCATCTACATGTTTGTGAGGGCATTCCAAACATGAGTGTATGTTTCTCACCTTTTAGGCCTTCTCACTCGATGGATAGCCAGAAGTTCCATCATGTCAGAGTGAATATGTTTTTTCTGGATAAACAACCTAGATCTGATCCACATCATATTGGAAAAACGATCAAAGCTTGATGTAATTATTTCTTTTTTTCTTTTCTTTTTCTTTCTTTCATCTTTGGAATTGTATGCTTGTGCCTTGTTGTTGTTCTTGATATCATTTTCATGTGTGTTCCTTTGTGCTTAATTTGGTTTGTCATGGGATCTTGATCTTGGGGGCTTGATCACCCCTCTTGATCATTTTCATCCCATATTGCTAGTATTGGTTCATTGGAACCCCTCTTGATGTGCATTGGTCTACTTTAGTGTGAGTTTGAAGCAAGTTCATCCTCTCACTAAAGTGGGGGATAAATGTGGACACTGAAAAACTAACCCCTCTACTTGTTTTGTCTTGTCTAGGCCCTCCTTATCATTTTAGTTTAATTGTTCCTTGATTTAATGTTGTAATGTAGATAGCACATTCACATTAGGTCTTGGGCCCTTGTGAACTAAAAATAACTCAAGTGGTACCTTACTTAACTATTGTAAAGTTTTGTAACACACTTTCACACTTTTCTAGGGTATTGTTATTATATTTCACCTAAATAACCCATTTTCATCATTTACCAAGCCTTATTTCAAAGTGTTGTAAAGTGTTGTAACAAAATTTTAGACTTTTCTAGGCTTATCATTAATAATTGGAATTTCTCATTCTTTAATTAGCCCTATTTTACATCTACAGGCCTTACTTATTTGTATTTTTGAGAATAAACCTAATAAACATCATTTAAAACACTTAAATTCTAAAAAAAAACTTCAAATGCCTAAGGTGGGACCCATTTTCCTAGAGTCGCGAATGAGTCTCCCTTGACACAAAATTCAAAATTAATTTAAATTTCTAGTGAGTTTTCATTTTCTAAGATCTAAGGTTAGTCTGTGATGTATTTTTGGGAATGATTGCATAATTTTGTATAAATATAATGTTATTTCACTCATTTCACCACCAATCACCCAATCAATCCAACAAGCAATCAAGTGATCGAGTATCCAAGCATTTTGTTTACAAGAGCATTCAAGCACTTTGGAGCCATCACTCACATGTTTGTAGCATTCTACTTCAAGGGTTTGGTCTAGGTTATAGATTTATCAAAGAGAAAGATTGGTAAAGTTTCCATCAAGTTGGTAATGTCATTCAAAGTTGTCAAAACCCTAAGATAAGCTTGGAGAACACATACAGGTTGAATTTGATAGTTTCAGATCTAGATCTAAATCAAGATCAGAAGAGTAGATCAAGAGTTTAAGATTCCATTTTTTAATTTCTAGAAATCTAGAAGTGGACCGATTCACCATTAGTGGTAAATGAGTCCCACTATAGGATTCTGGCAGAAATTTTTGTAGATCTAAGTACCCATTGGTCCAAAACATGTTTTGACATTGTTCACCCGAAGCGAGACTAAGTCGCCCACCTTGGCATATGTGTCTCATTTGGCCTAAAAGAAGCAATTTCAGGATTCCAAAGCTCCATTTCATCCTTCTCTAGTTTCCAGGTGCACACTTTAAATCTCAAAGTTTTCTGTTACAATCTATTTACATTTCTAGATCATTTTGCATATCATAGCGTGTTATCAAACATCTTGCATTTTCCAATTTTTCACTTGGTGGTGAACCCATTTCTTGTTTTCATTAATTTCCAAGGATATCGTATAGTCATATCTCTCATATCCTTCATTGGGTTGAGGTCTCTATGATATTCTTGAATGTGAGCATTGTAAAATCAGATTCCTCTTCCTTGATTCCCCTTTTGGTGTGAACAAGGATGTTGTGCATTCTATTTCCATTATCCACAACAAGTACCAAGGTTTAACTTGCACTTATTCAATCACATTATTGAAAAAATCAGGAAATCAAGAGAAATATGAGCACTTCCAGAAGGAAGAAAATAGATGAGGAATTCAATTTCCCTATTTCACAAGTTGTATCAATTGGTGGGATAGTTACAGACACTCACCTAGGGAGATTTAGTGATCATGAATTTTCTACGAGGTTTCACCAAGCAAGTTCCACTCAATGTGCTAAGAATATTATTGCAAGTGGACTGCATTTGGTAGGAGGGTTTCCACTATCAATGGATGCCTTTGAACTGGTACTGGAATGTATGAAATGGTATAACCCAAATAAGAGATTCATTGAGAAAGAAGAGTATAAGTGGTCCTCTCCATAGAGGGAATTGCATACATATTTGGGCTCCCCACATTCATATAGATGAATTTGTTGGATATGTAAGCCCTTGCCATAGTGTACCTAGTTACATAAGAACAAAACAAAAAGTAGATGATTTTAACATGGTTTTGGGATAATCCCATAAAGGATATGAAGAAAATATCAAGGTCAACATTTATTCAGGATGTTCAATACATAATAACTCTATTAAGTATGATTATTGGATACAATGATTTAGGAAAATTCAAACCTTGGATGTTCAAGATTATAGTGAAAATGGTGGAATGCCATGTATATATACATTGGGGAAGTTTTATCAATGATAAGCTACATGAGAAGATACTAACATTCCTAAACACCCAATGGTTTTCCATGTCTTCCTATGTTCTCTATTCCTATCGCTTGAGGGAAAATATACAAGGATTGAATAGAGTTGGTACCTTGGGTAGAGAATAGGGGAAAAAACTGATTTATGCTCATATGCCCCAGATTACCATCCACCAGTATGGGGAGCATTACCGAAGGGTAAATGATGTGTTTTCTATGCATCTAGTGAGATTAATGGAAGGGTACAAATTCAAACTATTATCCCTCAAAGAACAGAGTGTTATCTAGTCAATTGGGGGTTGGTATATTCAATTCACTAATTTAACTTATATCAGGGTGGAAGGATTTACAGATTACCCCTTCATGCTGCCCAAGTACCCAATAGAAAAAATGTTGTTATTGGAACTTGTGAGATGGATGCAACCATATCATGCTCTTTTTTCTCAATCATGTAAGAAATTATCTGTTATATTCCCCATCACAACTGGGAATTATAAAATGCACTGTAGCTAAAAGTGTTGAGATGTATGAGGAGTTGAAACTATATGGGTTAGAGTTCTTTGCACTAAAGTGGAAAAGTTATGATCTGAAGGAAAACCTTTCCAATAAAATAGGAAAGAAGTATTCTCATGTTTATGATCTAGAGGATTTTTTGCTTAATTGAGATGATGATTATGATGTGAGAAAAATTTCAGACATGAGGTTGACACTAGAAGAAACAAAGATTCTCAAAATTCACGATGTACCAGAACAATTGGATACAGATAAAGGAGTGGTTTTGAATCCAATTTATGATCTAGATAAATTTTTTGACGAACCCATCCCAGACATAGATTATAGAAAGGAGGTAGTAACCATTGAAGAAATTTCTAAACAACTATTGACATATACTCAGTACTAGATTAAGGGTTACATTGAGGCATTGAAAAGAGTTGGGATAGAGCCCACATATTGAAGTAATGTCAAGAGAAATCAAAATTTGCTTGATGAATTGTGGTATTGAGGGACTACTAAAAAGAAATGAAATGTTGTAAAAACCATGGTAGTTGAGAAAAGTGAGGAGGAATCTCTTGATACTTCAGGCTAGGGAATTCCAATGGTATCATGGCCAACTAGACATTATAAAGAAACTATGGCCACTCAAGCCAATGTAGTGGAAATTCCAAAGGCAACATTTTCTTCCACAAAAAGCTAAGAGCTTAGTCTATGACTTGTGAGGATGTGAGAATGAAGACAAAGGTATGTGTTAAGACAAGTTTTGCATCACAGAAGGTAGAATATATATTTACTTCACCACCTTCAGTTAGCACTACAACTATGAGACAAGGCTTAGGAGAAACTACTAAAATTCAAGAAGGTTCTAACCTAACTAAAGAAGAATTTAGGGAGCATCTTGAGAAACTGACTACTAAGATGAAATGATTTAAAGAAAAATTGTCTAAAGGATACCTAGTGATGTAGCTAGTAGTAGAAGTGTCAAACACTAGGTCCTATCTTGAAAATGTAAAAGATGAATTCATAATAGGGTCACTTGATCTAGAAAATGGAAACCATGAAGAAAAAAATGTAAGAGAAATATAGACACTACAGTTTAGAGCTGCATTAATATTGTTGATGAAGAAGATATAATTGAAGATTAGCTTCCACAAGGAAAGACTGAAAAGGATGTTGAGAAACCACTTGCCTCTAATAAATTAGGAGAAAGAAGAGACAAGAACAAGGATATAGAGTCCTTATAGACCTTGGATGATGATCCAAGAAATGATGAGAATCCTAGTGTTTTAGGACATCAGGGAAATAATTCTCAAAGGGATGATGTTGAAAATAGGATAGGATAGGAAATAATGGTTCTTAGAGAAGAAGAGATAGTAACAAGTCAAGGTAATTCTAAGTCCATACCAATGGGGATAGACAATGTTAATGTTGAAATTTTAAGAGAGGAGGTTGATGAACATGTAGATAATTGGGAATGGGGTAATTCTGAAGAGGTAGTGCAGAATGAAGAAGCACCTGACTGGTTAGGCAAGAAATTGGCTCCACTGTTGGAGGTGGAATTGGTGCTTCTAGATTTTAGAAGTTTAAGGAAAGGAATGGAAACCCCTAAACCTAGAGATAGAGAAAAGAAGAGACATGCTATGAAAATAAATGTAGATGGAGGAAGAATTCTCTAAATTGTTGGAAATCTGTGTCTCAATCTCACAGGCTAAAACCTCTGAAAGAGCCAAGTTGGTGTGACATCCACATTATCTAGCTGACTAGCAACTTTGGAACCTTGTGAAAGGTTCTAGTCATTGAGACCTTGTTTCAGTCTTGTCGAATGGACCTATTGCTGTGACATGATGATCATTGTAACCCACTGCTGAGTGGGTTGATCTTGCCAACAAGCCAATCTTATTAGATATCGAGGAGACTCTGGGTGACAAGTGGTGTTGGGGAGATTCATAGCGACTAGAGTCATCAGAGTAACACAAGGGCTTCAATATGAAGTATTGGTGATAGGTGGTATGTCTCACCAATAAGAATAGACTTAGAGCTATCGAGGTGATGTGAAAGCCTTGGTAAGAACTCTTGCCAACAGTTATTCACTAGAAGAAATTGGAGTGACATGGTGACTCGGTAAGATCTCCTACTGATAGATGGTAAGTCTCGTCAATAGCTACACTTGGAGTCATCAGGATAACATATGGTGGCTCAGTAAGAACTCTCAGCGATAGTGGTAAATCTTGCCAACAATGCAACATGTGTTTGTTATCAGATGTCATCGATATGACTCCTGGTGAAAGATGGTCTTGGGGTAACATGGAGGTTTTGATATGAAGTCTTAGCGACAAATGAAGTATCGCCGATAGTGGAACATTGTGGTGTAACTTGAAGGCATCGGTATGAACTCTTGGCGAAGAGCGATTGTCTCGCCGATGGGAATGTTGAAGTTGATGCAACTTGTGAACTCATTATAATGTCTTGCCGATGGTCAAGACTCTTGGTGATAACTTCAATCGGGTCTTGTGGCATCAGGGAGACATAGTTAGTGTCTCATTGACTTGTGAATACATTTTGAACATCTTTGATCGATTAACTATCCTACATGGTTTATCCTCGACCAATCAGGGAGCATAATGGAAACTACTAGTAGTTGGACTATTGCAGCCGTTACTAAGAGGAAGATCAATAGGCCATGGGCGTCATGGATATACTTAGTAATTGAAGATGATGATTGGTTTGATAGTTGTATGAATAGTTGTATGAATAGTTTGATGTATGGTTAGTGTGATTCCAATTCTGAGTGTATTGTAACTTGAATGTTCTATACACGGTTGGTCTATGATTATGCTGTTGTAATTTGACATTAGAGAGAGTGAAGCCCATACTCTATATGTAATTTCATTAATGTAATAAAAAGGGGTTTTTCTTGGTGTGGTGGGTTTTTCTCTTGTAAGGGTTTTCCCACATAAATTTGGTGTTCATCTGTGTATGATTATTTCTCTATTTTTGTTATTGCTTTCAAGTGTATCTTAATTGGACTGTAATTGAAAATTTAAAAGTATCTCTGCATTCTTCCCTAAGGTTTTGACATTAGGAGAGTTAGTTCCGCACCTTAGCTTTCCTTACAAGTGGTATTAGAGCCTAGCTAGTTGTATTATCCTTGTGGGTACGTTGGATTTTTTTGTGTCAATTCTATTCAGTGGGAGTCTTGTAGAAGTTTGTTAATTTGAATTACAGATTGAGATGGCTAGCACGTCAGGAAAGATTGAAATAGAGAAATTCAATGGCAGCAATTTTGAGTTTTGGAAACTTAAAATGGAAGATCTATTGGTTGATCGTGATCTTTGGATTGCTATGTCTGGAACGAATCCTACAGGAATGAAGCAAGAATATTGGGACCTCGCAGATAGAAAATCAAAGGGGCTAATAATGCTCTATTTAGTAGACTCTATTCTTCTAAATGTTCATGAAGAAAAGACTACATCTTCCTTGTGGAAAAGACTGGCAACTATTTATTAGGGAAAGTCCTTGGTGAATAAATTGTTCTTGAGGAAGAAGTTGTACTCTTTGAGAATGCAAGAAGGAGGATATATTGCTGATCATTTGAACACTTTCAACATGTTGATTGTACAGCTAACATCTGTTGGTGTGAAGATTGATGAAGATGATCATTGTATGTTATTGTGTTCTTTGCTAGATTCTTGGGATCACCTGGTGATGACTATTGTTAGTACAACATCCACTTTTAAGATGGAAGATGTTGCTTCTTTGTTATCAAAAGAGATGAGAAGGAAATATTTTGAGATGGCAAAGGAGGCTCTTTCTATTAGAGGCAGATCAAAAGATAAAGGTAAGAAGGACAAGAAGTCTAAATCAAAATCAGAGGGGAGATCAAAGTCTCTTGGAAAGAAGTCCAAGGTGAAGTGCTAGAATTGTGGGCAACCTGGTCATGTTCGAAAGGATTGTAAAGGGGAGAAAAAGAAGAAGAAGAAGAAGAATAATAATTCTGACAATGATTCTTCTCAGAGTGATGCAGACGCCTTCATTGCAGCCTTGGCTACACAAGCATTAGATGATGTTTGGTTGATTGATTATGGAGCATCTTTCCACATGACATCTCATAGAGACTAGTTCACAAAGTATGAAAACTACGATGGTGGAAAGGTGTATTTGGCAAGTGATTCATCTTTGAAAATTGTTGGCCGTGGAAGAGTCAAAATTCAATTCCCTGATGGAAGAGTGAAGGGAATCAATGATGTAATGCATATACCAAGTCTGGCTCAAAATATACTTTTTGTTAGTAAGCTGAATGATATTGGAGTGCAAGTCATGTTATCTAGAAATGGTTGCAAGATGACTAGAGGCTCTATGGTGCTAGCAAGGGGTGCTCGAATATGTACCTTGTATAAGCTTGATGCATATGCTATTCAATGTAATAGTGTCTCTGTAAAGTCACACAAAGCTACTCATGTAGGAAAAGAGGGAAATGTTCTTGATTCTATTAAATCTATGGAAGTTAAACTTCCAACTGAAAATACTATGATCTAGCATCATAGGATAGGCCACATTGGTGAGAAAGGTTTAAAAACCTTGAAGAATAAAAACTTGGTTGAAGGGCTTGAGGATTGTAACCTCGAAATTGAATTATGTGAACATTGTATATATGGAAAACAACACCGTGTTTCATTTTATTCTAGTCCTCACAAATCTTCTGGTTTTCTTGATTATATACATTATGATGTTTTTGGTCCAGTGAATGTTCCTTCTTTGTCTAATTCAAGGTACTATGTATCATTTATTGATGATTATTCAAGAAGGGAATTTGTCTATTTTTTGAAAAGTAAATCAGAAGTTTTAGTCGATTTAAGGAATTTAAAAACCTTGTAGAAAATCAGACTGGAAGGAAAATAAAATGTTTAAGGACTGATAATGGCGGTGAATTTTGTTTTGATGATTTTGAGAGGTATTGTAAAGATCATGGGATTAAAAGACATAAAACTACACCTTACACTCCATAGAAAAATGGAGTTAAATAAATGTTCAATAGGACAATGATGGAAAGAGCACGAAGTATGCTGAGTAGTGTTGGTTTGGAGGAGAAGTTTTGGGCTGAGGCAATTGCTACAACATGTTACTTGATAAACTGTTCTCTAAATTCTGCTCTTGTTGAAAAAACACCTTTGGAAGTATGGTTTGGTAAGAAGCCCTCTTTAAGACATATTCATTTTTTTGGCTGAGGCATATGCACATGTGTTGTATGAGAAAATATCTAAATTGGAGAACAAGGCCATGAAATGTATTTTTATTGGCTATAGAGTTGGCATAAAAGGATACAAGCTTTGGAATCTTGATACAGAGAAGGTTTTGTATAGCAGAAGTGTTATCTTTTGTGAGTTGAAGCCTTCTACCTTGTATCTGCAGTTAGAGACAAAATCAGAAAACAAAAAGGATGTAGTTGAAATTCCTCTGACACTAGATAAAGAGGAATTCAAAATTCAAAATGTACCTAAAACTAAGGAGAGCTCAAGTAGTTTTGAAATTTTTGAAGAAGAAGAAGAACCTCAACCTCAGCAAGTGAGAAGGTCAGCTCATGAAAGAAAGCAACCTGATAGGTATTGGTTTTCTTTGATAGATTCTACTTGTGCTTATGCTTTAATTTCTAGCACTGATGAGCCTAGAATTGTGAAAGAGGCATTTAAAATTTCTGATTCAAACTCTTGGTTGGAAGCCATGAATGAAGAAATGGCATCATTAGAAAAGAATGATACTTGGAGTTTGGTGCCCTTGCCTGAAGGCAGAAAAGTTGTGGGCTACAAATGGGTATTTAAAAAGAAAATAGGTTTGGATGGCAGTGTGGAAAAATACAAGGCGAGGTTGGTTGTGAAGGGTTATTCCCAGGTAGAGGGAATTGATTATGGGGAAATTTTTTCTCCTGTAGCTAAGCTGACATCCATTAGATTTCTTTTGTCACTTGCAGCAATGTATGACTTAGAGATCAAACAAATGGATGTGAAAACAACAGTTCATGGTGATCTTGAAGAAGAAATTTATATGTCCCAGCCTAAGCACTTTGTGGAGAAAGGTAAGGAAAAATTGGTTTGCAAGTTGAATAAATCTCTATATGGATTAAAGCAATCTTCTAGAATGTGGTACCAAAAATTTGGCACTTTTGTTTTGTTATTGGGATTTGTAAGATCAAAATCTGATCATTGTGTGTATTACAAAGCTGAAACTGATCGAGTCCTTATTATTGCTCTCTATGTTGATGATATTTTGTTCATAGGCAATAGTAAGCTAATGATTTATGATCTTAAGTCTCAGTTGTCTGCAAAGTTTGAAATGAAAGATCTTGGTGCAGCGAGGTATATTCCAGGAATGGAAATAACCAGAGACAGGAAGGATAGAAAACTTTGGCTCAGTCAGAGTAAGTATATCAAGATTGTTCTAGAGAGATTCTGTATGACTGACTGCAAGTAGCTAGTTGTTTCAGTTTTGTAGGGAACAAAGCTATCTATTGAAGACTGTCCAAAATCTCCTACTGAGATGGAGGACATGACTAGTTTACCTTATGCTAGTGCAGTTGGCAGTCTAATGTATGCAATGGTCTATACAAGGCCAGAAATTGCCCAAGCAATGGGAGTAATTAGTTGGTTTATGGCTAATCCTGGAAGGACACATTGGGATGCTGTGAAAAGAGTATTCATATATTTGAAGGGAAATTCAGAATATGCTATGTTACCATGGGAACTTGGTTGAATCACAGAAGACTCTCAATATTCGAGGCTATGTGGATTCTGATTGGGCAGGGGACATAGACAACGGAAGGTCCACCAGTGGATATATCTTCATGTTGAATGGTGGTACAGTGAGTTGGATGAGTAAGCGACAGGCTATAGTTGCTTTGTCCACTACAAAGGTAGAATACATGGCAGCTACACATGCCTATAAAGAAGCAATTTGGTTAAAAAATTTGTGTTCTAACATTGGTTTTGATGCAGAGCTAATAACTATTTACTGTGACAGTCAAAGTGCTATTTGTTTGGCAAAGAATCCTACTTTCCATGCCGGGACGAAACATATAGATGTATAGTATCATTTTGTATGGGATATGTTGGAGGATGGAAAGGTCTCATTAGAAAAGGTGGATACTTTGGAGAATGTTGTAGATGCATTAACGAAGCCAGTGAGCACAAACAAGTTCAGGTGGTGTGCCAGTTCGATGGGCCTTAGTGCCCATGAATCTCAATAGTTTTGTTGTGCTCTGGAGGTGCCTATGTGATCTTCGTCAAGTGGGAGATTGTTGTAAATATGTGTCTCAATCTAATAGGCTGAAACCTCTGAAAGAGCCAAGTCGGTGTGACATCCATATTGTTTGGCTGACTAGCAACTTTGGAACCTTGTGAAAAATTTTGGTCCCTGAGACCTTGTTTCAGTCCTTCCAAATGGACCTATCATTGTGACATGATGATTGTTGTAACCCTCTATAGAGTGGGTTGTTCTGGCCGACAAGCCATTCTTATCAGATAATGGGAGACTACGGGCAACAAAGCGGTGTGGGGAGATTCATAGCGACTAAAGTCTATCGAGTAATATCTTGCGGTGGTAGGGACTCTTCATGATAACTTTCAATTGGGTCTTGTGGAATCGAGGAGACATAGTTAGTGTCTCACTAACATGTGAATACCTTTGAAAACCTTTGATCAATTGACTATCGTGGTTTATCTCGACCAATCCGGGAGCATAGTAAAATCGCTGTAGTTGGACTATTGTGGCCATTACTTGAGAGGAAGATCGATAGACCATAGGCATCATGGATATACTCAGAGTTTGGTCTGTATCAAATTCAATGAACAATTGGATGAATGGTTGGATAGCTTGATGAGTGATCAGTGAATTCGATTCTGAGAGCATTGCATCTTGAATGTTCTATACAAGGTTGGCCTATGATTATGTTGTTGTAAATTGACATCAGAGAGAGTGAAGCCCATACTCTGTATGTAATTTTTGTTACTATAATACAAAGGGGTTTTTCTTGGTGTGGTGTGTTTTTCTCCCATAAGGGTTTTCCCACGTAAATCTAGTGTTCATCTGTGATTATTTCTCTGTTAATGGACTAGAAAATGTCACTGAGATATTTAAGAAATCGATAGATAAGGATGAGAGCTTTATTGAAATGCTAACTCAAAAAAGCTATGATGCTCTAACTTTAGGACAAGATTACAAGGAAGTGAAAGATTTCAAGGAATTTATAAAAAAGGTGAATAAGGATCCTATTCAGTCATTAATTGGAGGGGTTATAGATGAGATCATAGTGTGCAATAATTCCATAAGAAAATATGAGATAAAAGCAATGAAGAGAAACAAAATATCAAAAGAATATCAAAGAATATGCTTGGAATAAATACAAGCTGGAAGGTAATTTAAGGCATCCCAAAGAATGTATGCATCAAGTGTTGCTCGCTTTCCAAGAATATCAGAGAAAAGAGGCAAAGATGAGTCTTTAGACCAAGAGTCAGTAATGAAGAATAGGTGGACGGTGCAAAAACTAAAATGTTTGTGAATGGGAATAATATTGAAATAGATTTTGTAGGGTTTATTCCTAGGCCCAGAGATAGATAGTCTAAGTAGTGAAAAGTCTTTGACATATTTTTTTCTATGCAAAGTACCCACAACTTGGAGTCTGAGACTTGAGAATTATTGCTGAAGAAAGTTCAAAATATATTTGACTTTACCTAGAGAGTTTTGATGCCAGTTGTCACCTGCCATGTGCTGCATTTTTATTTGTTTCTTTGATTCTCTTTGATGGGATTAAGTTCAAACTCTTTGAGGCCCTGTTCGTATAAAATTTCATTGGTCGCTTTATTTTAAATTTTAAAGTTTAGAATTTGTGGATGTCAGAGAATAAAAAAAATTCAAGTTTTATTGGTTTTCATGTTTTCTATTCCATTCCAAATTAAAAACTTGCATCTTTCATTAGAATTTAAGTAATATTAGAGCCCAAATTCAAAGCTATTTCCTGATATGAAATCTTATGTAGCTATTGTTTCTTCTTATCAAATAAGACTATGTGTTGCACTGTTTAAGGGTGCATACTGACACTATCTAGTGACAAATGATGACCCTTTCTTTAAACTCTTACATCATTCTATGCCTATATGTGAAGCAATTTGGTGAAGTATAGAATGGTTTTGCTCTAGCTTAGTTATTTCTTGAGGCATGCATGGATAATACTTGGGAGAAACTTTACTTTTCAATAAATTTTATGCTTTTTTTAGAATATATGCTTTATATTTCCATAAAATTTACCAAAAATGATGAATGCATGTAGCTATATTATAAATATTTAAATTCCTTGAATTTTGTGAATGCTTAAAGCTAAATCTACTTAAGTGAAAGAAATATGGGTTTCATGAAATATTGTTGCAAATTCTTTGATTTGATGAAGTTATTGAGTAATATTTGAATTATTAGACCAATATTATGTTTCCATCCTATGGATACCCTCCAATTCTTTACAACCATTTAGCCCTCATTTTTATCAACAATATCACAATAAACCCTAAGTGAACCTGGTGATTCAAGACTTGACATAAATGAGCCTTGGGATCAAGCTAAGTTTTCCTTAGATTTAAGTTTCCTAATGGAGTCTTTCAAGAAACAGAGGTTCTCACATTACTCTATGAGAATTTATCTAGTTGTTGGAATGTATGTGCAAATTATACATCAATAGAAGTGGTACTATATGGATGGAATTCTGTATTCTAAAAAAAGGAATCTAGAGTCTCATAGAGTCACTAGGTCCTGATCTAGTAATCTTCATGTGACTTTAGTTGAACTAAGTGGTTGTATGTTATCCAAACCCCAAGGGTTGAAGCCTGTAAAATTAGTACTACAGAATTTGACTTCTATTATACCACCTTAGCCTATAGTGATAGCTTTCTTTAATGTAGAGTCACCCATTCAATTCATTGTGTATAATGATCTTCCAAAGAATCTGAACAAATTCTGTCTGAAGTCCTATCTTCATAAAGATGTGGAAGAACATATTAGTATCTTCAAAGATGAATGTTTTAGAGAAAAGATACAACATGAAGATGTTGTGTGTAGGTTGTTCCCCTAAATGTTTAGTGATGAAGTTTACCAGTGGTACATCAACCTACCCCCTAATTTTTTTAGGACATTGAAAGAAATGGAAAACCAATTCTTAGCAAGGTTCAGAACACCAATAGATCTTTCCTTGCTATATCATTAGTTCACTCAAATTAAAAGGTTCAATGGTGAACCTATAAATATTTTTAACAATAGATTTCAAAAGGTTTATTCTAGGTTGCAAGCACCCTAAATGGTAGAAAATCTATCTACTATTGCCATATATTACATGCTTATTGATCCATTGACTACAATGTTTGTGAAATGAAGGGAAAATCCTACTACTACCTTAACTAAAGCCTATGTAGAGCCATAAGTGTAAATTTAGAAATGAAATACGTTAGAATTGGATTGCCTGTGAATGGCATAAATGGATTGAATAACTATCTTGTACTGAGTATGAATGGAGTTCTGATAAATCATACAATGACTCTTAACTCTGTTCCTTTAGTAGTCCAAAATGGGATGTTTCCTCATAATAGTTTCTTCCAATCTAGAAATAGTCAAGCTTTGGTCCCACACCCTATTCCAACAATCACAAAAATACATCCCAATGGAATTTCTTTCTTCACATAGAATTAGGAAAGTCAAAAGGTCAAAACTCATGAGGATAAAGAAGAGATTAAGGAAATAACAACTCAACTTAAGAGATTAACCATAGAAGTTACACAATTGAGAAATAAGAAAGTTTATTCTTAGAGTAAAAATAAAAATTTACAAGGTTGAGCATACAATGCTTCCAGACCATCTAGACATTAGAACACACAAAATAATAATGGGGGAGTATCCATGTCTTTAGATAATGCTAATTCCTTTGAGGATAGGTCTATGTATAAGGTGAATTTAGTTGAACTCGACATGATTAATTGGTATAGAAATCATAATACAAACACTCATATAGAAATGGACTTGTTGGTTATTTTTTGAGAACCAAACTTGATCTCACCATACACCTATGAATTTGTCAGAATTCAATGGTTAGCAAAGGTAAGGATTGGCCAACAAACAAGCAAGGATTACTAGGCCCTTACTTCTACTCTTTGGGCTCTATGAAACCTAGGAGGGTGATGCTACCAATGTTCAAATGGTATTTCGTGTGCCATTTTATCATGAACTTCGAAACAAACAAATACATTCATATTAGATGCTAATAGATAAAATTCCTTAAGGATTTGGGTGACCCTTAAGCAAATTTCTACCTAAAGAAAGGAATGAGTGGTATTTCATCATGGTAAATTTTAGATAAAAGCGTTTGAGTGATTTTTTTTCTTGTTTTGTGTTCTTGGTCAGGTAAAGTCTAATGCATTTACATTAAAGATGACCAAATAAATAGACTAGTATCTTATCTTTGGGTAACAAAGTCACATTTATAACACATTGTAATACATTAGAAATTTGACTCAACATTTGTATACTATTGACATATAACCTTGTAATACTTAATTCACTATATTGAAAACAAAAACTACTTAGAAATCCTTGAATTTCATCTCACAAAACCTATGATAAACTAGAAGATCCTTGATCATTTCATTTATAATTTGGAAGACAAACTACATAGGAGAGAATTTGTTATAGAATTTGCATTTCATTCATATTTCATTGATATTGTAAGACTAATTAAGCCCATTACAAATTAGAATGTAACCTAGACTTCATACTATTCTATTCATCTATGCATAATTACAAACTACTCTTACATGATCTCAGTTTGCCAACTAGACCGCCTGAAACCTAAAATTCAAACCCTATAATTGGTCCTGAATTCATAAAAACATGGGAGCAACAAGCCTTAGGCCAAATTACAATTCCAGTCACATTTACATTTGACATTCAATTTCATTTCAATTCCAAAACTCCATGGATGGTTACACTTGCATTTTGTGGAGAGGGAGAAATTGCAAAAGAAAAAAAATATTTCCATTGCTGAAGATTTACCCACCTTCCAAAAGGTGTCATTTTTCATTGTAGCAACATTGAAAACTGCTTTTCCACATCAACCAAAGAAGTTCTCATCATCAGCACCCAAGAAAAATTATTCATTCATTGAAGGAGACAAAAAAACCATCATGGTAGTGGTGTCCAACACCTCTCCTTCATTTCGGTCATCAAAAACAAAAACATTGAACCAGGATGCTACCTTTGTAATGGTTCATCATCTTCAAAATCACAGTATGCATGTCCCCTTTGTGATTTTTTTGACACTAGAGAATCTATCTGTCCATCATTAGAATCCTCTCGATTTTTGAGTCTAAGTGTCTGCCTTATTGCTTGAAGGACCAGCCCCATCTTCCATGGCAGTGTCGGGCTTCCCCATATAAAAAGCATAAGCCTTGTGGTACTTATTCTTCTTCTTCTTTCCCTTGTACTTATCCAATTTCCGTGACTTAGTTTCCTCCTTAGCAAACTACTCCTTCAAAGACACAACATCATTCTTATTCTAATTATGGACAATAACCCTACTTCTCAAGTTGTAAGTTTTCTTAACCTCACCTACCATAGATAAATTATGGTCTCCCTTCTTGGCTTTTGGCTTTGTAAGAGCTCATGTTGTACAATGCCTAGTTTCAGGTGTCCTATCCTGGGGTTTAAACATATTGATCTTCTTGGACCTCTTTACTGGTTGGGTGGACATACTATTATCAAGTTCACTCATTCTTATGGAAGAACAAGGCTAAGGATTATAAAATTTTAATTATAGAGAGACCTAACAAACTTGTAGAACAAAGACACACCACACAATTCCTATCAACTTATTCAAATTCTACAAAAACCCAAACACCTAAAACCTATAGAGCCCACAACAATTTTCTCAAACTAGCCAACTGATGCACATTCAACACATAAAATGTGAATACCAACAAACCCGGGAGAACTATCTTCATTGGTTCTGTAACTACTTTCCAAATCTTCTTTATGCCTTCTTCTTAGACTCGAGTAAATTTCTCAGATCTTGATGATTTCAATTATGAAATAAACTAGTTGAAAACTCTCATTATATCGAACAATTAGAGTGTTTCAACCATTAATGCATAGTGGAAAGCTCGCACGAGTGAAATAGCAACAACTACCTCAAGTTTGAATCACAATCATTGTTGATTTAAAACACAATCAATGATCATCCTCAACCATCACTCCCTTCTTTTATAACTTGTTCTTTAGAAACAGTGATGACACCCAAAAAAATTGCCATGTCGCTATTAATCACATTAGTCACCTCCTATCTGACAGCCATCCTGCATCACTACTTTGGTTTGTGCTCCTTCAAGTGGATCCACAATGTGTCAAGATTCGACGATGAGTAGAATATTCCATCAAACATTCCATCACTCATTGCTAATACATGTTTTGGAACTCCATTTGAAACCACAATGGCCATAAATGATGTGATGGGAATAAGGCATAATAGTATTATCTCCCATTGTTGATTTACCTCACAACGGTCACAACACATCAACGATGGAGAACCCCAAGAAATAGGTCAAGATCAAGCCACGTGCTCATAATATAAGAGCAAGGGTTGAAAAAGTGCCATGCTTAATAATACTTCATATTAGTGATGGTACATTTGAACATGTGACCTCATCACGCATCACTAATTTATAGCTAAAAACTAACATGCAATTAGTGATAATGAGAGAAGTTAGCAATATAGAAGATATTTCCTATATCACTCATCGCCAATTTGAAGACCAAGGTTGAAACTCCATTTGTGATGAGTGATACAAAAGGAAACCATTCATCGTGCACCATTGATTCATAGCCCAAAACTCACAAGCAATCCATGATGAGTGATGAACAAGGTGATGAGCTAGAGCATAAGTGGAACAATTCTACACATGCTCACAAGTTGTTTTGTAAAGGCGATTTCCTAGGACAATGTAAGAAAAGTCCTTAAAGGACTTAAAACCATTATATTCAAAGGATGTAAAGGCCAAAAAAGGTTGAATAATCAACCATATAAAATAAAAATATTTCTTAGACCTAGGCACAAGGGGCCAGTTACCTTATGGACCTCAATTGCTCAAGATGTTTTTAACATTACTAGGAACCAATGTTAAGATGTTAATGCCAAAATATAAAATTTGTAAAAGATGTAGGCTTAAAGGTTATTAGAAAGGGTTTTAGCAATACAAAACCTAAGGCATGACAATGGATAGAACCCTAAGCCCTAGGACATGAAAATAACTGAATCTTGCAAAATTTTCAAGGGGAACACAAAGATTTTTTTAGCAATTCCACTAGTGGCTCCAATTGGGGACACATGCTCTCACAGGCATGGTGAGATTCTAGATCTCAAGGTTGAAGTAGACCAAGCATAGGGACACCAAAACCAAGGATTTTCCTAGATAAGGCAAGAGAGCCAAACCAAAGCAAACATGCCATACATACATAACTTATAGGATTATATCGTACATGGAACATACTTAGGAGAAGTAAGGCTTTAGGAAATTTCCATGTACTAGAGACTTTATAAGTTCATCATATCAATACCTTTCATTCAAAATCCTTTTAGCTTCGTAGGCTTCATCTTCATTGGGGGGGCCCCAAGATCTCAAGAAACTTAAAACCAACATTTATCTCTATTAAATACTTTATTTGCTACTATCTGCATTGGGCTAAGTATGAAAACACTACCATGAATTTCCCACTATCTAACCTTGTTTTCATTTCCATTAATCATCATTACCATGTGTCTGAACTTACCATTGTTGTCATAAATTTTATCCATTTGAAAACTGCAATCAAACATTAACTAAAATCCATAATCATTTTGATACTCTACCACATTCAACACACCACCATGTTCCACCATATGCTCATCCAATTGAACTAAGAAATTGAAACACTCATAATCCACCTTATCATTAAGGTCATAAAATTTGGCATCAACTTCAGTTTGCACATCAAACTGAAAATATTCATACACTTTTTTCAAGATTCCCATCCAGAAACATACAGCCTGACCCTTTGAAGTCACATTGCAATTCCACTTCTGATAACTTAGAATTAATATAAAGCTCATATAAAGCCCTAAAATCATCCTCTGGCTTTTATCCCATGCTAGAAAAATATTCATCTTGTGTGATGAACAAGAAATTTTCATACACAGGCATATTGTCAAACTAGTGTTCACATTCACTTGAGCATTGTGAACCAGTCATACTATCACATGCTCTGCTACCTTGGAAAAATGATTCATCAAAACCCATGGTATATTTTCTCTTATTCATATCAGGGTCATCACCACAAACCCCATTACTGATAATGTCCCATGCATCAAAGAATACCTCCACTTCAGGTTTATTAACATATTCTAGTCCATTATTCAAATCATTACCCTGCTCAATGCAAAATATTTCAAAGGATGGCTCCAATAACTCAATATTAATTGGTTCAAAAGAAAGGAACTCATGTGCACCATCAATTGATGGGTGTGCTGATCCAAATATGAAAGGATCGTACTCTGACCATTGTTCATTAGCAACTAAACAAGCTTCTTTACTCTTCTTCTCATCAATACATTCTTTGTGAAAAACAATCATGTCCATTTTTGTGAAAAAACTTGCATATTCCATCTCTACTTCACATAGACAATTAGGAGCAACTAGGACATCATCCTATTGGTCAGCACCATAGTCTTCATCATTTCTAACACTATGCTTAGAGTTAGGATACTGAACATGAACATTCTTATCTTCAAACTCATCATCACTCACAAAGCGAGCATACTCTATTTTGATATATTTGGATTACATTAAAGGTATCCCTCATAGGGGGATTTTTTCATTCACTTGTGAGAATAATATCTCCTAAGCATGAATATTATTGCATCATTGATAAGAATAAAATGCCTCTAGGTCATGCTTATAAAAAGATTCATACTCCTCAGAAAAATAATCAAAAACCTCACTCTCCCTATGAGCATTACCATAAGGAGATTCATTATCACATGCACTATGCTCAGAGTGTTCAGAGTGAATGCTCAAACTCTTATTCTCAATATCTTTATCCTTGATTTATGATGAGACATCAACAACACATGTAAATGTATCTTTATCCTTATTACTAATGTATTAGTTTTCACATAGGCTACTTGTGAATTGATTACAATCACTATCCTCACCCATACAAGGTGGATGTCCATTCTTTGATTTACCCTTTTCAACTATCTAGTTTTCTTTCTAATTTTTCTCAATAGGGAATCCATTATTGACACTTTGAGACACCATAATTTGTGTATAATCACACTTGTTTTCCTCAACAATCCTTATCCAATCAAGTATTTGATCAAAATCTTGAGGCTTCAACTCTTTTGGCAAGGTACCAATCCTAGCTCAAAAATTTCACAAAACAAGTCAATACATACCAAATCCTTAGGTCTAAAATTATTTGGTATTTCCAACAAGGCATCCAAAAACCTTGAAAACAAGTCATATGGTGATTCTTCCTTATGTCTTTTCATGCTAGACAATCCTTGAACAAAAGGCATTTGATCAACATTGCTCAAATTTTGTTGATGTTCAATTTGGAATTTACCATTAATTGCATTAGGTAATGATGGATGAATTAGAATAGTAGAAACACCATCACCATGAAAATCACTTCTGTTATCTAATCTATTTATATGAGGTGTACTAAAATAGCTAACACTTGTAGCCATATACCCCTTCATCATTGAGTATCTCAAGTTGTTTTCAATGTCCATGAAATTTGATATGCATGATGCAATGTTCTAGGCTCCTTATCTCATCTCAAAAAATATCTAATTTCTTCATCAAATGCACCTAAATATACAATCAAATACTCTGCATCACTTGGTCTCATACTTTCAGGAATATCTCTTATTGCCTTTACAAATCTGAGGTTAAAAGCTAGGACTAACTCTTCTTCATACTTTTGCATTTCCATGAGTTTTTCCTTAATGAACTTGGATTAATTCTTTCACCAAACTGTTCTATAAAGTCTACCATGAAATCATTCCATGAAGAAATAGAATTCACTGGTAAGTATGAAAACCAATCTTTGGCATCTTCTTTTAGGGATTGAACAAAGAATTTCATGACAATTTCTTCATGGTTTATCTCATAATCTCCCGTCAAATTAGTAAATGTATGCAAGTTCTTATAAGTTGGTATAAAGATTTTCCCTTTGAATTTTGGAAAATTTTCTCTAGTATAATTAGGAACAAGGTTTGAGAGACCTTGAATACCATTAAAATTTAATTTTCTATCCTTCTAATGGAAAATTTATTTTGAAAACATGACATGGGATGCACATTCTACATGTTCTCACTTGTCACCCCACATGGAAATACAAGGGAATGATACATTTTTTACACCCATTTTATAAACCTAAAAACATCAACCCTACAATTGATCATTCGTTGTCGTATTCCATCATTTAACCATTACCCAAAATGCATAACTCAAATACATTCATTCCTTGGATCCTTCTAATGGGTAGATTTCAAGATCAAGCATACTTCTTCAACATAATACAGAGACTTCAAATTATATCTAAGGAGTACCACCTCTCTTCATAGAGGATTGAAATTCGACAATATGAATTTTCTTTCAAAAGTTAATTTCATACTGGGCTTTCTTCAATAGCAAAGTCACATATAAATTTCTTTATATTCATTGCCACACAATCCTTTCTAGGTATTAAATTCAATATGTAAACCAGATGTTCAGATTCATCAAAGTCCCTAACTCCTTTCAAATTATACCAGATCCTTTTGAATTCTCCTTCTGGCTTATCATATGAGCTTAGGTCCACTTCACCTCTTCTCAACAAACTCCTCAAATAATGCAAACCAATATTGGAACCTTGGAGTCACCACTCACATCAAGTGAAATTATGGAAATATTCAAAGAATCATATGTAGATCTTGATAGAATTTTCAAATTCAAAGAGAACACAACAAATACTAAACAACACTTTTGAGAATTGAGCTATTGGCACCAAAGCTAGACTGGAGAATAAATTTTTATTTTCAAAGCATTCAAATCTAATGATTTTGGTCTGGACCTAGAGAATTTGTACAGTTTGTTCCCTAATAGAGTTGCCAATTTTTTGGTTATTTTTTGAGAACCAAACTTGATCTCACTAGACACCTATTAATTTTCTATAATTCAATGGTTAGAAAAGGTAAGGATTGGTCAACACACAAGTAAAGATTACTAGGCCCTTACTTCTACTCTTTGGGCTCTGTGAAACCCAAGAGGGTGATCCTACCAACGTTCAAATGGTATTTCCTATGCCATTTTATCATGAACATCAAAACAAATAGATGCATTCCTATCAAATGCTAATAGATAAAATCCCTCAAGGATTTGGTTAAACCTTAGGCAAATTGCTACCTAAAGCAAGGAATGAGTGGTATTTCATAATGCTACATTCTAGTTAAAAGTGTTTGAGTGATTTATGTTCTTGTTTTGTGTTCTTCTTTAGGTATAGGCTGACTCATTTACATTCAAGATGACCAAATCAATATTCCAATTCCTTATCTTTGGGTAATGGAGTCACATCTATAACACACTATAATACATGAGAAACTTGACTCAACATTTGTAGACTACTAAAATATTTCCTTGCAATACTTAACTCATTGTATCGAAAACAAAAACTACTTAGCAACCCTTGAATTTCATCTCACAAACCTATGATCTTATTAAAGCATTTAATCAATTTGTTGAACCAAAGAAAAAATAAAATCATTCATTCAGCCAAAACGATTGAAGACAAACAAGAAGATCCTTGATCATTTCATTTTTAATTTGGAAGACAAAATACATAGAAGATAATTTGTTCTAGAATCTACATTTTCATTCATATGTAGTTGCTACTGTAAAACTAATTAAGCCCATTACAAATTAGATTGTACCCTAGACTTCATACTATTCTGTTCATCTATGCATGATTTACAAACTTCTCTTACATGAGCTCAATTTTCCAACCTAGAACACTTGAAACCAAAAATTTTAACCCCTGTAACTGGCCTTGAAATCCCATTTATAGAAACATGGGAGAAACAAGCCTTAGGCCAATTACAATTTCAATCACATTTACATTTGACATTCAATTTCATTTCAATTCCAAAACTCCCCAGATGGTTACATTTGCATTTTACAGAGAGGGGGAAATCACAAAAGACAAAAATCCTTTCCATCATTGAAGATTTACCCACCTTCCAAAAGGAATCATTTGTCACTGTAGAAGCATTCAAAACCACTTGTCCATATCAACCAAAGAAATTTTCCTCGTCAACACCCAAGATAATAACTTATTTTTTCATTGAAGGAAACAAACCAACCATCGTGACAATGGTGTCCAACACCTCTCCTTCATTTCAATCATAAAAAACAAAGACATCGAACCAGGATGCCACCTTTGCAATGGTTCATCATGTTCAAAATCATAGTACGCATGTCCCCTTCATGATTTTGCTGAAGCTAGAGAAGCTATCTCTTTGTCATCATAATCCTCTTGACCTATGAGTGTCAGAAGGTATTGGGTGCAATCTAGGTTAGTGTCTACCTTATTGCTTGAAAAACCAGCCCCATCTTCCATAGAAGTGTCAAGCTTCCTCATATAAGAATCATAAGCCTTGTAGTACTTCTTCCTCTTCTTCTTTCCCCTATACCTAGCCAATTTCCCTAACTTAGTTTCCTCCTTCTTAGAAATATTCTCCTTCAAAGACATAACAACATGCTTATCTTGATTATGGAAAATAACTTTACTTCTCAGGTTGTAAGTGTTCTTGACTTCATCCACCATGGACACATTACAGTCTCCCTTCTCAGCTTTGGCTTTGCAGGAGCTCTTGGCATACCATTCTTGGTTTTAATTGAAAAGAGACAAAAAAAAGTTGCAAAATGAAGACACACCATGCAATTCCTATCAACTTATTCAAAATCTGCAAAAAACCTGGTGCACGAGCACCTACACCTTAGTGATAAAATTGAAGTCTTGAAGGTTGTCCATTTGGTCATCTAGTTGAGTCAAGGTTAGAATAGTGGTGTTTTAAGCTTACTTATCCTAAATAAGGTCAATAAAGACCATGTTTTATGTATTTGAGAGATATTTTGTTATGGGTGTCAAGTTTAGGGAAAAATTGCAAAAAATGTAATGTTGTCATGGCAAGAAAAGTTGTTAAATTGTAATTTTGAGCATAATTAAGAATATTAGCATTTGAAAGTTGGTTATAGCCATTGGGAAGTTGTATCTTGGAGGGAAAATGTAGTTAAAGGCATTTAATTCTTGAACCAAAAGGTTGTTTGAAGAATAATGTGAAGATTTCCCATCAAAAGAATGCCATTTCATTGTTATTTTTTGTTTCTGAACTTTACTCTCTCTGTATGGTCTCGTATAGATGTGGAATGGTCTAAAGGCTTCCATGATTTGAAGTTATATATTTCTAGTCTTGATTTTCTAGAGTTGATTTGAGTTTCTAATTCAGTTTTTTGAGTTGAGTTTTCCACATTTTGTTTAGACTACCTTATTACACAGTTATAAGGGTTTGAAAGGAAAATCATAATGTATTAATCAATCCACCTACTATTTGACATTGTGGCTCATTGGATTGGCTTGTAACATGTTATAATAGATGTTTAAATGCATTTATGATCAAGGGAAGTCAATTGCACAATGTTGGTGTGATGCCCTAGGGGTGGGCAATGGTATTTTATCATGAAAATGAAGAACCATGATAGGGTTTTCAAAATTTGATGAAGGAATTGGTCTTGTGAGTGTTTGTTGAGTTTGTGAAGATTATTTGGAATATTTTTGAAGCATTTGTTTGAATGGGAAGGCCCTAGAGATGTGAATTTTGTTAAAACCCTAGGTATTTGCATGGTGATTGAGGGTTTGGTGGAACAATACCAAAGAAGCCTTGAAACTGAAAAAAATCATGGAATTTGATATTTGGGGATATTATTAATGATTGTTTGGGGTGTTTGTGTGAAGAGTAGGCAAACAATAGGTACCTCCTTTTTTAAATTGGGCTAATTCACTAACCTAGGACAATGGTGTGTTATATGTTCTCAGATTTGGACCAATGGAACCAATATTGGTTTTTGTATATGTTGTGTAACTCTAAAAAGGGTATCTAGATCACTGATTATTTTGTGAAGTGTTTTGAAATTTGGGTTGAAAAATCCCTTAAACTGGGTTGCATTTGCTACAAGGAAAAACAAAGTTGAGAGTGAACTTTGATGAGATCAAGTGACTTTGTTTTGAAATTTTGTTGGTTCTCATTTGATTGTCATTGTGAGAAGGCTACCACACCTATACTACATTAAAGTGGCATTAGAGCAAGGGAGTAGGTCTCTTGTGAAAGAAGGTTAATGGTTTGAGTGCAAAAAGGTGTAATTGGAGGAATCAAAATGCCTCCTAAGGGAAATGTTTTTGCAAAAAAGATTGATAAGCAAGCTAATAAAATAGAATCCTTAGAGAGGGAGATTGCTATGTTGAAGAATAAGGGTAGGGCTCTCTTGGAAGAGAGTGAAATAGAGGAGAAAACCACTAGTGATGAAGAGGAGATGGATCCAGATGATGTAAGGATGATGAAGCTATTCAAAGATGTGAAGAAGGATGGACATGTCAAAATGGATGTGCCTATGTATGGGGGAAAATTAGATGGAGAAGAGCTCTTGGATTGGATAGGGGCTTTGGAGAACTATTTTGAAATTGAGGAGGCAGGTGAAGAACACAAGGTGAAAAAGGTGAAAACCAAGTTGAAGGGACATGCCTTGTGGTGGAATTTTGTGCAATATGAGAGGGAGAAACAAGGAAAGAACAAGGTCACTTCTTGGGAGAGGATGAAGATGAAACTGAAAGATAAATTCCTTCCTTGTGACTATAATGTTCAGTTGCTTAAGAGGTTACAAAACATTAGACAAAAGGATTTGGATGTGCAAGCATATACTAAAGAATTTTATAGGCTAAGTATACAAACCAAGCATGAAGAAGATGAGGAAGAAATGGTGGATAGATATTTGAATGGCCTTAGGTATAACATTCAAGATGAAATCAGTTGAACAATGCTTTCAAATGGCAATGAAGGCAAAAGAAAAATTCAAGAGGAGACAAGAGAAGGCAGCAAGAGGAAGAGGCAACACTTCTAGGGGAAGGGGTACAACTTCAACACCAAGGTAGACCAAGGAAGACCTTGAAGATGCTAATAAGAATAAGGTACTGACACTTAAAGCAAGAGGAGGATGGAGAGGTGGAAGGAAAAACTTCAGGTAAAGGAGAGATTTCAATGAATTTTTAGGTAGGTGTTATAGATGCAATGAATTTGGACACCCATATTTCAAGTGTCCTCAAAATCAAGGTTCAACATCAAGTGGTGATAGGAAGAGTGAAAGAAGAACACAATTGGTCCAATAAGAAGAATGTGAAGGTTCAAGTATTCCTACATACCCAAAGGTGGGAGAAGCACTTATGATAAGAACTTTGTTGTAGGCACCTAAGGAGGAAGACATGAGTCAAAGGAGGAGTCTATTTAGAACTTCATGTAAATGTAAAGTTAAAGTGTGTCAAGTTGTTATTGATTCAGGTTCTCAAGATAACATGGTGTCTAGGGAGATGGTAGACAAGTTGAATATAGAAAATATACCTCATGTAGCACCATACAAAGCTTCTTGGGTGAATGATAGTCAAACTCTAGTAGTGAATGAACAAGCATATGTAGATTTTTAGATTGGGGAGTACAAGGATAGGGTTTTATGTGATGTGCTACCAATGGATTTTTGCCACTTGCTATTAGGGAGACCATGGAAATTTGACAGAAGGTCTATGCATGATGGTAAAGAAAACACCTATTCTATCAACAAGGGTGATAAGAGCTTTAAACTAGCTCCTTTGCAGGAAAGTGGAAGAGATAAGGGTAAGTCTAAGGTTGTAATTTTTGGAAAAAGAGAGCCTTTAAGGCCTAAGGACAGTAAGATTGGTGTATTTACAGGTATGGAGTGAGTTAATGAGGTTGGGACAGCAAGAAAAGAACAAAAAAATGATGCTAGGATAGTTAGGAGTTCAAGGGCAGAGGAAGAACTCATTCCTAAGTCTAATACAATCAAGGGGAATGATGGTAAGTGTGTGGTGAATATGTTAGTATCAATATAAGATAAAAAAACACACAAATGGAACATTAAACTAAAGAAAGCTAAATAAATTGAAAACAGAGAATTCAAACAAGGTTTTCTTTAGAACCATTTCACTGTCCTCTATCTCCAGGGATTTTCTTGAAGCTATTGCTCTTAGATTGTATAAGCAAAGCTTCTCCAAATGGCAACCTGCAGAATGAGTATGCAAAAAGGAGAATACTTCTATCCTATATGCTGATGGAGTGAAATGTTGATACAGATATGCACAGGGGCTGTAGATTATGCATAGGGGCTACAAATTATGAATGCTATGGTATGAAGTGGATATGCCATGATATGGAATACTGCTATGCTATGCTATGATGCTAGAATGCTTATGAATGCTAAAAGACTATGCTACTACAAATTGGCTATAGTTTTCCTATATGCAAGCTTCTCTATTTTTCAGAGACCCAACAGTCCTTTTAATAGATTTTTGCAGGCAAGAACCTGGCTGGCAAATATCAATGGCTGTGAGATTGTCTAGTAATTTTGGATGGTGAGAGATGGAGAGGTTGAGAAGAAGATGGAAGATGTTGGGAGGTTGGAGAGAAGAATGGAGGCTTGTCTTCAACCCACAGGAACAAGCTTGCACAAGAATAGAGAAATTAATTTTCTGTTTTGGAAGTTTGTTTCACAGTTGTTGAAGATCATTCCAAATTAAATAAATAAATTTATTTAATTTTATGTCAGTTTGATTTTTGATTTTAGGACTATAGAAGATTTAATTAAATATTTGAGATATTTAATTATAAAGACTTTAGAAGAATTCAATTAAATATTTAGAATATTTAATTGTAATGTGACTTTAGAAGAATTTAAAAATAGAAGAATACTTAATCTTTATTTGAATAAAATATTCAAGCCAAGATTATGTGATAATTAATATAAATAAATTGTAATGTTTATTTAATTAATTAAGAAATGGATAAGAAAAGAGATTAAATAAACTTATTTATTTAATCTAAATGAAAGAATGAACAATATAAATAAATTATTTTAAATTCATTTATATGTAGATTGAATTAAAAGATTTAATTAAAAAATATTAAAAATATTTAATTAATTACCAAACTATGTGATGTGACCATTTTTAGATGTATATAGTAAGTTTGTAGGAAAGTATGAAAAATAGGTTGAATTTACTATTGGGACCATTGTGTGTCCTATAGGTGAATGTAATATTGCAAGGCATGCAATATTTGCAAGTATAGAGGTTAAAAGTTGATAATTCCTTGGTACAAGGTAATGAAATAGTGCAAGGTCTGATAACAATGATGAACAGATAGTGTGAGTAAAGGGACAAAATTTTGATGACAATGATGACAGGGAAGAGTATACAAGGAGTTATGGGTAGTTATAAGTGTGGAGGTGAAATCAAGAAGGATTTTGATCAATGTACTACTAACCCTTGTTTGTTTATGGGTATAGGCATTAGGAAAACATCAATTTTTGAAACAGGTATAAGAGACAGGTAGACATCAGGTTTGAGCGAAGTGGAAGGTGCATTTCAGTGTAAACATAATACAGAGGGAAGAGTAGGTCAAAATAACTCAGTATTTACAACAGTTGAAGGAGGCTATAGGTTTGAGGATGTATGGAGAAATTTGAAGACATGGAACACCTTTCAACTCTTGTGACAAAAGTCTTTTCTCTATGGGGGTGTATGGTGCAGGAGCACCTAAAACCTTAGTGATAAAATTGAAGTCTTAAAGGTTGTTCATTTGGTCGTCTAGTTGAGTCAAGGTTAGCATAGTAGTGTTTTAAGATTACTTATCCTAAATAAGGTCAATCAAGACCATTTTTTATATATTTGAGAGATATTATGTTAAGGGTGTCAAGTTTAGGGGAAAATTGCAAAAAATGTATTGTTGTCATGGCAAGAAAAGTTGTCAAATTGCAATTTTGAGCATAATTAAGAGTCTTAGGATTTGAAAGTTGGTTATAGCCATTGGGAAGTTGTGTCTTGGAGGGAAAATTAATTTAAAGTCCTTTAGGGATCAAATCAAAAGGTTGGTTGAAGAATAATGTGAAGATTTCCCATCAAAATAACACAATTTCACTGTTATTTTTTGTTTATGAACTTTACTCTCTTTGTACAGTCCCATATAGGTGTGGAATGGTCTAAAGGATTCCATTATTTGAAGGTATATTTTTCTAGTCTTGTTTAGAGTTGATTTGAGTTTCTAATTCATTGTTTGAGTTGAGTTTTCCACATTTTGTTTAGACTACCCTATTACACAGTTATAAGGGTTTGAAAGGAAAACCATAATGTATTAATCAATCAACCTACTGTTTGACACTATGGCTTAGTGGATTGACTTGTAACATGTTATCATAGATATTTAAATGCATTTGGTATCAAGGGAAGTCAATTGCACTGTGTTGGTGTGATGCCCTAGGGCTGGGTAGTGGTATTTTATCATGAAAATGAAGAACCATGATAGGGTTTTGACAAATTGATGAACTAGTCTTGTGAGTGTTTTTTGAGTTTGTACAGATGATTTGGAAGATGTTTGAACCATTTTTTTGAATGGGAAGGCCCTAGAGATGTGACTTTCATTAAAACCCTAGGTATTTGCATGGTGATTAAGGGTTTGGTGGAACAGTACCAAAGAAGCCTTGAAACTGAAAAAAAATCATGAAATTTGATGTTTGTGGATATAATTAATGAATTTTTGGGGTGTTTTTGTGAAGAGAAGGTGAACAAGAGGTACCTCCTTTGTTAAATTGGGCTAATTCACTAGCCTTAGATAGTGGTGTGCTATAAGTTCTCAAATTTGGACCAAAGGAACCAATATTGGTTTTTATATATGTTGTGTAACTCTGAAAATGGTATCTAGATCACTGATTAGCTTGTGAAGTTTTTGGAAAGTCAGGTTGAAAAATCCCTTAAACTGGGTTGCATTTGCTACAAGGAAAAGTAGGGTTGAGAGTGAACTTTGATGAGATCAAGTGACTTTGTTTTGAAATTTTGTTGATGCTCATTTGATTGTCATTGTGAGAGGGATACCACCCCTATACTACATCAAAACCAAACCCTTGAAAACCCCTAACACCTAAAGCCTATAGATCCCACAACAATTGTCCTAGACCAGCCAACTGATGCACATTCAACACATAAAATGTGTATACCAACTTACTTGGGAGAACTATCTACAATGCTTTTGCAACTACTTTAAAAAGCTTCTTTATGCCTTCTTCTTAGACTCAAGATCAATTTCTTAGCTCCTGATTATTTCAATTGTGAAATAAACTGGCTGACAACTCTCATTATATCAAAAAATTGGAGTTTGTTGACCATTAATACTTAGTGGAAAGCTCATGCGAGTGAACTGACAACAACTACCTCAAGTTTGAATCACAACCATTGATCATTTTTTATTTAAAACACAATCAATGATCATCCTCGACCATCGCTCCCTAATTTTACAACTTGTGCTTTAGAAATAGTGATGACACCTCAAAAATTTTCTACATCATCATTTAATTAGATTAGTCACCTCTTGTCTGATAGCCATTGTGCATCGCTACTTTGGTCTATGCTCCTTCAAGTGGATCCACGATGTGTCAAGACCCACTGATGAGGGGAATATTCCATTATACATTCCATCACTCATCACTAATACATATTTTGGAACTCCATTTGAAATCACGATGGTCATAAATGATGTGATGCACACAAGGCATAATAGTATTATCACCCATTGTTGATTTACCTCACAATAGTCACAACACGTCAGCAATGGATAACCTCAAGCAACTAGTTAGGATCAAGACACATGCCCATAAGACAAGATCAAGGGCTGAAAAAGTGTCACCCTTAATAATACTTCATATCAGTGATGGCACATTTAAACACAAGACCTCATCGTGCATCGTTGATTCATAGCCAAAAACCAACAAGCAATCAATGATAGTGAGAGAAATTACTAATATACAAGATATTTCCTACATCACTCATCGCTACTTTGAAGGCCAAGGTTAAAAATCCATCTGTGATGAGCGATATGAGGGAAACCATTCATTGTGCAACATTGATTCATAGCCAAAAAATCATAAGCAATTTGCAATGAGTGATGAATAAGGTGATGATCAAGAATGTAAGTGGAACAATTCCGCACATGCTTGCAAGTTGTTTTGAAAAGGGGACCACCTAGGAAAATCTAAGAAAAGGCCTTAAAGGAATTAAAACCATTATATTCAAAGGATGTAAAGGCCAAACAAGGTTGAATAATCAACCATATAAAATAAAAAAAAATCTCAGACCTAGGCACGAGGGGTTGGTTACCTTGTGGACCTCAATGGCTCAAGATATTTTTAACATGACTGAGAACTGATGCTAAGAGGTCAATTCCTAAATATAATATTTGAAAAGGACTTAGGCTTAAAGGTTATTAGAAAGGATTTTCACAACACAAACCCTAAGCCCTAGCACATGAAAATAATCAAATCTTTTAGAATTTTTAAGGGGAACACAAAGCACTTTTAGGGGTTCCACTAGGACTATCCACAATTCAAAATTGTGTCAGATATTTTTCTAGCCCCAACACACCATAACGATCAATGTGATTCTCACTCACCCCACAGGATCGAGCTAGTTTTGGTCTAATATGACTATGTATTAGTCTTGAAAAGTTATGAATGTTTTGAGTCACCCATCATTGTTAAGAGTAATACCTATGAGTGAGAATATAGTTCATCCATGACTTTGGAGACATACACAATTCCTTACCAAGACCGAAATGAACCTCAAGATGAAGTTGATGAAATTCGTTCCTTTTAACAATATCCAAAAGGACATAGCTACAATTTGAGGAATAATACCAATGGTGGAAGTAGATTTAAAGGGCATCTAACTAGATCAATCCCTACCAAAAAATTCAACACTCCACTTGATAACAAATCTAATAACACTCTGAGGTTACCAAAGGTGACCTCACAATATAATAATTAGCAAAATATTTCATAGAGTTGAAAAGTAGAATTTTTTGATCAAAATAATTTGACCAATTTGGCTAAAGAGATAAAAAAAGGTAAAGATCAACTTATCTTTATCAAAATTGCTCAAAACACCTGTAATTAGGAAATATTTCTTCAATACATGAGAAGAATTTCCCAAAGAAAGCATAAACAGTAAAGAGACATAGGTGAAGGATAGTGTAGACACAAAAATTATACATGCATTTGATCCAGATTCACTAATTTCAATTCATCCTTAATCATCCCTCTACTAACCATTTTAATCAAATAATCTTTATCTAATTAAAATTCATCGTATTTCCTCTTTTAATTAAATAAATCATTCTTTTTTTAATTAAATCATATTTCCCCTTCTAATTAGATAAATCAACTTTATCTAATTAAGTATATCATTCTATTTGATTAAATCATATTCATCTCTTTAATTAAATAAATCAATTTTATTTAATTAATCTCCTGAGGTCATCTCTTTAATTAAATAAATCAATTTTGTTTAATTAATCTCCTGAGGTCATCTCTTTAATTAAATAAATCAATTTTATTTAATTAATCTCCTAAGGTCATCTCTTTAATTAAATAAATCAATTTTATTTAATTAATCTCCTAAGGTCATCTCTTTAATTAAATCAATTTTATTTAATTAATCTCCTAAGGTCATCTCTTTAATTAAATAAATCAATTTTATTTAATTAATCTCCTAAGGTCATCTCTTTAATTAAATAAATCAATTTTATTTAGTTAATCTCCTAAGGTCATCTCTTTAATTAAATAAATCAATTTTATTTAATTAATCTCCTAAGGTCATCTCTTTAATTAAATAAATCAATTTTATTTAATTAATCTCCTAAGGTTATCTCTTTAATTAAATAAATAAATTTTATTTAATTAATCTCCTAAGGTCATCTCTTTAATTAAATAAATCAATTTTATTTAACTAATCTCTTAAAGTCATCTCTTTAATTAAATAAATCAATTTTATTTAATTAATCTTCTAAAGTTCCCATTTAATTGAATAGATCAAATTTATTTAATTAAATCTCTAATGTTCTTTATCCTTCCATTTAATTTAAATAAATCTAAATATTTAAGTTAAATGTCACATTCAACTAATCTCCCTCTTAAATAATCAAATCATGATTAATGCTAATCCTAATCCATCCAATCCTCTAGCTTTCGCAACTTGCACAATAAATCAATTTATTTGATTTATTATTTCTTCTATTTTCATTTAAAATGGCATCTAAAGGGGAATATTCCTCCAAATTTGAAATATCACCCCAAAAGGGACTGGTCCTCCAACATGGCATTAAATCCTCTTACATTGTCTCTTACATGTCTCCAACTTGACATTTAAGAAACTTTCCGCTTCCTCAACAAGCCAACTTTCAAATTTCAGATTTGAACCTAATAGCATTTATCATGCACAATGATAAAAATGTGCACAACCTTCCTCCATTGACATGTTGAAAAGTGGCATCTTGTCATTGGTTTGTCTTTTGTCCCACATCCTTCATGTTTCTCATTCCTCCATCCCTCTTTCCTATAAATGGAGAGCTCTTCTATTTATTTGGGGACACAACTTGATACACATTCATCTTGCACTTCATCTTGATCATCATCTTGCACCTAATTCATCATCCATAGAATCTTCAAGGCATATCCATTATCAAGTTTATCAAAGATTTGGAAAGGGCTACTTTCCACATCAAAGTATCACCAATCCACTATGGGATAGATATAAGCATGCTTTTTTACATGCTTGCATTGGTTTCTTTCATATTTTATTGTTTGGTTTGCATTTTGAAGCATGTTGGATTATTTCATAGAGATGTTAGGTTTGCTTTGGTTTAAATGACTAACCATACTAATTTGTGTTAAAGTTTAAGCATGTTGTAGATTTTGGCATCTACAGATAGTGTTATCAAGGAAAAAGACAAAAACACAGTTCCTATGGTGGACACACATGTAGTTTTTTTATAAAGGAAAGATAGAGTCCCCACTATTTTTGCTAATACTGAGAGTTTTTGGTAGAAATATCCATAATTGTTTGGTAAATTTAGGAGCGTCTACCAATGTTATGTCTTTTTCCATATGTCATACTATAGGCTTAACCCTAGAAAATTCCTTAAAGAAAGTTACTCAACTAGATAAAACTCAGGTAAATATAGTCAGAGTTAACTAACATCCATATGTAGTTAGTGTTCAACCCTAGGATTCAATATTATATTGATATCCAAGTGGTTTAGATATTGGACACTTATGGGATGTTGTTGAGTAGGGACTAGGTAAAGACTCTAAATTGACATATGGCCACTAAGTTCTCACATATGTGGTTACCTTGGAATGGAGTCCCTAATTAGATCAGGATAGAAGGAGAACTAGGTATGAAACACATGATCACAAATTAAAACCAAAAAAATGAAGTTCTATACATAGATGTAGTTTCAGGCATATATGGAATCAAAATTTTTAGAGTTAAGATAGAAGAAGTTTTCATGTGTGATGAAAAAAATCATAATCAGATAACTCCCGGGAGAAACATGCTAGTTGAATCTAATTATGGTTCTTTTGAAGGAGAAGATGGTCTCTTAGACAAATTCTACAAGAATATTGCTAGAGAAGCTTGAAAGAGCAAGAAAACTAAAGATTCACTACAAGGTTTTATGTTACAAGGTTGGTGCAAGTTACATAATTCCTCACATTTAGAAGACAGTTGTGTGATCTTCCTAGAAATTGTTCGTAGAATTCAAGGTCAGTGTTTTTAGGAAAGTATAACTCTTGGTAGGTCTAGGCCTAAAATGCTTGAAGATATAACACAAGCAATGCAAACTGAAAATATTAATCTAGTAGTGCTTAAAGATGCTAGACTAAAAGATGTTGAGGATCAAACTTGGACCCTTAGGTTTGATGGGTCAAAATCCAACAAGGAATCAAAGTTGGGGTTGAGTTGATCAATCCCCAAGGTAAGTCATTTCTTGTTGCCTATAGATTAAAATTTCAATGTACTAACAATGTAGAAAATATGAGGGCCTCATCCATGGTTTGATAAGCACGATCAAGAAGAAGGTTAGGATTCTTAAGGTTTTTGGTGACTCAAAACTAGTGGTCAAGAAAATCGAAAAACATTATATTTGTCATTATAAATGCTTGTACAGTTATCAACACTAAGTATGGGACTTGATAGAATATTTTTATCCTTTTAACACCACTCATATCCCATGAAGATTCAATCAAAGAGTAGATTCTTTGGCTACTATCACCAGTGCTCTAGAACCATTGGATGCTTATGATTTGAGAAAGTTTACTATCAAGTTGGTATATTTTCCCTCTATTTTAGATAATGTTACTAATCTATATGTGTTCAAAGATGACAACCACATTTTGGAGTTTATTGCTAATTCTAGCATCTTCAAAGAATAGATAATTGAGGAAGTAGATCACCCAGATGGTGAAATTTAGGATGAAGAGTTAGCTCAAGCGAAAGATAATAATATTCTAGAGGGAATAATTGAGCTAGAAATATTATTTGATGTAGATTAGATAATTCAGTAGAAATACCTACCTAAAATTGATGGGGGATAGTCTAAATTACATAATTTGAACACCAAAGAGGACCCAAAGAATGTGTTTATAGGGAAGGTTTGCACTGAGGAAGAACGAAAAAGTATTTCTTAGGCACTCAACAATTACTAGAAATTTATAGTGTGGATATATGAAGATTTGAATACATATGACACTTCCATTATCACTCATACAATCCTATGAAAGCCTGAAAAAGCTTTCCAGTAGAAACAACGTCCTATGAATGTGCTTTTAAAACCCCTGATTCATAACGTAGTATAGAAAATCCTCTCAGGCAGGATCATTTTTCCCATCAGACATTCTACTTGGGTGGCTTAGTGCTTGGTGGAAATAAGAATGGGGAAATTTGATTATGTGTGGATTTCCAAAATCTTAACAAGGCATTAGAAAAATATAAATATCCCCTACCCTCATTGGAAGAAGTACTAAAAATTGTTAATGGTTCATAGATGATGTCCTTTCTGGATGGATTCTCTAGGTATAATCAGGTAATGGTCATGAAGGATGATAGGATGAAGACAACTTCTACCACAAAGTGGGGAACTTTTTCATACTGAAGGATGTTGTTCAGACTAATAAATTCTAGAGCCACATTTAAAAGAACTTGGATTTTTCCTTTCAAGACTTAGTGGGAAAATGCATTATTATATACATGGATGACTTCAAGAAATTTTCCAAGAATAGAGGAGATCATGCTAATGATCTTAAAGCAATACTACATAAATGTGAAACATATATAGTTTCACTAAATCCTAAGAAGTTCATTTTTGGGATGACTGAAGGAAAACTACTTGAACACATTATCTCTACAAGAGGTATATCAATAGATCCAAATCGAGTTAGTGCCTTACTCAAATTCCAGCCCTTGGGAAGTAAGAAATGATTAAAGTCCTATTTTGGAAAGATCAATTTCATCTGGAAGTTTATTATAGGATTTTTTGAGATAGTGAAACATGTCAATGATATGTCTATGAAAGACTCCAAAATTTAGAGGATGAATGAGACCAAGCTCACCTTCAAGAACATGCAAGTTGTAATTGCAAAAGCACTAGTATTGGTAAGTTTGGACTATGCTAAACCATTTTATATTTACTCGTTTGATTTTGGCCATACATGTGCAGCTGTACTAACAAAAAGAGGTGAAAATAAAGAATACAAATCAATCGCTTTCATGAATGGTCCCTTGAAAGAAGTTGAGTTGAGATACATAGATATTGAGAAATATGCTCTTGCATTGGTCAAGGTAGTAATAAAATTTAGACACTACATTCTCAAAAGTATAGTTAAGGTGATTATGCTTGATCTGTGATAAAGATGTTGCTAACACAAAGTGAGCTCGAATAAAAAAGAGCTAAATGGATCATGATTTTACAAGATTTTGATTTAGAAATAATACCCATGAAGCTAGTTCATGTGCAAGCCTTAGTCAAATCCATCATTGAGATTGATCCATAGATTTCTAGCCAATGTTATACCTTAGATGTAAAAGACAAAGATAATTGGTATTTAGATATATGGTACTATCTGGTTAGTAACAAATACTCAGACCATATGAAAAGGAATCAAAGAAGAGCCTTGAAAATTAAGGCCTAGATCTATATGATTAAAGGAGGGGATTTGTTCAAGAAAAATCATCAATGGATTTATTTGAGATGTTTAAATAAGAGAGAAGAAGTGAAGTGCTATAGAAACTACATGATAGATTTGGAATGACTCATGGAGCGCCCTTGGCTAATAAAAACCTCATTATGAGAGTTGGCTACTACTGGCCAACTATTTTCAAAGACACATATGAGCATGTAAAACATTGCTATAAATTCCAAATTGTTGTATACAAAGGGAGATTTAATGCACAACCATTGCAACCTGTGATGGAGATACATCTTTTTTCACAATGGAGGTGGATCGAAGTGTGTTGCAACAAACAGTGCACCATGGAAATGGTAATTAAATTCTTAGAAGATAATTCTATTACCATGTTTGGAGTATTGTATGCCTTGGTATGTGATAATGGCCACACTTTTTTTCATTGAAATTTTCTGACTAGGTATTTGAATATGGTATAATGTTGAAATTTTCATCTAACTATTACCCACAAGGAAATGGATTAGTAGAATCATCGAACAAGAACCTTCTTCACGTGATTAGAAGGTTAATTGAGAAGAATCCTTGGAAATGACATTCCTTGTTGAAATTCATCCTTTAGATAGATCATACCAAGATGAAATTTTCATTGGGGAATTCCCCTTACCACTTAGTATATGGGATAGATCCTATATTGCCTATAAACTTGAAGATCCATACTTGTTGATTTGCTCAATATTATATTGGATTAGATGACCTGATGGAAGCTAGGTTGTTACAATTAATTCATTTAGATGAGAAGCATACTAGAGCAATAGATCACTTCTCCAGGCATCATTCTATGGTAAAAAGTTGGTTCGACAAAAGGGTTAGATTGAAATAATTTAGAATATCTAACATAGTCCTATGTTGGGACAAAGCCTATGAGGGTAAGGGTGAACATGGTAAGTTTGAAAAGTTATGGACTGGTCCTTACCAAGTATGTGAAATCATATGTGATATCACTTACAAGCTCAAAAATATAATTGGAGAATATGTTCCATTGCATGTCAATGGGAAATTCTTGAAACATTATTTTCAAGCCTAGTGTTGGTCATTGATCTTTGTTGTAAATATTTAAATAATTTTATTTGTACTTTTTTTTATCTTTTTCATTGTTAAGACATGAAATAGTTAGCAACTTTCAAAGGTAGTCAAAATAATAGAATATCAACTCTTGAAATTTGATTCATGCCTTGACCAAAAATAGTTCTTTAATTATAGATAATTGGGGAATTGTTTAGATTCATTCACTTTAGTTCGCGTAAATAATTCAATTGATGTTGAGCTACAAATTCCCACATTTAAATCATTCTACTAAATTTGGGATAGCAGTTGTTTGCATTGAGTGAAAAAATAAAAAGGTAACCTTTGCTACTGTTGTAATTCCCAACCTAATACTAGGCTTTGTTTCATGCAAGTTGAAGCAAAAGAGCTTACAATGAAATATTAAAAGAAAAAATGAATAACAATAAACTATCAAAAGATAAAATTCAACTCTTTAGGCTATCCAAATATCTCTACCGAGGCTATAGATTCTTGACTGGAAATAGAGCTATGTTTGTGGTGAATTATAGAGATAACCTTACCAGGGCTATGGACACCTGATTGGCAGCAAGGCTCTATCCAAGGTTGGCTAAAAAGGGAATTACCAAATTATGTAGGTCAATGCAAACACATGCTGTACTCTGAATTTTCTATAGTGGAATGGATCATATGCAAACATATGAGCTCAATGAAATTTAATTTTATTATGTTGGTTAAAGGGAAAAGGAATGTTGGAATGAGGGTTTGATTGTTTATAATTCAGGGACTATAGAACATTGAAGTATGGTTACTATTTATAAAATTGGATTTTTATTTTTATTTTTTGTTTTTTTTGTTGCTAATTATTGTGTGGTCTCACAAAATGCCCCATTTTTCCCTTCTAAAAAATGTGGACCCCCTCTTTTTCTACTACTTTTCTTTCCTTTCCTTTTATTTTTGCTTACTTTGGTGTGCTTCTTTCAGAGGAAATGGTAAAATGATGAGATCTTGGTCCAACTTTCCTGGCCCCCATTTAAGTTCTTGTTTGTCAGAATTGGTGTGCAAGATTCTTTTCCCTACTTTATTATCCAACCAAATTCCTAGGACCCAGGTATTTGGTGTCATTTCTCTAAGGATAGTTTGCCTTTTGTAAGTTTCACTTTCACCTAGTTAGTCGTGGCATCTGGTAAGTTGTCACCCAAGTAAAATTGTCCCAATTTTTCTAGATCAACCTTTACTTTGGCTAGCTTGGTAGTGGCTCTTTTATTTTCTTTGGAATCAAAGACTAAAAGTTTTTGCATAAGTCTCATTTTGAAACCAAGCTGGTCTCATTTGCACCTAGTCTTGGGTATCCTTTGCACTTGATTCTCATGAACGTGGTCCTGTAAGTAAAATTCCTAACTCCCAATAATTCTTCAAAGCTCAATGTCAGATGATTTTAACCTTACTAATTATCGATCATTAAGTATCCAAGAGGGATACTTCCTCTAAGGCCTTTTTCCTCACAAGAATTAAAGTGACACACAAGCCTACTACATTGGCCACCTGTGTCAATTTCCTCTCAAAGGTGGGCCCTTGCACAAGAATCAAGGATTTCATGATTTGAACCCTAAACCATCATGATTGCACCTTTATTTAGAGTGGTTGATGCATGGTAAAAGAAATTAATGGAGGTTGAAAATAATACATGAACTTGGAACCATCTCAAGCATGCAGTTTCTTTCATAACACTCTACCTCATGCCAGATTACTCACTCGTAAGGACATTAAATAATGAAAACTAGACTATGGTAAGAAGGGAAGAGTAAGTTCTAAAATTCTAAAGAACACAACTTCCAGGGTTTGAACATGCATTTATTCAATCATATTATCAACGAAACTAGGAAATCAAGAGAAATATGAACACCTCCAAAAGGAAGAAAATAGATGAGGAAATTGAATTCTCATGTTTCACAAATCGTATCAATTGGCGGGATAGTTATCCATACTCACCTAGGGGGGTTCAATGATCATGAATTTTCTATGAGGATTTTCCAAGAAGGTGCCTTTCAGTGCACTTAGAATATTGTTGCAAGTGGATTGCTTTTGGCAGGAGGGTTTTTGTTGGTAATGGATGCCCTTGAATTGGTACTAGAATGTATGAAATGGTATAACCCAAATAAGAGGATCAATGAGAAAGAAGATTATATGTAGACCTCTTCACAAAGGGCATTGTATACACATTTGGGCTCCCCGCTTTCAAAAAGATGAATTTGTTGGATATGTAGGCCCTTGACTCTACATACCTAGTTGTAGAAGACCGAAACAAAAATTTCATGATTTCAACATGGTTCTGGGAGAATCCCACAAAGTAGATGAAGCAAATCCCAAGGTAAAAATTTATTCAATATGTTCAAAACATAGTTACTCTATTGACCGGGATTTTTGGATACAAGGATGCCAAAAAATTCAAACCCTAGATGTTTGGGATAGTAGTAAAATGGTGGAAGGCCCCGCACATATCCATTGCAGAAATTTTATCAGTGATAAGCTATGTGAGTAGATAATGTCATTCCTAAAAATCCAATGGTTTTCCATGTCTTCCTATGTTGTTTATTCCTACACCTCAAGGGAAAATATACAAGGATTGAACAAAGTTTCTACCTTGGATAGAGAACCAAGGGATAATTTGATTTATGCTCATGTACCCCAGATTACCATCCACCAGTGTTGGAAGCATTACTAGAGGGTAAATGATGTGTTTTCTATAAAGTTGGTGAGACTAATGGAAGGGGACAAATCCAAAATATTATCCCTCAAAGCATAGAGTGTTATCTAATTTATTGGGTGCTGGTATATTCAATTCCCTACTTTCACTTATATTAGGGTGGAAGGATTTACAAAATACCCCTTCATGCTTCCTAGGAACCCAACAGAAAAAATGTTATTGTTGTCAAATAAGGTTTGCACCCTTGCTAAGCTATGAACTGTAGCAACCTATTGACACATGGGAACACTTCGAGGTTGTGGGTGACCAAGGAGTGAAGTGGACCTCCAAATTATGGGATGGTTCCCTTTGAATTTTCTTGTAAAATTGATTTTTAATAATAGGTGAAAAGGGATAGAAGGACTTTTAAGAAAGAAATAAAAACTAAAAATAGGTGATTCACCAATATGTGAAAGATGACCTGAATCTGCTTTGAAAATCTCACAAGATAAATCAATTTGAAAACTAAAGGATTCACAACTCAATCAAGTATGTTTTTCATAAAAACTTCATTTGATATGCTTCTATGATTGAGGTTTGTTTGAAAGAAAATGATAATGTTTTCATAACAAGAATTCAACAAATGTAAGAAACACAGTCAATGACCTGCACTATAACATATTGAATCTACACAAGACATTGAGGCAATAAGATTAAAAAGAAGGATATCATGGAAATCACAAAAAAAATATTCTAAAAGCTTACACACAATACTTGCACAAGACAGATCTAAGAAGGAAAGACAAGATTCTTGTTGAAAAATATGGGATATCTGTATTACAAATCTCAAGAAATCATGAGTTACAAAAATCTGAGTGAATGCTCTCATAGCAATCTTCAAACCAAGAACTAGAGAAAATAAGAAAGAAGAGGAGTTATAGAAAATTCATCCAAAATTCATATTTGAATTTTGGCTCCAAGAAAATATGTGTTGTCCACCTTCTCCTTCAAACAAGGCATGAAACTAAAGATGCTCCTCCAAATGTGCAAAAAAGAGTTGTCAAAACTCAAACAACTCCAAAGGGTCGTTTGAAACTGAAAATCCCTCAAAAATAGGAACATAACTGAATGTGAACTCCTGTTTTATGCCTCAAATCATTCCTTGACTTAAGCTAAGTCAAAATGAACTCAAAACTGAAGTCAAACTCCTGATTTCCCTCCATGTGTTGGCATAATTTACTCAACCATCTTCATGACTCATACAAGTCATCAAAAGCTCAAATTGAACTTGTTTGACTAAGTCCAATAATATTCAAATTACTTTCATTTTCATTTCATGATATCATTTATTTAAAAATGATTTATTATATCATTTTAAATAAAGATTTACAATTTTGAAATGTATGTAAATAAAAATCTCTTATCTCCTCTTTATTTTGCATTTATAAAAATAACTTTTATTAAAATGATTTAATGTTATCATTTTAATAAAGTTTTACAATATTTGGCACAAATGCAAAAAATGAGGGAAACCTCAAAAACACTTAAAAACTAAGTGTTAGAAGATATTTAAAATAAATTTTAAAAGAAAATCCAAGTCAAAAGCCACGACATAACAAAATGAAATAAAGTTTTTAATAAAAACTTAAGGCAAAAGATTTCCTTTCCATCAAACTTTCTAGGTTTTTGAGAAAACCTAAAATGAAAGAAAGAAACTTCATTACATATTATTTTGTTCTTTCATTTTCTTGTTTCTCTTCTGGAAACTTCATGCGCCACCATAGTCAAACCCTAGCTGACCTGTTGCATGAAAATTTCTCTGTATTTGTGCATCATTTCTTGCAGATTTTGGATGCCTGAATTGTGGTGAGTATGATTTGGTTGCAGATTTGAATAACCTCTTCATTTTTAAAGCTTATGAAAGCTTTATGGAGGTTTTTAGATGCAGCCTCTACTATTTCTGATATTTTCTATGAAACTTTGTTGTTTTTTTCTGTGTTTTTGTCTTGGCTGCCATGGTTTCTCTCTGGCCGAACTGTGAAGATAGAAATTTTTGTCGTTCTTCAACATTTTGAAGGATTTCTGGAAGATTATATGCAAACCATTCCTAGTAAGTCCTTCATTCTAGAAAACTTGACAAATTTCTTCATTTTCTGAAGCTTTTTGAGATCTTCCAGGCTACGGCCATGAGCAAATTTATATGTCACTTTGTAATTCCTTTGTTGAATTTTTCTTTTGTATGCCTTGAATGTTTTTACTATTGCTATGATTTTCTCTTTGAGAATAAAATGGACTCCATTCAAGTAGCATTGATGAGTTATGGCCTTTGTTTGTTTTTTTTCTAAAAATGGCATTTCATTTTTAATGCTACCTTCATGAAATGCAAAAACCTTGATATAAATGTGGCTGCAAATTTATGTATTTCTTTTCTAAAAGTGGGTATCAAGTTTTTACTATGAAAAAACTTTCCCTAATAAGATTACACAAAATTATAATATGAATGAGATTTCATGAGAGGTTGAGCTATTGAAAAAAAAGCTATCTCAGAAAATTGTTCCTCAATAAAATGTTGTTATGTGAAGGAAAAAGTGGCTTCTCTATATTTGAATTTAATGAGAAGCTATAGTTATTCCATTTCTTTGAACTGGGTATTTGATTTAAAAGTTGAAACCACATATGAAGAAACCCTCATAAAGTTATAGCTAGAATTTTTTTTTCTGTGCACATTTGGAAGACTCTTTATCCTCATTCTGGATATCTTGAGCATTGTAATATTCAATGATATAATGGTATCATCAATGATTCTTAGGAACTAATAATATTTTCTCTTCCTGGTATTAAGAAATCTGTAATAAAAGGGTTTTACGCATTCAAAAATACACAAAAGACTTGTATGTAACGCAATGATCCCTTTTATATGAGGTTTTTCTCAAAAGGAACCTCTGACCTCATGATGAAATTGTAGCACAAAACTTAAATGTGCTAGGCTCTACCCTTGTGGGAGCCACATTTTACCCCACTCATAATGATACCTGATAATCAGCAATGTTACGTTTCTTGTTTCTACACATGAAATAAACTAGTTAGTAAAAATATTTGATTAGATGGTTCCTTTTGATGCTCTTCTTTTTCAAGGTTGATCATTTGGCAAATGCATGATAGAATGTAAATTTCATTTTTTTTGGTAATGTAGGGATAAGATGAAATGTGATTCCTCATTGCTCTAACATCACCCTGCACAATTTTGTAGATAAACTTTGGAGTTGGAGTTGAAATTGATGCTAGAGCTGAAAAAAGATCAACGCAACTACGACAATGATTCATCATTCTAGGCAATGACGAATCGCCTTCTCACCTTATTGTTACATTACTTCCAGTTGTGTATTGCATTCTTTCCTTCATTCAACATTTGATTAGGAATCAAAACAGGCTACTCCCATGGCTTGTGTGGGATTATAGAACATTTTTCTCAATAAATGAATTATTCATGGCATGGAATGGATTCCATTATTTTTCTGAATTTATTCTGTCTGCACAATGCAACAATGCAATTGCAATTTCTCTAAAAATATATATTCTATAATCAAGAATGATTTTCCTACATTCTATTCTTAAATCTACAATGCCTTATACAAAACAATTGCTACAGTTGAATTGTTCAGTCTGAACATTGTTTATTTTCTGCTTTGTTGAACTGTTCAACTAGTTTAGTCTAAATTGTTGAATGATTTTTCAAATAATTCCTAAACAAACCTTCATTCTGAAAGAAAAAATTTCATTTGATGACTTGTAATAAAATTTTTTGTACCCCAGCAAATAATTGCTTTTATGATTACTAATTTTAAGCAAGACGCTAAAAATTGGTAACATTTATGGTGACCTCCCAAGGGTGTTTTCCTGCTAAACAAAAAAGGCTAGTTGCCTCACTTATCCATTGGGAATGGAGTTCAATTATGTCTCTTTTGACTTAGAAAACTTCATAGAATTGACTCATGTTTGTTGTAACTGCTTGTAAGTCTGCTATTATTAGTTACAGTTCTATGGGGTATATACTTGTTGTTGATGACATTGAAGTTCTACTCCATGTTATGAATACGAAGTATCTATTTCATTGAACTATAGCTAATAACATTAGATTTTGAGCTTATTCCCCCACCCATCAAAACTCAAAGTAAACTAATAACTTTGCTAATCAGCACTTAGAGGAAACTTCATATGCAACTAATCTATGTGCAGAAGCACATATTGACATCTAGAATCTAATTAGCTATGTACAGATTTAGATCAATACCTCAAAAGAAATGCTTGAGGTGAATCCCATTCATTGGGATTGGTTTGACTTCGCTATCCAACTTAGACAAATGGAAAGCATTATGATGTTTCTTTTCAATAATGATATAAGGTCCACTCTAGAATGCATCAAATTTGGAGTGTTTTCCAGGTTTACTTTTTAATTCATCCCATTTTAGCACTATGTCACCTTCCTGGAACACTCTTGGAGATGCCTTTTTATCAAATGATCTTTTCATTTGGGCTTGATGTTGCTCAATCTTTTTCATTGCTTCAACTCTGAGCTCTTCAAGTTCGATCAGTTGAGCTAACCTTGTTGTCATTGGTTCCTCTTCAATCATATCCAGATGATTTACCAGGTCAAGGGCTAGGAGTTCAACTGAAATGGGTATTCTTGCCTCTTTTCCATACACTAACATGTATGGAGAAAGTCTTGTAGACCTTTTTGATGTAATCCTATCAGCCCACAAGGTTGATTTCAGCTTGGCGTGCCAGGCTCTATGATTCCCTTCCATAGTTCTCTTAATGATCCTCAGGAGATTCTTGTTAGTGGAATCAGTTTGTCCATTGCCCTATGGATAGTAATTAGAGGATGTATTCAAATATATACCATTCTTGACAGCCTAGTTAGAAATTTTAACACTCACAAAAGCAAGGGCATTGTCTGAAACAATAGAATCTGGGATACCAAATCTAGTAACTAACTCTTCATAGAAATTCAAAACAACAGATTCATTAGCATCTTTGAGTGCCACAGCTTTAGTCCATTTTGAAAAATAATCAGTGGCTATGAGCACCCTCTTGTGGCCTGCACTTGATGGTGGGTTTATCACCCTAATGAAATCTAAGCCCCATTTCATGAAAGGCTGCTCAACTTGAATTGGCTAAAGTGGAAGGGTTGCCAATTTCTCTTTTCCTACAAAGATAACACATTCTTTACACTTTCTTACCCATGCATGGGAAATCTTGAATAAGGTAGGCCAGTAATAGCCACCTTTCATTATTTTAAGAGCACTAGCTCTTGGTGAAAAGTGTCCACCAGCTGGCCCTTGATGAAATTCATGCAAAACCCTATCAACCTAATCAACTTCAATACATCTCAATAGGACACCATAAAAATCTCTTCTAAATAGTAAACCATTTAAAAGAACACAAGGCATGGATTCTAGTCTATAATACCTTCTTTTTTATTTAGATAGATCAGGAGGACACTCACTAGTCAGGAGAAAATGTGTCATTGATGTAATCCAACCTATAGGAGTAGGTTCAACAACTTGTTCTTCATCTTGAAGTGTTAAAACAACACTTTTCTCCTCCTTTATATTGTTGTTGTTGTCCTCTGTAAGCTATTCGTAGAGACCTCTCCCTCTTATCAATTTGGTAACCTTTTTTTCAAGGTCATACTCCATCACCTTAGTGACCCAACCAGCTCTTCTATCACTCAAATATTTGTTCAGTAAAAACTCTTTCACACTTGGATGGGCAACCATCAGTATAATCTTGTTATTGGAAAGCATGTGCCTAAACTTTTTCAAACTTCTTATAACAACAAGAACATTTTTTTCCATGAAAGTATACCTTAGCTCATTATCTTTGAGCCCTTGACTGAAGAACACAACAGGTTACTCAAATCCTTCATCATTACACTGTACAAGCATGGCTAAGAGTGAATCAATATTTCCATAGGCATATAAAGTGAAATCCTTAGAAAAATCAGAATTCAAAAGTGTAGGTGCAATTTCTAATGCCTCTTTTATAGGCTCAAAACTTCTTTTCCCATCCTTAGTCTAGTTGAAAGGTACATTCTTTCTCAACATATGAGTTAGTGGACTTAATAAATCAGCAATGCCAGGGATAAACCTCCTAACAAAATTAATCCTACCAATAAAACTTTGTAAACCTTTATTGTGTGCTGGTAACAGAAGAACTAAGATAGTACTTACCCTTTTAGGATCAATAGTTATGCCTTGCTTAGACACTACATAACCAAGAAACCTGCCCTCATGGACAGCAAAAACACACTTTTTGGGATTAAGTGATATCCCAAACTCCCTACATTTCTCAAAAATCTGCCTCAGATGATTCAGATGATCTTTTTCTTCTTTAGAAAATATAGTGATATCATCAAGATATACTAAAACAATCTTGTACATTAAACCCTGAAAGGACATATCCATAGCTTTTTGCATGGTTGCCCCAACATTAGATAAACCGAAGGGCATTTTTTCATAAGCCATAGTTCCCCATTTTGTGGTGAAGGTTGTTGTGTACTGATCTTCTTTCTTCACTAAAATCTAATTGTAACCAGAAGAGCCATTTACTAAGGAAAACCTTTCAGACCCTGAAACTACCTGAGGTATTTGTTCCATAGAAGGCAGAGGATGACGGTCTTTTAAAGAGGCCCTATTTAAGTCATGAAAATCTACAAAGAGTCTTATTTCACCATTTTTCTTCCTTACTGGTACTAGGTTTGAAACCCATGAGGTATGCTTAAAGGGGAAAATAATGATGATTTCAATCAATTTAACCAGTTCTTTCTTCATTAAAGGCTCTAACTTAGGATTCAAAGGCCTTTGTTTTTTCCTAATAGGTTTGACATTAGGATCAAGTTCAATGGTATGTTGAACAAGCTGGGGATTAAATCCCTTCAAATCAGTATATTGTGAGGAAAAGATATCATTAAATTCTTGACAAAGCTGAATAAAAACATGCTTCTCTTCAGTTGTACATACCTTGCCTAATTTAAGAAGTTTCTCTTTGAAAACTTCAACCTCTTCATAGTGATCTTGCTGAACTTGAATACTACCCTTGGGTTTTCTGGCTTCATCATCTGTATTAAAAATAGATTATAGAGTGACCAAACCTTTTAGAAACTTGTTTTTTTTTAGCTAAATAATTTGGTCATTGTATTGGTGTTGTAACTTTTCATGATTGGCATGTGAGAACTCAACTTCTTCTCTTAAAAAGCTAACAATCTAATGGTCACTTTCAAAAACTTGCCAGTGTATATTATTATTAGGCACAATAGGCCTAACAATGATCTTAATATGTTGACTAGCTTTATCACTGCAAATTTCTTTTGGAATATTGTATTCAGCTCCTACAACAGCTAGTCTATCAACATGTTTATTCTGAGTTCTAGTTATGGAAATCAAATTAACTGCATCAAATCCCTCCAAGAGATCCCATACTCTATTCCTATAAGACCTAAGTGCACCATTTTTCACAACATTAAGTTTTCTCACTTGATTGACAACCAACTCACTGTCTCCATAAACCTTTAGATAGCTAATACCTCTTTGTCTTTCCCACTCTAAACCTTGTATTAGAACTTCACATTCAACAACATTGTTAGAACAACTAAAATAGAATATGAAAGCTAAATAATACTTCTCACCTGATGGAGATACAAGCATACATCCACCACTAGCAACAACCTTACTCCTTGAGCCATCAAAAAATAGCTCCCAGACTTCATTTCCTTGATGTTCAGCAGGTTGTTCCTCGTCTTTCTCAATATTAGGCATGAAAGAGTTAGTCTCATGCATCATATAAAGACCAATATCAACCTCCTCTAGCTGTTCACCTATACTTATTTGATGAGTTTGAGATGCCCACTCTTTAGGGAGAATATTTGATATTCCTTCTATTTGAATTTCACCCTCTTGAACAGCAGGCTACTCCTCTTGTTCATTGGTAAACAAACTAGAACTAATAGGAGGATGATGGTAAGGTTCAATATGATCTTTGGATATGGGTTCAAACTTTACAGTCACCCTACTACCATACCTGGTTCTGAATAACATATGAGACCAATCTGAGGATAGGTAACCACCCATCTTGGCTGTGAAATCCCTGGATAAACAAAGGGAAAAATAAGGGGGAGACTCTATAACATAGATATCTTGTGGTATTGCAAAATTTTGGTAGGCATGTAAAGTTAAGCTCATATTTTTAATGACCCCTAATGTGTTAACAATAGTACCATCCAATTTTACTACCCCCTTTTCTAGTGGCTCATACTCAATCCCCAATTTATCAACAATCTGTTTGGGCATTACTGAACTACTAGCCCCTGAATCTTTCATACAATTGTGTACTAGTTGATCTCCTATAATCAAAGAAACATAGAAAGGAAGTGGCTTGGCTTGAATAGCTTGTTGTTCTTTCTCTTTAGGAGAGTCATTTGTAAGGATAAATTTAGCAAGATGCTGATTCTTAAATTCTTTTGTTAAAGAAAATGTTGATAAAGCCTCATGTAAGAGATCTTTTTTCCCAAGAAGAGCCAAAGAGTCCCATAATGAAACATTAATGTTTGTCTTCTTCATATGTTCCAAAATATTAAAATTACCAATACTAATCTTTTGTTTTCCTTTGAGAACAACAACATTTCTCTGTATTTGTGTTGGTTGCACTGGTACTCTAGGCTGATCTTTGTTCGCCAAAGGTTGTGTCCTTGGCAGAATTTGCACATTCTGTGCAACAGATGGTCTATCTTGACTCTGTGAACTTGTGGATGGCTGATTTTTATCGCCATCAATCTGGTGCCTCAGGTCTACTGCTCTTTTCTTTGATCTTGTATTGGATGATACAGGATCACTTGTTTGACCTTGTGGATCATTAAGCCCACAAAACTCCTCACATTGCTAGTTCAAAAAAGAAACATTAGGTTTACCTTGATCTATATAATCAGTCTATTGTCCTAAATCCTTCTGAGTTGAACTCTGTGAAATAGTAGCACTATTTTGCACCATCAATTCCTGATTTAGAATGCCATTGGAACAAGTAGACTGATTGTGTGGTTGATTACATGGAAAAAACCACTCATAATCAGCTGCCAAGTTGTTTTGCACAGGAACCACTTCCTTGGAAGTACTAGGGGCACTGGGATTATAAGGCTGAAAAGGACTTTGATTGAAATTTCTTCTTTGAAACTAAGGATTGGATTGAAATGGGGTTGGTGGCTGATTTTATTGCTTTTAATATTTATCATCTCATTACCAAAAGTTCATAGGGTCTTCTAGATATTATCATTTTTCTCTTTTATGCTAACTAATTCTTGAAACTAGCTAGGAACAACATGCTCTTGAGCTGCTACTTGTGTATTAAAATCTGGAAAAGTAGGAACAACAACTATAGAAGGTGGTAAAGTAGAGGTAGTTGGCTATAAGTCAGCAAAATAAGGCATAGGTGGCCTAGGGGCTATTTTACCTGCTTGTATTAGACTATTCTCAGCTCTAACAACAAAATCAAATGTTGTTGGTAATGTATCACCTCCTAAATATTGTATCATAAGTGAGATATCACTATGCAAAGACCTTAAATAATACAAATAAGCATTATCATTAGAAGGCTTTACCATGACTGGAATTTGGTTCCAAGTCCTTTTGAAACGGTAGTTGAAGTCCATCAGATACTCATGTGGAGCTCTTTTAATGGTGGTCAACTGCTCCACTAGCGAAAGATGATTAGATTTGTCCTCAAACTACTAATTGAGTTGTTCACCTAGCGTGTCCCACCTAGCAATTAAATTCATAGCAAGGCTTTTGAACCATTGAAGGTCTTTACCCTTGAAAGAAGTTTCCAAGGGCCTCACTGCAACATCTTGTTGAGTTATGTGATGCACCCCACACAACAAAGCCACATCTCTGATGTGTTCTATGGTTGTTGTTTGGTCTTCTCCCATAAAAAATGGAAAGCTCTTCAGGGTTGCAACTGGAATATCATTGTGATGAGCAAGGTTTAAGGGCCTACCTTTGATCAAATGAAACAAAAGGAATATTTCTTACTGTTGGAATCATTGTAACTGGGATAGTTTCAGTAGTAAAAATAGGAACAACAATATGGCTTCTCATAGAAGGAGGAGAAAACTTAGCTATTCTTGAGTAAACGATGGTATTTTTAGGCTTCTGAACTTATCTCCCCTTTCTTCTAGGTGGGGATAATTGCAAATATTTGAACAAAGACGAGCTACTCCTAGTTTGTACTCTTCTCATAAGTCGATATGCATTGATAGTTGAACCAAAGTTGGGAGTCACCAGGTATGTGAAGAAAAATGTCTCTTGAAGACTGAAATTGCTGCTGCACACACCAAACAACAGTATAATATTTCTGACTTAGGATTGAGAATTAGTTCTTGGGTCCCACCGGGTGTTCCAAAAACTATTGTCAAATAAGGTTTGCACCCTTGCTAAGCTATGAACTGTAGCAACCTATTGACACATGGGAACACTTTGAGGTTGTGGGTGACCAGGGAATGAAGTGGACCTCCAGATTATGGGTTGGTTCCCTTTGAATTTTCTTGTAAAGCAAATTTTTAATAACAAGTGAAAAGGGATAGGACTTTCATGAAAGAAATAAAAACTAAAAATAGGTGATTCACCAATATGTGAAAGATGACTTGAATCTACTTTTAAAATCTCACAAGATAAATCAATTTGAAAAATAAAGGATTCACAACTCAATCAAGTATGTTTTTCATAAATACTTCATTTGATATGCTTCTATGATTGAAGTTTGTTTGAAAGAAAATGATATTTTTTTCATAACAAGAATTCAACAAATGTAAGAAACACAGTTAATGACCTGCACTATAACATACTAAATCTAAACAAGAAATTGAGGTAATAAGATTAAAAAGAAGGATTTCATGGAAATCACAAAAAAATTATTGTCAAAGCTTACACACAATACTTGCACAAGATATCTATTTGAGAAGGAAATACAAGCTTCTTGTTGAAAAATATGGGATATCTATATTACAAATCTCAAGAAATCATGAGTTACAAAAATCTGAGTGAATACTCTCGTAGTAATCTCCAAACCAAGAACTAGAGAAAATAAGTAAGAAGAGTTATAGAAAAGTCATCCAAAATTCAAATTCAAATTTTGGCTCCAAGAAAATATGTGTTGTCCACCTTCTCCTTCAAACAAGGTATGAAACTAAAGATGCTCCTCCAAATGTGCAACAAAGAGTTTTGAAAACTCAAACAACTCCAAAGGGTCGTATGAAACTGAAAATCCCTCAAAAAGAGGAGCATAATCAACTGTGAACTCCTGTTTTATGCCTCAAATCATTCCTCGACTTAAGCTAAGTCAAATTGAACTCAAACTCTTTATTTCCCTCCATTTGTTGGCATAATTTACTCAACCATTTTTATGACTCATACAAGTCATCAAAAGCTCAAATTGAACTCTTTTGACTAAGTCCAATAATATTCAAATTACTTTTATTTTCATTTCATGATATCATTTATTTAAAAATTATTTATTACATCATTTTAAATAAAGATTTACAATTTTGAAATGTATGTAAATAAAAATCTATTATCTCCTCTTTATTTTGCACTTATAAAAATAACTTTTATTAAAATGATTTAATGTTATCATTTTAATAATGTTTTACAATATTTGGCACAAATGCAAAAAATGAGGGAAACCTCAAAAACACTTAAAAACTAAGTGTTAGAAGATATTTAAAAGAAATTTTAAAAGAAAATCCAAGTCAAAAGCCACAACATAACAAAATGAAATAAAGTTTTTAATAAAAAATTATGGCAAAATATTGCCTTTCCATTGAACTTTCTAGGTTTTTGAGAAAACCTAAAATGAAAGAAAGAAACTTCATTACATATTATTTTGTTCTTTCATTTTCTTGTTTCTCTTCTAGAAACTTCATGCGAGCCATAGTCAAAACCTAGCTAACCTATTGTGTTATTTAAGGGTGCATACTGACACTATCTGGTGGAAAATGATCCCCCCTTTCTTTAAAATATTGCATCATTATGTGCCTAGTTGTGAAGCAATTTGGTGAAGTATAGAATGGTTTTTCTCTAGTTTAATTATTTCTTGAGGCATGTGTGGATAATACCTAGGAAAAACTTTACTTTTCAATAAATTTTATGTTTTATTTATAATAGATGCTTTATATTTCTAGAAAATGTACCAAGCATGATGAATGCATAGATCTTTATTATAAATATTTCAACTCCATGAAGTTCTTGAATGCTTAAAGCTTAATCTACTTAAGTGAATGCAAGAAATTTAAGTTTCATGAAATATTGTTCAAAATTCCTTAATTTCATGAAGTTATTGAGTAATACTTGAATGATCAGACCAAGATTATGTTTCCATCTTACGGATACCAACGAATTCTTTACAACCATGTAGCCCTCATTTTTAAAAACAATATCAAAATGAACCCTAAGTGAACCTAGTAGGTGAAGACCTAACATAAACGAGCTTGGGGATCAAGCCGAGTTTTCCTGAGATTTAGGTTTTCTGGTAGAGTCTTTCAAGAAAGGTAGGTTCTCACAATACTCTATGGGAATTTATCTAACTATTGGTGTGTGTGTGTGTGTTCAACATCCACGTCAATAGTACTGTCAAGATTCCTCTTGCACAAACTATTAACCCAAAGGACAATGTTTGTTGCTTTCATTTTGGCTGTCCTCTTTTCTTTGTAAGTTAGGTGCTCAGGACATTCTCCATAAGTGAGATAGTATGCAATATTTGAATACCATTTATCAGTTGTGATGACAAATAAGACTATAGGAATTTCTTTGGAGCTTACCTCTTCATTATCGAATACTTCACTTGGCTTATTGTTAGCTTTTAGCTAACATAATCCCTTCCTAATACCAACTTAGTGGGCTTGATATCCATGTCATACTCCTAAATATTGGTAATATAGTTTCCTCTCTTGGTTCTAAAATCTTGTTGCATGTAAGTTCACAAATATGGGAGGCCAAAAAGTGGCCACTTTACTTTTTCAACTTGAAATAGTGAAAAATAAAGCACGTTATAGTAAAACACACTCACACTATGGGTTAGTAGTGATTGAGCCTAGGCTCAGTCATTACCAAGAAAAAACGTGAGTGTGTTATAATGCACTCGCATTATGGTTTGAATTTCAAAAAATGTGCATTTTTTAATTCAAAAAAGAATTACCAAAATGTGAGTGCATTACAGGGCACTTGCTTTTTGTGAATGCATTGACAAAATGTGAGTGCGGTATAACACACTCACGTTTTGGTCTACATTGAATTTTTTTCTCTTTTTTTCTCTTTCTTCTTGTTATCTTTCAAGGAAACTATATACTTGAAATAAACATTAACACTTACATATGGACATCTAATTTCTTATAGTTTAAGTTATATTTCATGTATATAGTTTCAAGATTTTTGAGAGTGGTTTTGAATCTCTAGGAGTTTTAATGCAAATTCTAGTTTTTGGAAGATCTTAAAAAAATTTAGACTTGTCAAATTTTAGTAATCAACATGTAAAATTTCAGTAATCAAGAGGTCAAATTTCAGTAATTAGTAAGTTTTATTATTTCTCTCTCTATCTCACTCATTGTTTATCCCTTACACTCTTAACCTCTCTCTCACTATCTCCATCCCTTTATCTGACTCTTTCTTCGTTGAGCTCAAGAACTACCTCTCTACCTATCCATCCTTCTCTCTCTCCTTCCCCCTCTAATTCTCTCTATCTCACTTCTTCTCCTTCCTCTCTACTTATCGATTCTCTCTTCTGCGGATCTCGTGATCCCTCTTGCGCCTGATTTGACGGTTTGATCGGAGTCCGCGCGATTTGATGTTGACGCGATTTTTCCGGATGGATGGATCGATTGATTCGAGCGGATGATGACGGATTTGATCGATTTGATCTGACGGATTGCCGATCTTGATGATGAGATTCGACATTTGACGATTTTGAGGATTGGATCGTGACGCAAAAAAGATCGCGGATCTCGATCGATGGATCTGATTGATCCATTGATGATGCGGATTTTGATGCCGATCCGATTGATCCGATGACTTCTCGCTGACTGATTTTGATGGATTGGCTGATGATTTTTTATCGATGCCGATTATTTCGATTTTTGATTTTGCCGAATATTCAACCTGACGACGGAGATTTTTGGACTTGATTTTAATCTCGGAAAGCTGAACGAATCTTTAACCTTTATCCAGGACTTGAGGGATTTTGACCCGAGGGACGTGAATCGAATATTCGCGAACCCTATATATAAACCCTAAAACTTACATTCAACCTTGTACCCTACACCCTACACACTAAACCCAATACCCTCAACCTTATACCCAATATCCTAAACCCTAATCCCTATACCCTCTATATTTAATCTTATACCATCAACCCTCAACCCTATACTGAATATCCTAAACCCTAATCCCTATACCCTACATACTTAACCCTATACCATCAAACCTCATCCCATACCCTATACCCTCAACCTTATACCCTAAACCTTGAACATTATCCCTCAACCCTATACTTAAACCATAAACCCTAAACTCTCAACCTTTAACCCTATACCTTATACCCTAAAACCTACACCCTACACCCTAAACCTAATATCCTAAACCCTAATCCCTATACCCTATACACTTAACCTAATACTCTCAAACCTCAACCCTCATCCCTATACTTAAATCCCAAATCATACATTCAACCTTGTACCCTAAACCATCAACCCTAAAACCAATACCCACATTCCTATACCTAATATCCTAAACTCTAATCTGTATACCCTATATACTTAACCCTATACCCTCAACCCTGAACACTATTCATCAACCCTCAAACCTATACCTTAAACCCTAAATCCTACACCCTCAACCCTCACCACTATACCCTATACCTTCAACCCCGAACATTAGCCCTTAACCCTATACTTAAATCCTAAACCCTACACTCTCAACCCTTAACTCTATACCTTATACCCTAAACCCTACACCCTAAATCCTATACCCAATATCATAAAATCTAGTCCCTATTCCCTATATATTTAACCTAATACCCTCAAACTGCAACCCTCAACCCTATACTTAAACCCTAAAAGCTACATTCAACCTTGTACCCTAAACCCTAAAACCAATACCCTCAAACCTATACCCAATATCATAAAAACTCTCATCCCTATACCCTGTATACTTAACCCTATGTCCTCAACACTAAAAAATATCCCTCGACCCTCAAATCTATACCTTAAACCCTACACCCTTAACCCTCATCCCTATCACTATACCCTCAACCTTATACCCTGAACCTTAATATTATCCCTTAACCCTATACTCAAACCCTAAAACCTATACTATCAACCCTTAATCCTATACCTTATACCCTAAACCATACACCATAAATCTTATACCAAATATCATAAACACTAATCCCTATACCCTATACACTTAACCTTATACCCTCAACCATCAACCCTTGACCCTATACTTAAACCCTCAACCCTACATTCAACCTTGTAGCCTAAACCCTCAACCTTGAAACCAAGACCCTATTGGCAAGAGCCACTAATTTTTTTTAGGTGTTGTCATTGATGGAAACCCAAGTTGGTAAATGGATTTGCACATCATCATGCTCCTACTGGCAGATAGATTGAAGACAGTTAGGGAAGAATAGGGCATCTGGTAGCTTTGTGTTTATCGATTCACATGTGGATTTTCTATTGATATTTTAAGTTTTGGACCTCATGGGAGGATGATTGATGCATTTCTTATGTTTTCTATAAGTCTCAGTGCCTCATATCGAGTTGTGTGCAAGTCTAGAGATCTGGCTGGATATTTTTCTATTCATCAGTGTTTGGAGGCTAATCCAGTTGATATAACATGTCACGGATACTCGAGGATTGTTTAATCAAGTATTTTTGTGTTCAAGAATTTTGATTTAGGTCTGATCTAAGTTGTGGCTGACTGTTGTGGATGCGCATTGAACATCATTTGAAATTTGGGCCGACAGTTGGTAATATTTTGAGTTTTGTTGAAGTCGACATGTTGCGATTAAATCCTCAATCATGGGTATATAAGTGATCAATTGTATTGTTTGAAGAGATGAAGAAGGTGTTTCTATGTGTGTTGCAAGTATCAGAAGGGTGATCAAGTGATTATGCACAATTTCACTTATGCATTAAAGATCTTGTGATGAGAGTTAGTGCAAAGTAGAGAAAAAGTGCAGACTCATTCAGAAGGACAAAAGATCAAATACTGAACATAATTGAAATTGAAATCAAGCATTTGTAGATGATATTCTCTCAGCTCATTTTCTTGGATCTAATCCAAACTCTTGTAAGGAAGTATGCCTTCCTATTTTTAGCAGTGAGCTCTAGGCAGTGTGTCTGAATGCATGTGCATTCCCATATTGTAATCTTCTTTTTTAGTATACTTAGATCATATTGTGGATTGGCCATCCACTGTGGTTTTTCCCCTAATAGGGTTTCCATCTAAAAATCCTAGTGTTATGGTGTTGTGGTTATTTTCTTTTTGTTTATGCATATTTCTTTTGGTTGAATGTTTTAAGAGGGTTAAAGATCAAAATAATAAAGTTAATTTTTCCACAACATTGATTCACCCCCCTCTCAGTGTTGCTTGTTTCCAACAATTGGTATTAGAGAAGGTTCCTCGAAAGAATTCTAATAGCTTGGGGAGATATTGGAAAGTTTTTTCAATGGATACAAGCAGTCTTCAACAACAACTCTTGGTGGTCCTAGATGATCTTGACTAGTCAAAATCTAAGAATAGGGAACTAGAGGAAAGTCTTGAGAATGTAGAAAAATTCATTAAGTCATTGAAAGAAAAAAAAAATGAATCAAGGGAGAAAAGAAAGTAATTATGTGATCACCTTAAGCAAAAGAATAGAAGCATGGAAGATGAACAACTGAGTCAAGCCTTGAAGGACAAACCAAAAGAATGTGAAAAAAATTCTAGAGAAATGGAATCCATAATGATGAGAATGACCAAGGAGATTGAAGATAGAAGGAAGAATGAAGAGAAGCTTGCACAGTCCCTAAAAGAAAAATTTGATGAATGCATCTTATTGGACAATGAATTGGAACAATCTAAAAACAATGAGGAAGTGCTTGAAAAGCATGTTGATGTAATTAGAGATGAACTTGTTGTTGTAAATGAGTACAAGGAGAAATTCAAAGCAAGCTCAGCCAAGCTTGATGAATTGATTAAAAGTCAAGGGACTGATGGTGAGAAGCGAGGTCTTGGCTATGAAGAAGGAGAAAGTTCTAGATGTAGACAAAAGAGATCTAAGCAAGGAAATCAAATGAATAGAGCTGGAAGGAATCCAGTAAAACAACCAAATGCTCAAAGATTCAATGGTTACAATTTTACCTATAATAAATTTGGTCATATGGCCTCTCAGTGTAGAAGCAAGATGAATCTGAGTGGACCAACATTCTCAGGTCAATGCTTTAACTATAATAAATTTGGTCATAAATCTAATGAATGTATAAATGTGGTGAACAACTTTCATAGAGATGTGAGATGTTATACATGTGATAGAATTGAGCATATTGCTAACCAATGCAGATCAAGGAAAAATCAATGGAATAATAGGGTTGGACAGAGAAATGTTGTATGTTACAACTGCAACAAATTTGGTCACACTGCTAGATTCTGTAGGAGCAGAAGAGGTCTGGTAAAACAAAACATACAATAGGATGTTAAGGGAAAAGGAAAATTAACTGTAGATGAGATCAAGAGGAAAATTCAAAAGAAATGGGTGAAGAAGAGTCCCTCTGTTGAAGGAAATGTGCCAACACTAGAATCTTCTTTTGGTAATTCCTTCAAGAATTAGTTTTAGGCCTTTGGCCTAGGGGGAGTTGTCAATAAAATCTTTAAACCCCCTATTGGTAACTAAAATCAGAATGTGGATATGATCAGAAGGTGTATAGATGCTCTATAGATGTTGTTCAACCAATTAGAGAAAGTATTATATAGTATTAGAGATCTGCAAAATATTTATCTTTCTCAGTGCATAGGAACAAGGTAACCAAATGAGCTAAGGTAAAAGCATTTATTGCAAAAAAAATGGTTAGGTGTGCAAATGATAAAAGGTCATTTATATCTTTCATTTGTCACTTTGCATTTTGAAGAAAAGAAGTTTGAAGTGCTCCAAGGAAAACCTTAGCGAATTTGTGGTGAGATTCAAGTGTGAAGAAGATTCAACGAGCAAACTATGACCTGACAAAAAGGTATTTATCGAAAAACCTATGAATTTGTGAAAATGGCCACTCCCTTGGTAGTTGAAGTGAAGGATAGACCCCGTCCAAAGTTCAAATGGCATCCTTTTAAGTCTATTGAAACCGAGCCCTTAGGTGCATTTTTGTCAGTACCGTATGGAGTCCTCCATGTTGAAGATATTAGGGATTACATTCATGCCAATATTAAGGAATTAGGAAGCTCACAAATGTTGAATTTGTATTCCAACCACATAATTGGAGAGTATTTCACTATTAAGCCAGAATAAAAAACCCTAGAAGAGAAGAATTTCACACAATTTTTGAAATTTCCCTCATTTGAGGAAAGCAAATGGGTACGATATGTGTTGAGTTGATTTCATGTCGAGTTCATGTGGTTGAATATACCTTTTAAAATCACAAAAGAGGCTATAAGCACGATTACAGGTTTGAGTTCGTCTAGTGGACTACTGATTTTGAAGTCTATGAAGAACTAGACGGTTGCTAATGCAACAGGTGCAAGATTGATAAAAGGGCAATGACAATTGAAGATATTGTTCAAGTGGATATGAATTTTGCATCGACGGTCATTGGTTCCAAAGTCTACCACTCCAGCCAAGATAATTCAGTATCTGGTGTGGCCATTTATGCAACCTATCAGATGATAAAAGAAAATGTAGATTATGACTTGTGTGAACTGATCAGAGGTCAATTGATGGAGACTCTAGGTAAGATTGAGAAAGATAAGAAGAATTCATTTAAGTATGGTAATTTCCTATTGTGTTTGTTCTTTTACTTCATGAGTGAGGTTCTAGGTGTTGGGAAAGTTCATTAGCAAAGTAATCTACCTATAGTTGTTCAAATAAGGCATATATTATATGGATTTGATAGCCAGACTAGAAAATCTACTCTTTGGGGTTACTTTAAGAATTTTGAGAGTATGATGCATGCAAGAGAAAGAATGCCTACCTCTATTGTAGAGAAGTACAAAGATACAATCTATTTCATTGTAGATATTGACCAATGCCTGATGGAAGCCACTGATCCAAGAACCATATGGATTATTCCTATAGGTTATGAAGTTGAGGAGAACATCTTCGAGATGTATGCACAATACTTGTTGAGAAAGAATCTGGATCCAAAAGAAGAGAGGTTTGGAACCTGTGCTGAGAAGAATATGTAGGTGCATGAACATCTAAATAAACCCATGCTTGTCAGAAGAGTAAGGAGAGAAGTTGAAGTTATTGAAAAAAGAATGGGTGTATCTATAGAAGCATTAAAAGAAGCCATAAGGAGGAGAGACCAGGCTGAAGTAGAAAAAGAGCCATTTAGAACTAAATATGCTAGTCCATGAACATCTTCTGCCTAAACCAAAACAACAAGGAGCTCACCATCACTATCTTCCCCTATAGTGAAACCAACTCCTATGGAGACTCAAGTCAATGCATCAAGAAAAAGGAAGAAAAATGAGAGCACAAGAACTTATGAAGTTGTTTTAGAAGATGAGGAGACCGAGTTAGATGAAGGTGTGAAAGAATTAAAGGATATGGGTACCCAAGCTATAAAGGTAACTAAGAGAAAATATTCTAGTGAAGAAGAAAACACAAACAAAAAGGTGAAAATTGACAAACCAAGTATAACAATTGAAGAAGTTGAGAATTTTGTTGTCAAGGATGGAAGCCTCGAGCCCCTCTACAAATGGTTTGAAACTTTTGATGAATCAAGAGAAAGAATTCTTGAGGAAGGAACAATTAAACATTTGAATATTTTCAATAATGTTCTTGTTGAAATTATGTCTGGTTTACCTAACAGTCTATATGAGGTTTTAGAGATGAGAAGAGAAAATGCTAGGATAGAAGAAGAGCATATGAGGAAGAGAATTCTTGTAGACTTATGTCCATAAATTTCTATTGAAGAGATGAAATCACTCCTGAACAAAGAAAAGAATGAATTCAAAAGAAAAACTAGGGTAAACAAGCCTAGGATTGGTGAAACTGATTTTGTTGATGAAACAAAGAAAATCCTGGAAGCATTCTTGTCAAAGAACAAGATCAATATTGAAGAGGTAAATAATGAGGATGTTGTATCTGATCTGGTAAATGAGGAGGTGAATGTAGATGCTAAGAATATTTAGATTCCTCCTAATGTGGACAATACAAAAGTACCTATGGAGACAAAGGCTCCTAAGGTTGTATTAGATGAAGGAAAGGAGATGCCAAATGTAGAAGTTGAAGCTCCAAAAGACAATCAAGAAACAGTTACTGAAGAACCAAAAGTTGAAGAAGAAAAGGTTCAAGTTAAGGAAATTCTAGTGGAGGAAAGAGAAGTTGAGGCAATGAATTTTTTTTTGGTGAAGTAGCAAGAAGAATTTGATCCTGAATTGGTTGAAGGTATGATCGATCCATCCACCTTGTCCTCGGTTCAGAAGATGAAAGTTGCATCTTTTGCCTAGGAAAAATCCAAAGAAGAATTTCTAAAGTCCCACATTGAAGATAGTGAACTCCTAAATCTTGCATCCAAAATTTTGGAGAAAATTATACCTACACATGTCAATGATCCCTCTAGTTCCTCTTCTGGTGAATTGAAGAAGCTCATAAATTCTGTAAGTACTCATTTGGAGTCTCTTGAAAAATAAGCCATGGTTAAAGCACAAAAGGAGTTTGATGGAAGAAGATTTAGTAGGTTGAAAGAAATGATTGCATATGATAAAACTTTGTTAGCCACTTGTATGGAGAATATTAAAGGTTCCTTATTTGTTGTCCAAATTCACTAAAGACAATGAGAAGAAAGTGAAGGATTTTGAAAAATAATTGGCTACCATCTCTGATGCTTTTGATCCATTAGCTAGTGATGTTTATATGCAAGAAGGTCAAGTAATATCTCTACTTGAAAAAATAAGGAGCTTGAAGCAAAAAAATGATAGGATTGTTGGGAGAGCATGCAAGGTCATAGGAAAAATTGGTCCAAAGGTTGAAATAATGGTGAGTGCATTAAAGGAAGCCAAAGATACTATGGCAGTCAGTGACCCAATGAATCTTGAGTTTGTAGAAACACAATCTTATTCAGTTTGTGGTCACATAACAATTCTGGAGAGTTTCAAAAGGGTTTGGGACACAAATTTTAAGCGTGTTGAAGAGAGATTTTGTAGATATTTTCAAATTTATGTAAGTTATAAGGTCATGCTTGTATAGTTTAGGAATTTTGGTATGCAGTTTCCCCAGTTTTTCCATTGATGTCAAAGGGGGAGAGTTGTACAATGAAAAATGTATATCCATCTTAGGGGGAGTTATATTTTTGAGATATGATTGAAGAATCTTTTTGAAGTTTTGAAGTGGTAGTGTAATTCATGTTGGTATTGATCTGACACGTAGTCATTTTTCACTAAGTGTTGCCATCAATTCCAAAGGGGGAGATTGTTGGAAAGAGACAGTGCAAATGTTTCATGTGTTGTCATTGATGGAAACCCAAGTCAGTAAATGGATCCACATGTCATCATTTGTTCCTAGCAGCAGACAGATTGAAGACAATCAGGGAAGAATAGGGCATCTGGCAACTTTGTGTTTATCGATTCACATGTGGATTTTTTGTTGATATTTTAAATTTTGGACTTTGGGGCAGGATGATCGATTCATGTCTTATGTTTTTTGTAAATCTTAGTGCTTCGTATCGAGTTGTGTGCAAGTTATGAGATCCAGTTGGATTTTTTTTTGTTCATTAGTGTTTGGAAGCTGACCTAGTTGATATAACATGTCGCAGATACTCGGGGAGTGTTTAATCAAGTTTTCTTGTGTTTGAGAATTTTGATTTAGGTCCAAGCTAAGTTGTGGCTGACCGTTGTGGATGCACATTGAACATCATTCAAGATTTGGGCTGACAGTTGGTAATATTTTGAGTTTTGTTGAAGCCAACATGTTGTGATTAAATCCTCAATCGTGGATATATATATATATATATATATATATATATATATATATATAAGTGATCAATTATGTGGTTTGATAGATGAATAAGTTGTGTCGATGTGTGCTATGATTATTAGAAGGGTGATCAAGTGATTATGCATAGTTTCACTTGTGCATTAAAGATCTTGTGATGCGAGTTAGTACAAAGCAGAGAAAAAGTGTATAATCAGTTGGACAGAAGATCGACTACTAAGCATAACCGGAACTGAAATCAAGCATTTCTAGATGCTACTCTCTCAGTTCATTCTCTTAGATCTAATCCAAAATCTTCTAAGGTAGTATTCCTTCCTATTTTGAGCAGTGAGCTCCAGGCAGTGTGCCTGAATGCAAGTGCATTCCCATATTGTAATCTTCTTTTTGAGTATACTCATATCATATTGTGGATTGGCCATTCACTATGGTTTTTCCCCTAACAGGGTTTCCACATAAAACTCTTGGCGTTATGGTGTTGTGGTTATTTTATTTCTATTTATGCATATTTATTTTGGTTAAATGTTTTAACAGGGTTAAAGATAAGAATAATAAATTTATTTTTTCCACAACACTAATTCACCCCCCTCTCAATGCTCCTCATTTCCAACAGACCGTCAACCCAATACTAAAATCCTAAACCATAATCGCTATACCCTATACCCTCAACCTTGAACACTATCCCTCAACCCTAAAACCTATTCCTTAAACCTTGATCCCTACACCCTCAAACCTCATCCCTATACTATATACACTCAACCTTACACCCTATACACTTAACCCTATAACCTCAACCCTGAACACAATCCCTCAACCTTAAACCCTATACTTAAAACCCTAAACCCTACACCCTACACCCTCAACCCTCACCACTATAACATATACCCTCAACCTTATAACCTAAAATCTAAACATTCTCCCTCAACCCTAAACTTAAACCCTAAACCCTACATTCAACCTTATTGTGCTCTAAACCCTAAATCCTCAATCCTAAACCCAATACCCTCAACCTTATACCCAATATTCTAAACCCTAATCCTCATAACCAATACACTTAACCCTATACCCTCAACCTTGAAAACTATCCCTCAACCCTCAACCCTATACCTTAAACCCTAAACCCTACACCCTCAACCATCATCCCTATACCCTATACACTTAACTTTATACCCTAAACCTTGAACATTATACCTAAACCCTACACTATCAACCCTTAACCCTATACCTTATACCCTAAACCTTACACCTGAAACCCTATACCCAATATCCTAAATCCTAATCCATATACCATATACACTAAACCTTATACCCTCAACCCTCAACCCTCAACCCTATACTTAATCCTTAAACCCTACATTCAATCTTGTACCCTTAACCCTATATTGAATATCATAAACCTTTATCCCTATGCCCTACATACTTAATCCTATACCATCAACCCTGAACACTATCCCTCAAACCTATACCTTAAACCCTGAACCCTACACCCTCAACCCTCATCACTATACCTTATACCATCAACCTTATACCCTAAACCCTATACTTGAACCCTAAACCCTACACTCTCAACCCTTAAAACCTATTACTTATACCCTAAAATCTACACCCCAAATGCTATACCCAATCTCCTAACCCCCAAACCGTATACCCTATAAACCTTATACCCTCAACCCTCAACCATATACTTAAACTCTCAACCCTACATTCAACCTCATACCCTAAACCCAATACCCTCAACCCTATACCAAATATCATAAACCCTAATCCCTATACCTTATACACTTAACCCTATATCCTCAACCCTAAAAAACATCCCTCAAACCTCAAACCTATTCCTTAAACCTTAATACCTACACCCTTAAACCTCATCCCTATATTGTATACCCTCAACCTCATAGCTTATACACTTAACCCTATACCCTCAACCCTGAACATTATCCCTCAGCCCTAAACCCTATGCCCTCAACCTTATAACTTAAACCCTAAACCCTAAATTCAACTTTGTTGTACTTTAAACCCTAAACCCTCAAATCCTAAACGTAATACCCTATACCCAATATTCTAAAACATAATCCTTATATCTAATACACTTAACCCTATACCACCAACCTTGAATAGTATCCCTCAACCCTAAACCTTAAATATTATCTCTCAACCCTATACTTATACCCTAAACCCTACACTCTCAACCCTTAATAATATACCTTATAACCTAAACCCTATACCTAATATTTTAAACCCTAATCCATATACAATATATAGCTAACCTTATATCCTCAACCCTCAAACCTTAGCCATCAACCCTATACTTAAAACCTATACCCTACATTCAAACTTGTACCCTAAACCCTCAACCCTAAACCCAATGCCATCAACCCTATACCTAATATCCTTAACCTAATCTCTATACCTTATACATAGCCCTATACATTCAACATTAAACACTAAGGTGAAGGTGGAAGGGAGGGAGGGAGGGAGGGAGGGTGGGAGAGAGAGAGAGAGAGAGAGAGAGAGAGAGAGAGAGAGAGAGAGAGAGAGAGAGAGAGAGAGAGAGAGAGAGAGAGAGAGAGAGAGAGAGGAGACTGGGAAGGTGGAAGGAGAGGGAGGGAGGGAGGGAGGGAGAGAGAGAGAGAGAGATGATTCACTAGTGAATTTAACTTATAATCCTTTAGCCTTGGACTTTTAATAATGGTTTCTCTACATGCTAAGTCAATTTGCACTAAAAATCTAAGTGTCACAAATTTGTAGGAATTTTGTGTAGGTATTCCGTCGATTAGCATCAAACCCATAGCTTCCGCAATCACATTTTTTGTATTTCTTAAAATGAGAAAATCATCAAGTATTAGGTCTAGGAACTCTTTCTACCCATTCTCTCATGTTATTGAACTGATGAAACTCAATTTTTTTTAGTTTTAAGGCTTTGAAAGAATTTTGTGTTAGTGAAACGAAGAAAATAAGGGGATCAAGATTAAAAGTTCTTGTGGAAGATGAAACACTAGCACCTTATTTCACTTAGTTTCACTCAAGGAAACCCTAGAGATCTCAATGCAAAGATGGAATAAAGGAAAGACATTTGCTAAAGATTGTCCCAGGGTATGATCAATTCCTAAAGAAGGGTTCACCACCAAGCTAGGGCTTGGAAAGATATGATGTGTAAGACTACAATAAGTGACCTAGAAATGAATGCAAAACATAACAAAAAATTGAGAAATCAGAATGGTGCACTGTGGAATCTAAATATGTTTGAAATAAGCTTTGAATTATTGAAAATGCATACTTTAAGCCACACTAGGACTCATACATCAGGCTGGGCATATCAGACCTAGAATAGGGTTTCTGGGTTGAAATATGAATCTTGTAATGCTGACCCAAGATCTTTAGAAATTTGAGAAATTGCTTATATTGGGACTCATATGCCACTTGTGGCATATCAATCCTATTCTACTTTTTTGGAAAGTCAAATTACATATCTACTCTCCAATCTCTTCTCTTTCTTCCTAACTTGATTTATGGATCTAAACCTATAAAAAGACCTACAAAATAGAATATAGTGTTGATTTTCTTATGAGGGATTTCCCTTGGTAAAACCCATAGTTCAGTAGTTAAACCTTGATAGAAACAATGGATCTTGAATGTAAATGTGAACATAAACCACAACCTTAAGTGTATCTAAGATTAGGAAATCTGAAATGTAATGCAACCCTATTCTAATGTGCTAGAATGAGATGCATGAATGAAACATGAAGATGAATGACTCACTTAGGAAGATCTCTAATCACCCCAATAAGCCTCAATCATGCATGTACCTTCCTTAGGCTGAAAGTAGAATGATAATGGAGGATCTAGAATCACTTAGGAAACAAATCATTAGGGTTGGATTGATGGCTAAGTGCATCTTTGTAACCTAGAATCCATCATGATTCACCATAGGAAACCATAACCAATCCTTAACAATGCTAGATCTTGAATGAAAGTGACCTTTAAGACCTGTAAAAACACTATAATGTTGCTCAAAGAATTTAACTTTGCTTGCTACTTGCTCTTGAATGGTTTTGTGAAAGAATGCTTGAGGGCTTGTGAATGCTTAGATCTTGAATTAATTTTTCTAGATGAAAATAATGACTTAGAAGCTTGTTTATATAGGAACTTCATCTAATTTACCATTATTTAGACCTCAAATGCCAACATAAACCAAAATTTTGAATTGAAAACTTGAATTTCTTGTTCAAACCCTAAAAAGGCGCCACACAACTCATGCACCACTTTGTGGCGTATGGGCCCCGCCTAGGGGTACTCATACACCCAAGGTGGTGTATGAGTCCCACCCTAGATTTTCGAGGTGGTCCAATGATGGTTAGAAAATTTAATACTTTTGTTTATTTTGTCAGGATTTGAGTTGAAATAAGCATTGAGATCCCAAATAAAGAGTCTTAGGAGCCTATTAATGATGATTTAGAGGAGATTTAATCTAAGGGTGCTAAAATGGGTCCAACTAAGTGTGAAATTGTACCTTCTCCAAGAAGGAAGTATAATTTTCTACACTACAATGGGTATGTCATCAACTGACACTGGACCTTCTGGCTTATGCAGACTCATTTTTCACATTTCTTAAAATGGGAAAAATCATCAAGTATTAGGTCTAGGAACTTTTCCTACCCATTCTCCCATGTGCTTGAATTGGTAAAACTCAAATTTACTAAGTGTTAAGGCTTTGTAGGAATTATGTGTGGTTATGTCATTGACTGACACTCGACACCTGACCCTTTGGCTTTAATAGTGCTCCAGCCTGCAAACCTCTGGCTTATGTAATCGAGTTTTCTGCAACTCAAGAAATAGGTGAAAATTTTAAGTATTGAACATTTAGTGCCTTTAATATCCAAGTCTCCACATGCCTAAATAAGTTGGAACCAAAAAGACTAAGTTTTGAAGCATTGTGAAAAGTTGGTTGCGAAAGGTCGAGTGTGGGGTGCCATCCTATCCCATCATTTTATGGTAGAGAAGCCTCTGGCTTTTGCATTACTCTAGCTTGCAAGCCTCTGGGTTTCACATTGCTCTAGCTTACAAAATTCAAATTCCCTCAAAAGTGGAAAATTCACTAAGACACCAAAGCCTCCAGCTTCTACATTGATCTGGCCCACAAAAGTCAAATTCCCTCAAAACCAAATTTCCTGAAATGCAAATTTTCCCAAAATGTAATTTTTTTTCCTAAAATGGATTTTTTTCTAGAAATGGAATTTTTTAAATATGGAAAATTTATAAAAATGGAAAATTTCCAAAAATGGAAAGTTTTCAAAAAATGAAATTTTCTTGATGCACTATAAATTGATAAATTTAATATTTTAAATAAGAAAAATTTATCATTTTTGGAGGATTAAATCATGATATTTTCTGACATGGGTGCTTCTCATGATACTTGGAGGGATAAATTATTAATTCATTATAGGACCAATGTATGAAATTGTGCTACTAAAGAAACATAACCTGAAGCAAAACGGAAACTCATATACAATCAACAATAATAAAATTTAAGATGGCGTAGGTGGGAGTGGGAGTTTTGAGCAGGAATGGGAGTTCTAAGTGGGGTGGTTTGATTTCTACCTTAGATGAGGACGGTGAGGCTGACGATGATCTTGATGATGCTTGGCTTTTGGTGTCTTCTCTGGAGGTTGTGGAAGCTCAAGCTACTTTGTTGGTGTGGGTGGTGTCAGGAATGCTTAGCGTCATCTTTTTTTGGTGCTTTGGTGCTTTTAGGGTGGAGAGGTCCAGACTAGTGTCCCTAGGCCTTGTTGTGTCTCTTTTTTATCCTCTTTCTTGGCACGAGATTCTCCTTTTAACCTCAGTTCATCTAAGGGTTCTATGGTTTGGTGTTTGGGGTTTGGAGTCCCCTATTTTGCTCGGAGGGCTAGTGCAGTGAAGTGTGGACTCTTTGTTGAGTTCTATTACTCTATTGTATCTTCTGTCTTTGTTCCTTTTGGTGTCTGTGGAGTGGTTATTATTTTGTTGCCTCCTACTTGGCCCCTACTCTCTATTGATTTTTCTTTTTCTAGGTTCTGGATTTGAGGATTTCTTTGCTCTATTTTGGTCTTCAGTGGTGTGTAGCTATGGGGATGAAATGGTCGTGGGTGAAGGATTTGGCTACTGCAAAGTTCTTCTCATGTGGTGCCTTCTTTTGTTCAAGCCTTTCTCTATTGGGTCACCTTTTTTGAGGCTTTATTCCTTTGTGGCTCAGGCTATGGGTTTCTTGGTGGTGAATGTGGCTTGTGGATGGTCGGAGATGGTGTTGTTTGTGGTAGGAGTTTGAATTCTTTTAGACCTTGTTGGGTAAGATGGTGTTCTTCATGGTTTTGAACTATTGTTGATCCCTCGATTTTTTGGCATTACTTGCCTGGCTCTACTTTTTGGATGCCCTTATGGATTGCAGCCCTTGCATGCTTTGGTCTAGGTTTCTCAGTGGTTTTCTTGGTGCTGGGTGTGGGTTGTGGTTGGACTGTGATGGGGTTGTTTGTGGTAGGTTTTTTCATTCTCTTAGACCTTTTTGGGTCAAATGGTGTGCTCCATGGTTTTCCAACCTTGCCCTTCTCTCTATTTTTTGGTCCTCCTTGCTTGGCTTTGCTCTTTGGATATCCCTATAGCTCACTTTATTTTTTGTCCTCAATTTTTGTTTTCTCAGTTGGGTTGTTTCATTTCGTAGCATTTCATGGAGTTGGAGTTTTTTTTTGCTACCTTTGTGCTGACGCAAAATGGTTCTAAAGAGTTTTCGTTGTTGAAACTATCCATGGATGATTTTGGTTCTATGGCATCTCCTTTTTATTGTATGTTGGGTGGTACTCTAATTTTCTCTCTTTATCCCAGTGGTTTGAGCTCCCTCAGGCTCAGTGGTTATCTTTTGAGGCTTGTTGTTTGCAGGTGTTGGCCTCTTACTAGTTTTTTCCAAAGGATGTTATGGTTGCTTGTTCTACTATTGGGCTGGTCTTCTTCTTAGATCCTATGGAGGTGGAGTTGGAAGGTGATTGTCTCTATTTTCCTTAGTTGTTGATCCTATTGAGGTAGATGCTTCTCCTATGGAGGTGGTGGTTGAGGGTGTTGCAATCTTTAGGTGATAGTGGAATTGGTGTTCATGTCATTCTCTCCAATCGAGGGAAGCTCCCTCCTGTTGAGATGGAGTTGGAGTTGCTTTCCTAGTTCGAATAGTGGCTTTGTGTTCAATGGTTCATTGTGCTCTCCAAATCCCCTACTGAGGTGGGGTTTTTGGACTTTCTGGTGTTTTTGCTTAGGGGTTTGATGGTGTCTTACAACATTAAGCAGGTTATCTTTCTTGGCCCAGTGGTATCTTCCATGAGCAGCTAGTTTGTTGATGCCTAGCAGATGTAGGCGGGTTCTTTGTGTATCTAAGGGTTTTTGGTCCCAGTTAAAACTAGGTTGTTAAAGGGTTTTTGGGCGCTTGCTTGCTTGTTTGATGTTGTAGACATTGAAAAATGGCTTAGGCTTGCGACTGCATTTTTCATCATCAATTCAAGATACCCACAAAATGATTAAATGAGTTGATCATTGAATTATAACTTAACATCCTAATTCCTCTAATTAATTAAATAGTTTTAACCATTTAATTAATTCATTTCATTATTATTTTAAAATTGGTTAATTAATTAAATTATTTTAATTTATTTTAATTTCGTTGATAATTAATTCTAATCTCTTCTTTTGATTAATTAAATAAGTTGGGGCGGGGGGCCTAGCTCGATTGGCTAATGCATCCTATTGCAGGAAAGAGGTCACGAGGTCTAGTCTCCCCCCAAACCTGTGGTATCGGAGGGTGTGTCACGCCAATGCCACTGGTCATGTGAAAAAATTTTACTAGGCACACTGCAGTTTATACGGGGATGGATACTCGACTAATTCCTACAATCTAAAAAAAATAAAAAAATAAATTAAATAAGTTTCCTAAATTTATTTAATTGTGTCATTTAAATTAAATTCCTTCTTCTTACTAATTAAATAAGTTTCACAAATTTATTTGATTACATGTTTAAATTAATTCAAATTCTTCCACATTTAATTAAATAAATGATTATTCATTTAATTAATTAATTCTATCTTCTCATTTAAAGTGCTTCCTTAAATTGAATATCATTTTGATTATGGAATCACATACACATTTCCTCCACAAAATAAAGAATTAATTTAATAATTGATTCTTCTATTTGAGCACATGTCTCCTACATTTTTAATTAAATATCTCATTCATAATTCTCTCCACTCCTGACTAACACTCTCTCTCAGTTCACTCAGCTAACTATTTAATCAATCATATTATTTAACAATTCAATCAATCTTTCATGCAAATCACTTAACTACTCAATTAGGTCCTCACACTCAATTTGTACCATTTGAATTCAAATCAATCTCGACTGTCAAATATGTGAAGTTTCTATAAAAGAAGCTTTTTAATTCCATTTTTGGGTAATCACAATCTTCAAAGTTTTGTTGTCAAAGTACTTACAAACTAATATTGCACACTCACAATATGAGGTCATTTGATTTTTTTCAAAGAAAAGTTGAGAAGAATAATGGAGATGAGTCAAGCATCGAAATTAGATGATATTGTTCTTGTTTAATGAATTATTTTGTTGCATTACACTTCATTATTGATTTGGGGTATCTTAGCATGATTTAGGAAATTTGTGAATGTTGTCATTTTTATGCTTTCTTTATTCTTGTTTATTTTCATTTATCACATTTGGTGAACCTAACGTGAAGTCCCAAACTCCAAGGAAATTCATAGAAAATTTCATTTTTTTGCAAGAACAAGTACGAGTCAATGCATTTGTGGCACGAAATGATGCATCTAACATCATGAACCGCATTTGAAGAGGGAAATGTAACATCTGACTTCAAGTGATGCATCTGTGGCTTCATGTGATGCATCCGATTTGTGAAAATAATTTTTATATTTTTGAAATTATGAGTTTTGATTTGAATGATTAAAGTTTGTTATTACTAATTCAAAGTTTATAGCATGTGATTTGCTAGAGTTAACCTGGTTTTTGCAAGATGATTGATAGAAGACAAAATACAAACTTTCAAACTTATAACATGTGGTTTTGTAGGACATTTTTTGAAGAATGGATTTTGAAACTGATTGTCTATATAAATTAGATCATATTTAATTTAGTGCCTAAAATAAACAATTTCTTACTATGCATCCTGCTTTTGCACACTTCTGTTTAGATTAAATCTTGATTTAATAACAAAATTATCCTCTCCTACACTTGTGCAATCTTGGATGTAAGAGAAGGGTATGTGCAAGATCATCATGGAAAAAACAGGGCCTTAAGTGGCAATGAAAATTCAAAAAAATTAGAGTTAAGCAACTTGACATAAAAATTTGAATAAGTTATCTATCTTATTTCAAAAATATGTAAGAATAGAATCTATAGCAAATTGAATGTAGTTTCTAAACTACTAGGTTTATTTTTTTTTAAAATCTATTTGGTGAAAATTTGAAATTTCAATGCAGTAGTACTTAAATTTTAAGGAAAAAATAAAAAGTAGGTGTTTGTTTGACCACTCTAACCACAAGAAAATGATAATATTTTTTTATAAGATTTTAAATGTAAGTAGATGACTCATGTCCCGATGTGCTGCATCTTTTTTTGTAATTTTTCCCAAGTAAATAAATTATTTATGATTTTTTTATTACAACTTTTAAAAAATATAAAAACTCGTATGTTTTACCACCTTAACTTGGTCAAAACTTCATGAAATTCAATTTTTTTTAATCCTATTGTATGTGAATCATAGAATGTGATGCATGTTTCAGATTCAACAAATGTAATACCGTTTGAAAGCTATAGATGTTTTTCAATCACACTATGAATCAAAACTTTAGTCATAATTCAAATAGAAAATGAATAATAATTATTTCAAAGTAAAGCATAATTTATATTCGTGGAAAGCTCAAAATCTCCTCTAAAAACCCTTTTCGTTTCATCAATTTTGGGTAAAAAAAGTTTTCAACCATATACCCTACACATACCCATCATATCACCACTTTTTGGCCAATCATGATCTTGCACATACCCATAAATCGTTATTAACTCTAGAGGGTCTGCCTTGGTGGGAAAAATTATTCACCCCAAGGGATGACCCAAATCAGCAACTAGCTAAAGCCAAGCTTCTCCTGACTAGTATATAAAGGTGAATACTACCGAAAAAATTAGCATTACAGGTTTGGATGTGTTATATAGACAAGCGATTCCCTTAGTACCCGCATGGTACATTAAAACCTATAGAGTGTAACCTCTATAAGCTAAGAAACCTCCTTATCAAAGATAATCTTTCCTCGTGTATAACCACCTAAATGAGTGTCCTAATTAAAAACCATTTTTTTAGATTTCCAAAAGCCTTCTATCTACTAGTGTAGGAATGGTCCTTCCCAAGCCAACCCACATTATACATGTAGTCTACTAGTAGAGATGAAAAATTCTTGGGATGTCACTACCCAAAAATCTAGATCTTGGTAAGCTTGAGAAGTGAGAGCACTATAAGGGGGAGCCTATTTTACCAAGATCCTAAGTCATCAGCTCTAGATAGTGTTGTTGGAGGAAAATCTAAGTGGGAGTCCAGAGGATATTGTCCTCACTAGCCTTAAGATTTGTAATTATCTCTTTATTTATTTCAAACACTCTACCTGGTGTGTCTTATGAGTGTGTTCAATTTGATTTGATCAAAAAAAACATCCAAGATTCAATCTTAAACAAGTCAAAAATTTGTCACAACTTAGGACCAGTTCATTGTTCAACACATCTATTACACAGAAACCCACATCTAACATTTTGAGTCGTACCTATTTTAATAGAAAATGCATATGACATTCCAAGTCAAAATTCAAAAACCTACAATGCATCTAAAAAAATGACCCACAATTGTTGTAGTCTAAAACACATATGATACTGTAAACCGCATTTGCAGTCTAGAATGATGCATTTTCTTGTCACAAAAAAACTTACATATAACAAAATAGAAACTCAGAAGATTTACTATGGGTTCTCATTATCAGATCTGCCCCTGAAAAACTAGATCCAAACCTGAGACTTGTTCATGTTTAGGTTATCCTCAGTTTTTCTAATTAGATGATTTTACTAGTGAACCGCATCTGATACACTATACCACATTTGTGATTTTCTATGATGCATCTAATCTTTAGAACCACATTTGTAGTCTAGAACAATGCAATTGCCTATCACAAAAAATCTTTCAATTAAAAATTTTACTAATAAATTGCATCTAATACTATAAACCACATCCATGAGTTTCGGTGATGCATCTATTCTTCAGAACCACATTTACAGTCTAGAACAATGCATTTGTCTGTCATAGAAAATATTTCATTTAACAAACTAGAAAATTAGAAAATTTACTGTAGGATCTCATTATCTAATTTACCCTCTGTTGTAAACTCGATCCAGACTTGTGACTTGCTCATATTTAGGTTCATCCTCAGTTTTCCTAGATATTTTGATCATTGCATTACTTAGATCATCCTTAACATACTTAGGAAAATCCTTGTGCATAACACTTTGTAGACCTTAGGGTAAATAAAATATCTTACGATGATTGAAAAGAATGATTCAAATACAATTTCCCTTGACATATCATTTTACAATTTTTCCTTTTTCATCTTAGTGCAATACCTCAAACTCACTAGACTAGTTTGAACTCTACCCAATCAACTTGTCACTTAGTCATTATGATATTGATCCTAAAACATCATTGGCAATCCTAGTTGGAACCTTGAATCAAACTTGGTCAATTAGTGACTCATCCATTAGTTATCCAAAGATATTGAAATATATTTTTCATTATACACTAGTCTTTGCATATCATAATTTATGCCAAAAATACTAAAAAACATAGCTTAACTTTAATATCCTAGATATTTTCATTTTAGACACTATCTTAAGTTATACCTTATTCATTGCATGCCATAATTTATGTCGAAAAACCAAAAAACATAGCTTATACTATCACATATTAGGTAGTTTCATACCTTACGGTTCACATTTGCATTTCATCCTTCTTTGAGCAAGTCTTATCTTATGGTCCAAACTAGATTACAAAAGAGACAATTAGAAATGGACCCTTCATGACAACATGGGGACTTTTACAAGCCCACTAATGAAATGAACATCAGTCCTAGACCTCACTAGTTCAATAACAATACCACACACATTGGGTCAATGTCACAGGAACCCCCAAGGTCTAAATCATATGTCAACCCATTTGAAAACTACCTCATAAGAGACAACCAAGGTTGTATCACTATTGAGGAAATTGAGGCAACAACCTTGGATCCTAAGGTTGCTGAATTTTTTGATGATCTCATCATGCTCGACCCTTAAATTTTTTAGCCAAACTCCTAGAGGATGGAGTTAAGTTACCACTTGGATTTGACATAAACATGCTACAAGCAGTGCCTTCACCTAGAAATGTCTCAAACCAAAACTAGGGTCATATGACACATATTCCATAGAATGTTGTACCTCAAGTAAACCTTAATATACCTTTAGTAGGAGCTACACACATTCCTTCAATGATTCACACTACTCTCAGTTTTGGGATTCCCTTCATAGCTCTACTTATAGCATCATCTATTACACAATTCATGAAACATGTTGCAACCCAATCTACATCGGTTCCTATAACATAATCAGTAGCACAATCAACAAGCATTAATCCATTTGGGACCTCAAAAAACACCATGAATACTTCCTCACAAAATCCTTATGGATGCAAGAGAATAATATTTTCAGGTTCAAGACCCACACCCATAGTTAATTTCAAGGGTAATAGTCATGTTATCCCCCAAAACAGTGCTACACAAGGAAAACAAGGTACACATACATCATCTCATGGGAATTCAACATAACCAAGATTTTGAAAAAATATCTTTACATCAAACACATCACAACAAGGTACCCATGCACAACCCAGAAGTCAGAACACACAAGGGCAACCCAACATGAGCACCCCATATACACATATAACTCAAGTAAAAAAATAGATGCCTTCATACACCTACGATGTACCTACACAAAATGTGAGACCCAACAAGACAAATGATGTACCAAGACCACAAGTGGATGCTCTAACTACACAAATGCTTTCTTTATAGAAACAAGTTGAGAACATGCAAATAATAACCAAAAAATTCTACATGTAGGACTTGCATCCATACCCCTTTGATAGGAGTATCTGCATGCCTCCTTTTCCACAAGGATATTCAATTCTGGTCCTTTCAAAGTAGATAGGGACGGGAAACCCAATAGAGCACATTAGAGAATTTAGCACGACTTGTGTTGACATTTCCTTGTAGCACACATACTTGATGAGATTATTCCCTAGAACTCGTATGGGTCCTACACTTGAGTATGGTTTTATTGGATGCCTCAGATTGATCATTGCCCTATAGGTAGTAGGGAGTGGAAAATGGTGTTGGATGTGGAATTGTACACATAGTTCACAGATGTCTTGGCTTTTGAAGGGACATTTTTTGTGATCATTGGCCTTATTGATGACTAACTATGAATCTTTGAAGACCTATATACTTTGGATCTTCCACTTGACTACCATATGCAATCTAGTTGATAGGACCTCATACTCTACAAAGTTTTTTGTACAAGTGAATGCTATTCTGAATGATTTTGGTATCATGTCACCTTGTGGTGTGACAAACAGTATTCTATCACCTGATCCATGATTGGTATAGGAGCCATCAAAGTATATCTTCCATACATCACCTGTCTCAAGAGTGAAAAGTGACTCATCCAAAAAATTAGCGATGAGGGGATTTTCCACTTGTGTTGGCATGCCTACGAGTTGATATGCAATTACCCACCCCTTGATTTCATTGTGCTCAACATATTGGATGTCATATTCACTAAGGACCATGACCCATTTTTCTAATTGCCCTGTTAACGTTTCTCTACTAAGAATATACTTGAGTGGATCAATTTTTTCTACCCACTTTGTTTGGTGGTTCAACATGTAATGCCTTAATTTTTATGTTGCAAATACCACTACAAGGAAGGACTATTCGATATGAGTGTAGTTGAGTTCATACGCCACCAAGGTCTTGCTAATATAGTAGATTGCTCTATCCTTTTCTCATGGTCATTTTGAGCAAGTAGTGCCCCCAGTGATGTTGTGGTTGTAGATACATATAATATGAGGGGTTTCTCATCTATTGGTGGCATCAACATGGGTGGTGCTAGGAGTTACTCTTTTATCTATTGAAAGGCTTCTTGGAATTTTTCGTTCCATCTGAAAGGGATTCCTCTACCTAATAGGTACTGAAACTGATGGAATTTTTTGATGAGTTGAGCAATGAATCTCCTAATAGATTGTAGTATCCCCTATAAGGACCTTAATTGAAGGATGTTATTTGGGGGAGGCATGTCTATCATGGCATTTACCTTAGCGGGATCAACTTCTATGCCTCATTGCAAGACGATATATCCCAATAATTTTTTGGACTTTACCCCAAAGACACAATTCTTCAAGTTGAGACGGACCTTGTACATTTCTAGTCGTTGAAAGATCTTATCTAAAACCTTCAGCTGATTGGCTCTAGTTAAGGAATTTTCTAGGAGATCATCAACATAGTCCTCCAATAGTATATGCATTAGGTCATGAAATATTGTAGTCATTTCCTACTAGTATGTAGCTCCTAAATTTCTCAGCCCAAAGAGCATGATGTTCTAGTAATAGGTTCCCCATGGACAAGTGAAAGCTATTTTATGTTGATCTTCTAGAGCAATACGAATTTGATTATAGCTAGAGAAACCATCCATATGGGACAACATCTCGTATCTTGTTGTAAGATCCACAATCATGTCGTTGTTGGGGAGAGGAAAGTCATCCTTAGGGCATGCCTTATTTAAATCTCTAAAGTCAGTACATATGAAGACTTTCAAATTTGGTTTTATGATAGGTACCAAATTGGAGATCTAGTCTACATAGTCAATAGACCTGATGAAGCCAACATCCAAGAGTTTCTTTAGTTCTATCTTGACCAACAAGGCGATTTGTGGATGCATTTTCCAGAGTTTTTGCTTTACTGATTTACCATTTGGATTCAATAGTAAGTGATGTAAGACTAGTTCATGGTCCAACGAAGGCATGTTAGTGTATGACCAAGAAAAATTACCCTTGCATCGTGTGAAGAATGCTTGGAAGTTTGGTTTTTATTCTTTTGTCAAGGAAGCTGCTAGTAACACTATCTTAGGATCTTCAAGTGCTCCAATGTTGACCTATTATGTATCTTTAATTAGCATCAGTGATCACTCTTGTGTGATGGGGAGAAAATCCAACCCTCCATCATTAGGCGCCTTAGGGAGTTTTTCACCTTTGGATACATCCTTTTTTTTTACTTTTTCCTGATTAGAGGGCACCTCCTGGTTTTCACCCAAAGACCTTTTATTTTTCTCTTTATTATTATTTTTGTGATTGGAGGGTGATATAGTCTCCCCAAAGTATACTGCCACATCAAGTTATATCATGAAAACAACTTTATAGTCTCCCTATAGCATTCCTTCTCTCAGTTGCATGAACTCAACAATAGCTTCATTGTTCTCAAAGGTATCCAAAATGATAGGACCTTGTTGGTCCTAGTCAACCAGTTGTGGGTGGACTAGGGAAATGCCATCATCAATATTTGTAAAAGGTGGGGAAGCAGCTGATTAGGTAAGGATTGAGGTATTGTATTAGGTGTTGATGTTCATACAGTTGGTTACCTTAGGGATAGGTGTATCTAAATCAGGGAAAATGTTACCCAGTTCATAAGTGCTAGAGGCTTAGGATTCCCATTCCCAGTTGTTGGAATCATTTTCATCATAAAGGTCATCATAGAATTCTCTGATGTCTTAACATATTCAGAAGCACGTACTTCCTTATTTTAAAGAAATTCGGTTTTAGTTGTACCCACCTTTAGTGGTTTCCATCCTAACCCAAGATTCTTCCCCCATTTAGTAGGTATGTAGGGTTCTCTTCTTTTGCTTTTGTTAATGCCCAAACCATTGGTTCCATCATACCCTTTTTCTTGCATCATCAAAAACCCTTTACCATATTGCTCTATTGGAAGTGGTGTCTCATTTTCTTTATAGAACCAGTCTAACACATCCTCAAAATCTTCTTTGCCAAGGTCTCCCAATTTGAGGAAAGTAGTTTTGGGAGGCACATGAATCAAGACCTTAGGTTCCATGTTGTAACATGCTTTCCATATGTCTTTGGTGATTTTGGAATTGTGGTGATGTAGAAGGCAATACTCATGTTGTATTCTATGCATCCCTTGTCTTGGATTTGGATCCTGGTATCTAGGGATTTAGTAGCGAAAGTAGAGGATGTGAAGGAAAATGACCGAGGGACATTAGATGTCCTAGTACGTGTTGAGGAATCAATGTATTTGGATGAGTTTGACATTGAGGCTTCATGGTTAAGTGACACCTGACGTTCAAAGACTTCTCATAGGTTATTGTAATACTCAAAGGAATCAGGGTCACCATTATTTCAAATGTCCAAGTCTTCTAGGATGTTGATCCACCATACCCTCACTTTACATACAAATAACCTAGGATTTATTGAAAACATAATCACGTGAGCTTATCAGACCCTAAAAATGCTTTCAAAACTTCAAAATTACCCTAAAAAAAATCAATATAATATCACTTGGACATTTTCATCAACATTTCATCAAAACCCCTCTTTAACTCACCATTTTCACATGGAAAAATGCACTGTTTAGCCCTAGGGCATCATCCCAATTCGAAAAACTTGACTCCTCTACCTAAGAAAGCATGTAAACACTTAAATTAAAAATTATTGGACCCATTCCATGAGTTATAGTGGGTATAGTGAGTGGAACGGGCCAAATATTCATTTTAGAAGGCAATCAACCCTAAATACAGAGATTACTGGGCTGCTTCAAAAAATTGAAGAAAACTCACTCAAATCTTAATATTAGACCCTCATAATAGGTGAAAATGAAAGATAATTCAACTCCCTATGTAGTACAATGTGATTCAGAGCATTTACACTATTTACAGGTCCGTACAACTTCAAGAAAGTTCAAAAAACAAAGAAATTTGCAGAAAATAACATTGTATTTCTTATGGATGATTCAATACAAAATTCCACGCCCCAAGCCTGAGAATTCTAAAGGATTTTATACATATTCAATTCAAAAAATAACCACCAAAATTCCTATAACTACCTTTCAAAATCCTAGACCCTTCATATTCCTAAGTGTTGCAATTTTGCAATTTTTATCTTGACAACATTTTTACATTTTTGCAACTTTTGCCAACTTGAAACCTATGATTCAAGAACCACCCAATTACATAATAAATTGTCTGAATAGACCTTATTTAGAATAAATATACCATATCTACTACCTAAATACCTTAACACCAAGACTTGACATGTTGAACTACATTTGTAATCTTCATGTGCTTAGGTGCACCTACACCATACAACCCTGCAGAAAAAGAACTCATGTCACATGAGTTATGCCTTGTACCATGCTTCATATCTCCTCCGCACACTCTATAGTCTATAAACACCTTCCTCTAGTTCATACATAGTGATCTTGTAATGTTCCCTACTTCCTTGTTCTTGTTTGTACATGAACTTGTCTCTATAATCAAACCTACTAGTTGTCTTCTATCTATCCTTTGACCAAAACATAATGAGGTTCCTTCATCTATACTTGCAAAAATACACTTGTTAGTAATTACTTGAACTATCCTCCCTTTTACCTCATTTTCATGCTTGTGTCTACCCTCAACTCTTAGTCCATTTTGTCCTTTCATCCTTGTCATCAGTCCTTTTGTTTTTTCAGCACCCTTTACCAGTATACTTTCAAATCTATAACCCACTATACTTGTAGATCCTTCAATCTTTCCAACTTTACTCTCAAACAAAGGACACACAATGGTCCCTACCATGACATTTTTTTTCCAATTCACTATCAATTCCTTCTTCAAACTTGAATCACCCTTCTCACCTGTTGTCCCAACATTCTCAAGCTTTGAAGCAACTATAGTATCTATCTTTTTATCTTCTTTCACAACCTTTACAAGTTATTTTTTCCTACACATGATAACCTTCACCTTACCTTTATCATCTTCCACAAATGGAGTCAAAACAAATGTACATCAATCCTTCACTATGGTGTATGTATTTTCTCTCCCATCATACAATGCATTCTTATCAAACTACCAGGACCTACCTAGGAGTAAGTGGCAACAATCCATGGGAAAAATATCACACACTACCTTATATTTATAACCTCCAATTTGAAATTCTACAAAAAATTGTTCATTAACCAAAAGATATTTCCCATCACTCAACCAAGACACATTATATGGAAATTTGTGAGGAATTTCTTGTGAATTCAGTTTATTAACCATCTCAGTTGACACCATATTCTCTATAGAGCCTGAATCAATGACAATTTTGCATACCTTATTCTTGCACTTACATGTTGTTTTGAAAATATTCTTTATCTGCAATGCTTCCATCTCCTTTGCTACCTTAAGTATGGTCTTCCTCATCATAAAAGCTTCACCTGTTTTAGGAGCAACAAGTAAACTTATAGAATTGGTACTCTCACACTCCTCTTGTACTAATTGATCCCTCCTTTCAGTACTCTTTTCACCTCCACTTGATGAACTACCAAATTTTTTAGGACATTTCCATGAAGGATGACCAAATTCATTTCAATTATAACATCTCCCTACAAAAAAAATTGAATTTATTCCACCAGTAAATCTACCTCTAGCACCTCTAAAACCTCCTCTTGCATCAACACCTTGTTCCTTACCTTTATTTGCTTCTTCTTGTTCCTCAAATGGTTGCCTTGTTGTAGGGATTGATCCTCTCCCTCTTGTGCTATTAACTCTACCTCTAACAGGTTTCTCTTGCCTTATTTTGATCTTTTCCTCCACCCTAACTACCAATTGAAAACAATCTTCAACAGTCTTTGGGTTAGCAACAACAAATTCATCTTGAATATTAAATCTAAGGCCACCTAGTTTTTTAGCTACCATTTCAACTTCATCCTGATTTCTCCTTGACCTTATACTTAGTTTGTAAAATTCATCTATATAGGTCTTAACATCTAGATCCTTTTTCTTCAAACCTTGTAATCTTTTATACAATTGAACTTCATGATCTTTTGGAAGAAATTTACCTTCAAGTTTTTGTTCCATCTTGTCCAAAGAAACTATTCTTGACTTACCTTTCTTTCTCCTTTTTTCTTGCTCATAGTCCCACCATAGAAGAGAAAGACCTTTGAGTTTTGTTTTTTCTACCTTCACCACCTACTCATCTGAAATATCTCCACTTTCAAAGTAGTTGTCCATGGCTGCAATCCAGTCAAGCAACTCTTCCTCATTTAAATTTGCACCATACATAAGTAGATCAACCTTTACCTTATGTGAATCACCTTTGACTACCCTGAGAAACTTTTCCATTCTCTGATCTTCAGGGTCTAACTCCTCATCCTCATCTTCATATTTTTCATCTTCCTCCTTTGCTTCACTTTCATCATTCTCATCTCTTCTCTTCTTTGTCTCCAATGTAGTAAGCCTTTCCAACACAACATTGTGTGACTCCAAAAGCTTAGCATGTTTCTTCTTCAGTTTTTGCAACTCTCTAGTAGCACCAACATTCTTTGGAGGCTTCTTTTCAAGTTTGTCTTTTCACCTTCCAACCTGTAAACTTCAATCAATCACCTTCAAAAGACCTACTAACTAAGCTTTGATACCACCTGAAACCAAGGTGGTGGATACCCCCAACCAACACAAATTGATTAGACTTAAACAACAATCCAACCCTTGCAACTCTATTTACTCAACTTGTCCCAAACTCTAAGGCTTGTAGCCCTCAAAAACCAACTTCTCACAATATCTTTTAGAGAATTCCATATAGTTACCTTCTTTTCACCTTCTGAGACTCAATTTATGAACCAACACAACATATTAATAGTTACTATAAGGTTTCTTTGTGACAAAGTTGAAAACCTTTAGACTGCCTCTATTTTAGGCCACTCAATTAGCCCTCTTTTATAAAGGAGGTGCCTCCTAAAAACTTTGTTCTCATCCAAACTCAATTGATAGAGTTAAATTTTGTTACAAAACAAAAAATTCCACCATTATTTCTAAGATCCAAGTCTTCTAGGACGTTGATCCACCGTACCCTCACTTTGCATGCAAATAACCTAGGGTTTATTGAAAATCTATTCACTCAAGCTTATCAGACCCTAACAATGCTTCCAACACTTCAAAATTACCATGAAAAAACTCAATCTACTCTCACTTGGATAGTTCCATAAAAATTTAATCAAACCCCTCTCTAACTCACCATTTTCACATGGAAAAATGCATTGTTTTTCCCTAGGGCATCATCCCAATTCAAAAAAATTAACTCTTCTACCTACCAAAGCATGTAAACACTTAAATTAAAGTTTATTGGACCCATTCCATGAGTTAAAATGGGTAGAATGATTGGAATGGTTTAAATATTCATTTTAGAAGGCAGCCAACCCTAAATACAAAGATTACTAGGCTGCTTTAGAAAATTGAAGAAAACTCACTCAAATCTTAATATTAGACCCTCACAATAGGTGAAAATGAAAGCTAATTCAACTCCCTACATAGAACAATGTGATTTAGAGTATTTACACTATGTACGGGTCTGTACAACTTCAAAAAAGTTTAGAAAACAAAGAAATTTATGGAAACTAACGTTGTATTTCTTATGGATGATTCAATACAAACTTCCACACCCCAAGCTTGAGCCTTCTTAAGGATTTTATACATATTCCATTAAAAAAAAAATAGCCAAAATTCCTATAACTACCTTTCAAATTCCTAGACCCTTCATATTCCTAAATGTTACAATTTTGCAATTTTTATCTTGACAACATTTTTACATTTTTGCAACTTTTGTCAACTTGACACCTATGATTCAAGAACAACCCAATTAAATAATAAATGGTCTGAATAAAACTTGTTTAGAATAAATATACCATATCTACTGCCTAAAGACCTTAACACCAAGACTCAACATGTTGAGATACATTTGTAATCTTTATGTGCTTAGGTGCACCTACACCAGATGTGCGTAGCAGTTCTAATATGGATATTTGTGTTGGGGTTGTCCCTAGCTGATCCAACAAGTTAAAATGGCTTTTATCTTGGGACTGCTTGGGAGGTGAAGGGGAAATTATGGTTATTTTAGTTCTGCAAGTGTTTACAGTGCATTTTGGGGTCTTCTTGATGGTAATGGTATTGACATGTTCATCTGCAGCACGAAGATGAAGGATTTTGGTGTAATTATAACCAGTAGCCATATAATTGGCTAAGCTAAGGTTAGTAGTACCTGAACCAGAGGATTTCCCTGAACCGTGGTCTTGAAGTGGAGTCTTGTAGATCATGTGATATTGATTGGAAATGTGTTGTTGTTCCTCTACCTTGATTACTTTGTCTTCAATAAGGTCATGAATAATATTTTTTAGTTGTCTACAAGCAAATGTTTTATGTGCTTTACCTCAGTGATATTCATGAAAGATGTTATCATCCCACCAAGAGGGTTTAAAATAATACATGTAAGATGTGGTTTCCCATAGTTGTATGACACCTTATTGAAAAAGTTTCTTTAGTACAATTTCAATGGGTTCTCTAAGGGGAGTGTATTCACATTTAATGTATTGCCTAGGTGGTCTTTATTGTCCTAGTCCTTGATTGTTTCGTATGGAATTTTTGATTGGTGTAGGGGTTTGTGATGGAGTTGTTGAGACTTTAGGTCCTCTTAGAGTGACAATAGGACCAACTTTGTTTACAACTTTGGTATCTACAACCCCGTCATTTGTGACATTTTTTTTTTGAGACTAGTATTTTTTTTGTCATTGAATGTGTGTTGATTGTTTGTAATCTTAGAGAGCCTGAGGGCACCCTTAGCGATAAGTGATTTCTCAATCATTGTTCCTTTTTTTGCTAGGTCTACAAAGTGTACACAATAATGAGCTTGCAAGGGATGTTTTAAATAATCTAGGAGGTTTTCGACAAACATTTCCACCTTTTTTTTTCAAGGATCTCTACTTGGCATCGGCTCACCAAGTTTCTCCATCTCTAGAAGTATTTGATAAAGGACTCTACCTCTTCTTGTTTCAAGGTACACAAGGTGGCTAATGTGATATCATTTTCAATGTTAAAGGCATAGTTATCTACAAATTTGTTGGCTAATTTGGACCATGTTGTTATGCCCCCAGGTAATCATGAAAACCTATTAAAATCCTTAAGAAAACTATCAATGTTGTTGGTCGTGACTAGAACATCCAACTAAAGCCTACCTTATGGGCATATTGAACCAACATTCATACTCCCAGTGGAGCCACCCTATTTTCCCTAGTCTTTGGTTCAGAGGCTATTCTCCCCATTGAGTTCAAAGTCCCCTCTCTCTAAGTGTCTATGAAAGGGTTAATCAATGATGAAGAGTACACGATAACTAGGCTACATGAGCTGGAATTACTAGATGAGCAAAGATAGAAAGCACTGACCCACTTTCAAGCATATTAGAACCATCTTTGTTGAAGTTACAACAAGAGGGTCTTGGTTAGACATTTAGACATCGACGACCTGGTACTAATGTAGAATCCTAAAAACTAGGCAGAACGAGATAAACCTAGTAAGTTTGAGCCTAACTAGCTAGGCCCTTATTTCATCACAACTTCCTTTGGTTTAGGCACATATTAGTTGTCTACTCTGGAGGGAGAACCATTATCTGAGTCAATAAATAGCTTGCACCTACACAAGTTTTACACATAGCTTCAGAAAGCTCAGTCAAAAAACAAAATACAAATAAAGTGAAAAAGTGAAAAAACCAAAAAAAAAAGAGTAAAGAGAAATAATCCATCCCACAGTGAAAACTATCTCAATGGTGCATTGGATAAGTACCATGGTGAAAACCTAGCAAACAGGTGCCATGTGTAGACAATTTTTTCTCTTTCATCTATTATCACTTCACATGGTCTTTTCACCTTCACCCATGTTAATATAACTATCCCTCCTTCATTCTGCAACACCCACAATGAGAGTAGTTGCTAGTCCTATGGCTTGAGATCGGTTGATGCTTGCAGCTTACAACGCAAAATCATTCTTACCATCCAATCCGGCATAGTACCTGACTGGAGCGACATACCTAACACCCATTCTTGGTGGAATAAACCTCTAGATATTAAGGCCCTAACTTACTTGGAAAACAAAAAAAATAGAAAACATGTCAAAAACACAAAAACATTTGAAAAATGTCAAAATCCCAAAATATCCAAATAATTAGAAACTACAAAAAAAGTTAGTGTTTGTCACGTCCATCTTTGTTGTAGTCAAAATACATTGTCTCTGGGACTAGATGTAGGAAAGGTCATCTATCGATGCACCCCTGAGGCATTAGGTCAGTCTTTTTAGGTTTGTTAGAATGAAAATCATGAATTACTCTTTGTCAAATAAGGTGAAGTTAGGTTGTGTTGAACTACGAGGTCTTTGTGTGTATTACGTAGGAAAAACCATCAATCGATGAGCCCCCAAGGCTGAACTAATTCAGTCCTTTAGGGTTCATCACTCTCACTATCACACACATCAAATATCTTCAAATAAAACAAATATTTTTCAGTCAATCCTGTCAGTTAGAGTCTGGTCGAACTACATGGTCTTTATGTGTATAATGTAGGCAAGGCTTAACAACCCCTGAGGCCTTAGATGTCATTCCTCTTGGGGTTTTTTCATGTCAATCATATCACATGGTCATATATCAAACAACTCAAATGCAAGGGAAAAAATGATGCACAATCCAACCAGTCAAAAATCAATTAACATTAAATTTATCAAATCAGTCATTTAAGAGTCTTCAAGATGTGTCCTTCTTGATGTCAAAATATTTTCTATCAACCAATTTATTTAGGATATGTCTTTCCTAACTTAATATCAATTTTTTCAAATAAGTCATCCAAGAGTCTTCAATATGTGTCCTTGTTGTTAGATTATTTTTTGTCAACCAATTTATTCAGGATATGTATTTCCTGAATCAACATCAAATTTATCAAATCAGTCATTTAAGAGTCTTAAATATTTTTCCTTCTTGATGTCAAACTCTTTTCTATCAAACAATTTATTCAAGATATGTCTTTCCTAAATCAATCACTTAAGAGTCTACAAGATGTGTTCTTCTTGACGTCAGACTCTTTCTTGTCAACTACAAGGTCTTCAAGATATGTCTTTCTTGATGTCAAACCCTATCATGTCATCTATTCAGGATGTGTCCTTCCTGAATCCTAACCTTAGCAATAATCAAATTCAACATTTCAATCTTCTTTAGGATGTGTCCTTCCTAATGAGTGACTAGTCAACTGTGGAAAACAAAAAAATATATAACACACATGTCTTGACAAGCATTTTCTATTTATTTTTAAATGATTTAATTTGATCATGTAACTAGCCACCTCGATGATGTCCTATGATGGATTTAAAGGACTGACAATGTTACATGAGCATGTCTTGATTTTTGACTGATTGTCTTATTTTTTTGAAATTGTCATGTAACTAGCCACCTCGATGATGTCCTATGATGGATTTAGAGGAGCAACAATGTTACATGAGCATATCTTGCTTTTTGACTAGTTGTCTTATCTTTTTAAAATTTTCATGTAAATAGCCACCTCGACAATATCCTATGATGGATTTATAGAAGTGACAATTTTACATGATCATATCTTGCCTATTGTCTTATCTCTTTGAAATTTCCATATAACTAGCCACCTTGACGATGTCTTATAATGGATTTAGAGGAACGACAATGAACTACATGAGCATATCTTTCTTTTTGATTGATTGTCGTATTTTTTTGAAATTATCATGTAACTAGCCACCTCAATGATTTCCTATGAAGGATTTAGAGGAGAGACAATGTTACATGAACATATCTTTCTTTTTGTCTTATCTTTTTGAAATTTTCATGTCACTAGCCACCTCAAGGTTGTCCTGACAATAGGATTTAGAGGAGAAATGACGTATCATGATGATTGTCTTATCTTTTCAAATCTGTCACGTCACTAGCCACCTCAAGGATGTCCTAGCAATACGATTTAGAGGAGAAATGACATTTCATGATAGGTTTTCTTTGGATTGTTGTTTGTGGTTTGTCTTGAAAACAAGGTTGGGAACAATTGGGTTCCTAAGTATGAGTCAGGACAATCCTTGTCTATGACTATTTGTTTTCAGCAAAGGCCTGACATTGCACACCATTGGTCTACCTCATATCATGGTGTTTCTTGTTCATTGAAATAAACCACCCAATGATGATCAAAATGCAAATTCTTAGTATAATGACAACAAATTGATGACATATATTTCTTTCATGCTAACATAAATCATCTTCAAGCAAGCTAATTTCTTTCACCACCATCGAAGTTCTAGCTATCCAATTACCTAATTGAGACAATTTCCATTTTTTTGTAAATTTTTCAAAACTTTGTCATTTTTCCCAAGGGGGGCATACCTTTACCTATTTCATACTGGGGCATGACTGGGGCATGTTATTCTTTATTCTTTGACACAAACACTAAACTGACATTATGTCAAAGAGGGGCAAAATGTAGACATTGAAAAATGGCTTAGGCATGCGACTGCATTTTTCATCATCAACTCAAGATACCTGCAAAATGATTAAATGATTATATCATTTAATTATAACTTAACATCCTAATTTCTCTAATTGATTAAATAGTTTTAACCATTTAATTAATTAATTTCACTATTCTTCTAAAATTGGTTAATTAAGTAAATTACTTTAATTACATTGCTAATTAATTATAATCTCTTCTTTTGATTAATTAAATAAGTTTCCTAAATTTATTTAATTGCACATTTAAATTAATTCATATTCACCCAAATTTAATTAAATAAATGATTATTCATTTAATTAATTAATTTTATCTTCTCATTTAAAGTGCTTCCTTAAATTGAATATCATTTTGATTATGGAATCATGTACGCACATTTCCTCCACAAAATAAAGAATTGATTCTTCTATTTGAGCACATGTCTCCTACATTTTTAATTAAATGATCTCATGCATAATTCTCTCCACTCCTGTCTAACACTCTCGCTCAGTTCACTCAACTAACTATTCAATCAACCTCCTTTTGAATCACACACTCTAATCAATCAAATCATTTAATAGTTCAATCAATATTTCATGCAAATCACTTAATTGTTCAATCAGGTCCTCACACTCAATCTAGACCATTTGAATTCAACTCAATCTTGACCATTTAATCAATGAAGTTTCTATAAAATAAGCTTTTCAATTCCATTTTTGGGTAATCACAGTCTTCAAATTTTTTCTATCAAAATACTTATAGGCTAATATTGCACACACAATCTGAGGGCATTTGAGCTTTTTCAAAGAAAATTTGAGAAGAATAATGGAGATGAGTCGAGCAAGCATGGGAATTAGATGATATTGTTCTTGTTTAATGAATTCTTTTGTTGCATTACACTTCATTATCAGTTTGGGCGATCTTAACATGATTTAGGCAATTTGTTATTGTTGTCATTGTTATGCTTTCTTTGTTCCTATTTATTTTCCCTTGTCATAGATGTATCTTGTGTAGTCATGTCTATCATTTAATGGATACTATTGTGTTGTTGTTGGTTTTTGTTTAATATTTTTTTTCAGCCTTCCTTTCTTTGATAGGTTGATGACTTCCTTCAAAATCGTTATGTACTAGGTTTCGAGTCCCATCAGAACCTATTTAACCCCTAATCAAAAACATATGAAATTGTGCCATATATTGGAGGGAGCTATAATTTAATTAAATGGTCAAGATGAACCTACATATGGATTCATGCAAGGCCTTATTCACCAACAAGGAGATTTTGAGCTGAAATTAAATGGAAAATATCAATATTTAATATAAATCTACATGAGAATCTATGCCTACCAGTTGGAAAAGTATTTTAAAGGGGACAACCAAGAAGTCTTTTTAATTCCTCCAATAAGGAGTTGTTCATCAAAATTGGGGAGATTTTGATTTCTCATTGAACCAAACATGTGACTGAATTTCTTAATTAGATGTAATGGGGGCATGTGTTGCCAAAACCCTATGTGCTTCAAATACCAAATACTAATGTAATCTGGGCCCTTGAATTAGATTCAATCCTGGCCTTTGATTTTAAATGTAACATCTATAAAATTCCTATGAATAATCACTTTTAAAAGGAAACTTTTTAAGATTTGTAAAGTTAGTTTTAGGAAAGGAAGAACTAGAGATTGTTAAGCAAATATTGGAGAAATTAATACAAATAGGTCATTTATTTGGTGAATTTATGTGTTGATATTTCAAAAGTGTTATGGTTTCTTGTTTTTGATTCTCAAATGTTAGTTTTAGTTCTTTCATAATAATGGTGAAATGTTAATGATGTTTGATGAATCTGCTACTCATACCTTTTGTTATTTGTTGATTGTAAATTAATTTGTAAGGTCAGTTTGAGCCAATTATTGCATTAAGTTCAATTTTGGATGTTTGTTCATGTCACGATAGAAATTTGGTATATGTATGAGTATTCATAGTTTAATAATTTTTTGATTTCATTTGAATATTGCACTATTTATGTGTAGTTGTAGGATTTTCCTTGATCAAGAAAGAATTGGTTTCTTAGGGATTTTTCCTTCATCAGTATCATCCATTACTATGATTGACCTTAGGTGTTAAATTAGGATCTCTCTCAACCCTTTATCTTTTGATCTTTCTTTGGATTAATTTTAGAATCAAAAGCATCACCACATTGCTACATCTGATTATAAGTTTAATGATTCCAACATTGTTGAATTGTAAACCCCCTATGATTACCAACAACACATTATCACTGAGTTGTTTTATGAATTTTCAAGATCCGATCTTAGAGATCTTGGAGTTATTTTTTTAAGTTTTCTATAGAGAGTTACATTTCAAGAGAGCTTGAAAATTATTGTTTTATCTATGTTGTACAGTGAAAAAACACTAATCTACAAGATAGATAGGAGTGACAAAGAAAGAGGGAGGAAGAGAGTGAGAGAGAGGTAGGTAGAGGGAGAGATAAAGGAGAGATAGAGAGGAGTATAGAGGGGAGGGATAGAGGGAAGGAGAGGTAGGGAGGATATAGAGGTGAGAATGTGTGTGAGAGAGAGAGGTAATACATAGAGGAGAGAGTGAGAGAAAGAGGGGGGAGAGAGAGTGGCAAGATATAGAGTAGAGAGGGAATGGGAGAATGAGAGAGAGAGAGGTAGATGAGATGGAGGAAGAGGTAGAGAGGGATAGGTGAGATAAAGAGAAGTAGAGAGAGATAGGGAAGGAGGTAGATTGGGAGAGAGAGGGGAGGGAGGAAGAGGTAAAGATTGATAAGTGATATAAAGAGATGTAGAGAGAGAGAATGGTTTGAGAGAGAAAGAGGGGGAAGGGAGGGTAGGGAGGGAGATACAGTTGTGTGTGTGTGAGAGAGAGAGAGAGAGAGATAATGGTGAGATAGAGTAGAGAGAGTAGGGAGTAATGGAGGGAGAGGTAGGTAGAGAGGGAGAGGTGAGATATGGAGAAGTAGAGAGGGAAGGAGAGAGGAAGGGATAGGTAGGGAGGGAGAGATAGGTGTGTGAGAGAGAGAAGTAGATAGGAAGGAGGGAGAGAGGGAGCTAGGAAGAGAGATGGATAGAGAGTGGTGAGATAGAGAGTAGAGAGGGAATGATAGAATGAGAAAGAGAGATAGAGGGAGGTGGGAGGGAGGATAGGGAGAGAGGGATAGGTGAGATAAAGAGAAATAGAGAGATAGAGAGAGAGGGGAAAGGAAGGAGGGTGGGAGAGAGAGGGGAGGGAGGGATGACATAAAGATAAGTAGAGAGAGAATGATGAGATAGAGAAAGTGAGAGAGACAAAGAGAGAATGGTGAGATAGAGTAGAGAGTGAGAGAGAAAGAGGGGGAGAGACGAAGGGATAGAGAGTGTGAGAGAGAGATAGATAGAGAGAGTAGAGAGGGAAAGAGGTAGGGAGGGAGACATAGGTGAGATAAAGAGAGACAAAGAGATAGATAGAAAGAGGGAGAGAGGGAGAGGGAGAGAAGTATAGAGCGGTGGAAGTGAGAGAGAGAGATAATGACAAGATAGAGAGAATTAGAGAGGGAAAGAGAGAGTGAGAGAGGTCTAGAGAATAAGGGATATATAATGAGAGAGAAATATGATACAACCTACTAATTACTAAAATTTGACCTCCTGATTACTAAAATTTGACATGTTGATTACTGAAATTTGACTAAGTTTGAAACTTTTTAAGATCTTCCAAAAACTAGAATTTGCAATATAACTCCCAGAGATCTAAAACCACTCTTAAACATCTTGAATCTATATACATGAAATATAACATAAAGTATAAGAAAGTAAATGTCAATATGTGTAAATTATGTTTATTTCATGTATATAGTTTCTCTAAAAAAATAAGAAGAAAGAGAAAAAAGAGTAGATTTTTTTTAATGTAGATAAAAATGTGAGCGCATTATAATGCACTCACATTTTTTAAATGCTTTTTGGTACATTTTGGTAATGCGTTTTTACAGATTCTTTGAAATTCATTGACAAGGAACAAATTTCAATACAAAACATAACACAAGCATGTTATAATGTGTATGCATTATGTCTTGCTCTGGGAATCCCCAAGCCTTAGGCTTGGATTTTCTTTGGATTCCCAACCCAAAGACTCAGAGTGCCTTCCCAACATAGAAATATGTGTTATTGCATATTCTACAGGATTTAACATAATCTTGTTCATGCTAATCATTAGGTTTGCACGTGTTTCAAGGTCGAGTAAATCAAACACCTAGGTATTGTTAGGCTCACTCTTAGCTATTTAATGATGTAATTTTTTCACATTTTGACAATGTTAAGGATTTCATCTTTAAATTCTTTTGTTTGTGTGTCCATTTTTTGTCAAAAACCAATGTGTAGTATTTTTTACTTTATTTTTTAACCATTCATTAAAATTTCAAATAAATTATATTTTTATAAATTAGAATCCTTTCTACACATATTAAAGAAAAAACAATTAGCTTTCAAAAATTTTAGGGGTAGCATGGCCAAAATTTTGTTTTTCAGGATGTGTCCACTTTGAAAATTAGTAAAAAATCAAATAATTCAATAAAAATTAATCAGATAAATCAAACATAAACAACATGTTGTTAACTAATTTCTCATTGATGCAATTTTAAAATACCAAAAAAAATTTAACCTTTTGAGGGAGCCACAAAAGATGCCATGTTATATATTTTTGATAAAAACAACACCAATTTATGTGGCTCCCTTTTTTGAACCCCTTAATTTCTACCATTTTCAAAAAAAATAGTAGTTTAGAAAGTAGGCTCTTAGCACTACAAACATTGTTTATTGCATCTTAAAATTTTGAGTGTAACTATGCTCAATTTCTCAGCCAAGGTCAATATTTATTGATTTCATAAAAAAAACAATGGCCAATTAAGACCCCTTTTTGGCCCCCCATTTTTCTGCACTTACCCTTGTATCAAGATTGGCTTGACTATGGAATCTGACACTAATGCAATGACATGGGAGTTGAGAATATAAAATTAGAAATGCTTCACTACCTTAACCACAACAAAAGCATGTTTTTCCATTGGCGAGTATTTCAACACATAATGTTTCAATGGACAACTCATGAATGTAATAATAGATACAATCCCCTCATTATTTTGTGCACCAATAATGCAGGTAGTGTATTCTCAAAAGCATAACTATTCATGATAAATTCCTTGGTGTAGTCTGGGAAGTCTAACACTAGTGCATGTGCAATGGGTTCCTTGATATCATTGATTGCAACCTTGCCTTTTGTACTCCAATGGAAAGTAAATTTTCCCCTCATCATATCAATGATATGACATGTCTTTTATGCAAAGTTAGGGACAAACCTCCACAATAAATTCACCTTTCCAAAGAAAGAGTGAACTTCCATCTTACTCAAAGGTAGAGTAAGATCTTGAATTTATTTGACCCATTCTAGATCAATACTGATACCTTCCTTGGACATAATGTGGCCAAGGAGTTTACCTTTAGTAACCCCAAAAATTGACTTCTTAGGGTTGAGGTAAATTCCATGCTATCGACTCCTCTCTAGAACTATCGCAAATGATGTGATCCTAATTTTTTTTATAAAATATTGTTAAGTCATGAAGATAAACAAATATGAACCTACCCATCACATCGTGGAAGGCCAAGTCCAACGCCCATTGAAATGTGGCATTGACATTGATTAGACCAAATGGCATCCTATGATAAGAAAAAGTACCCCATGGCATGGTGAAGGTAGTTTTGTGATAGTCTTTCTCACTAACCTAAGCCACCTAATTATATCCTGAAAATCCATCTAGCATAGATAGAATCTCAGATCTTGTCACTGTCTACAAGACTTGGTCCATTATTGGCATGCAATAATTTTCCTTTAATGATGACTAGTTCAGATTCCTTAAATCCACAAAGATGCAGATTTCCCCATTCTTCTTCCTAATTGGAATGATGCTTTCTATCCACATTGAATGGTGAATAGGAAATATAATTCTTGCATTAAAAATATCTTGAATTTCAAAAATAATGGTACCTAGATTTTGAGATTTTATTGCCTCGGCTTTTTCTTGTGAGGCAATGATCCTGCCTTTAGTTGAATTTCATGTTGTACCTCTTTGGGATGAAAAGACTTCAAGTATTCATAAGAATAGGTGAGCACATCCATGTACTACCACAATAATCCAACAAACTTGTCTTTCTCCTCTAGAGTGTAGCACTTGTTGATGTTCACCATCTTAGGATCTTCTTCAGTTCCCAAGTTGACTTCCTCAACTTCATTTGATGACTTAGAACTAGATTGTTGCTAATTTTTGACATACCAGCCATGCTTGTCAAAAATTCTCTAGAGGGATACTATTTGATCTGATGTTAGTATCTAGGACTATTGCACGTGAATAATAACTTTTACAACAGTTAAATTGAAGGTCTTTAAAATGTAATAACATAATTTAAATGCTTAAATGAACATAACAATAATTAAGTGATGAACAAAATAAAAGAGAGAGAGAAGAGAGAAGAAAAAACACAAGTTGATAACGAAGTTCTCCAATATGGCTACGTCTTTGAGTCCCTCTCCAATAGACTGACCGATCCTTAATTATGCTCCAAATTGAGTACAAGGAATCAACAAAATATAATGTCGAGTCTTCATTTGTTTCAAATTCTTACTCCTTCAAGTGCAGTAGAGTAATGCTCCTTCGATGGACAGATTCAAACACTTAGACTCTCCATACAAACTCTCTCATAGGTCACCACCTGGTTACCCAAAGTCCTAAACTCCCCCCTTTTTATACATGATCTCCCATAATCCTCTTAATAATCTCTGAAAATCCCTTAAAAACTTTTTAATAATCTTATATTATCTTTAAAATATTATTTAAGTGGGCTTATAAATCTTTATAGTTTCAGTCTATGTTATTTAAGGGCATCAAATATTTAAAATTGGAGGATTTATTTTAGATTAAGGAGATATCAGTTTTAAAATCTTCTTTAAAATCCATCAAGGCCCAATATATTCTCAAGACCACATGATGGCATAGTGTTGGTGAACATTTTTAAGGGTGGGGTGGTCAACCCCCACCCCTCTATTTTTAACATCCGATTTCTAAATTTAAAACAACAAAAAAAATTGGTGTCACATACATGTTAAAGCAAGATTTGTGGCACAATGGTCACTGAGGTTAGTGGGGTGCGACCGGTCACTGGATTGAGCCTCACTACCCTTTTTAGTGTATAAAACTATCAAAACTGACTAACAATGATGGAAGAGAGATAAGGTTCCACATGGAACCTAGTCGATGTAGCACATGGCACTATTTAATTCGTTGTCTAAGACATGTGGAGACACATTAGTTCGATGCATCATCCTATCATGTATCCACTTGTACCTACCATGCACCATGTCACCTACCATGTCATCATATGGAATGACATATGTCGCACTCCAATTGGTCCACATCATCTAACCCTACCACGCCAGCATGTTGACATGATCATTATGTGATCAAGTAGGCATGGTCAACCTTCAACTTTGACCAGCCATCTCCTAGCCGTATGAGCACCATTTTTGATGAAATGAGCAATTTTGAGATTGTGGCGACAAGCTCTTCATTTTGACATCAATTTTGAAAAATTCTAAAATTATCAATTTTTTTGCCTTTCTGATCGGCCCTTGGTGCCTGTTTGACCCAACTTTGATTAATCATAACTTGAGCATATGAGCTCCTTTTGACTCCATTCAAGTTGCATTGGATTTAATTTTTTGAGCACTTCGACATGGGAATAATTTCTAGAGCATATGGAACACTTGAATTTTTGACAACAATTATCCACCTGGATTAGTCCTCCCCATTGGAGAGCTTTTGGAGCTCCAAAAGTTACATTTATTTAGAATTTAAGTGAGGGAATGACCTCCCCACTTGCCCTAGATCATCTTTCCATCTGTACACCTAGCTCACCACCACAATCAAGACTACAATAATATTGTTGAACATATACATCATTCTATTACTTCCATAAGCATCCACATCAACTGTTACAACCATTAACCAATAACCACTGACTAATATCAAGTTGAATAATAATGTAGATACAAAATAAAATGAATCAACAACATGTCTATCTTTCACAACAGGAACATTTTTACCCAAGGGAACCTCCAAATTCCCAACGATGAGTTTAGGACTTGGATCATCAATGCTTTCATTTACTATATCCTCATGTTGTATTGTTCATGTATCCTGCAACATCTGATCATGATTAACCTTGATTACCTCAAGTTCATGTCTAGAACCACCTAAATTGACAAACATAAGAGACAAATCTTTACTTGCATTAATCACCCTTTTCAACTACACTATGTTTGCAAAAGATCTACCAGTCTTGATCCTATGAGAATGTACAATATACCTGATGCCATCTTTAAACAAATGATAATGATTAAACTCACTGTAGAAAAATATCTTTTCTATCATACAAATACCGACTAACCAACACTATCTCACAAACATCTAGTGGAACCACATCAAACCGCACCTCATCAACATACTTTCTTATGACTATGAATCTTAAAGTACATTGTCTTGTTACTTGCAATTCATTGTTTTCGCAAACCCAACCTAGTGGATAAGGTCTTTGATGTAGTGTAGTTTTCAATCCCAAACTCCTTACAACAATGATAATAAATTTTGATTGGTCTCATTATAGGTTAGGATGAATGGACCAATCAAAGGGTCTAGGACTGTTGCATGTGAATAATAAATTTTACAATGATTAAATTGAAGGTCTTTAAAATGTAATAACATAATTGAAATGCTTAAATGAACATAATAAAAGAGAGATAGAAGAGAGAAGACAAAATACAAGCTAATAACGGAGTTCACCAATATGGCTATGTCTCTAGGTCCCTCTCCAATAGAGTGATTGATCCTTGATTATGCTCCAAACTGCATATAAGGCATAAGTAGAATACAATGTTGACTCTTCATGATTTCAAATTCTTCCTCCTTCAAGTGCAGCAGAGTAATGCTCCTTCGATGCACACATTTAAACACTCAGACTCTCCATACAAATTCTCTCATAAGTCACCGCCTGGTTACCCAAAGTCCTAAACTCCCCCCTTTTTATACATGAAATTTTCCCAATATGGTTATTAACCATATGATTTACAAAAATATGGCACATCTCCCTTTACAAGTAAAAATCTTAAACAATCTCCCCCAAAATAACAATAAGGATCTCCCATAATCCTCTTAATAATCTCTCAAAATCCCTTAAATTTTTTTTAATAATATTATATTATCTTTAAAATATTATTTAAGCCCTTATAAATCTTTATTGTTTCAGGCTATGTTATTTAAGCGCATAAAATATTTAAAATTGGAGGATTTATTTTAGATTAGGGAGATATAGATTTTAGAATCTTCTTTAAAATCCATCGAGGCCTGATATATTGTTGAGACCACATGATGGCATAGTGCTGGTGAGGGTTTTTAGGGGTGGGATGGTTGGGTGGTCGATCCCTGCCCCTCTATTTTTAACATCTAATTTCCAAATTTAAAAACAACAAAAGAACCGGTGTCGTATAAAGCAAGATTTGTGGCATAATGGTCATCGAGTTTAGTGGCATGCGGTTGATCACAAGGTCGAGTCCCGTTACCCTTTTTAATATATAAAATTGCCAAAACTGATCGACAACAACAAAGGAGAGATAAGGTGCCATGTGGAACCCAATTGATGTGCCACGTGGCACTATTCAATTTGTTGCCTAATACATGTGGAGATATGTCAGCCCATCGTACTGCCACCTATGATGCCACATGTACCTACTATATGCCATGTCACCTACCACGTCATCATATAGAATGACACATGTCACACTTTGGTTGGTCCATTTCATCTGACCCTACAATGCCAACATACTGATGTCATGTTGACATCATCATTGTACAATCAAGTAGGCATGGTCAACCTTCAACTTTGACTGGTCATCTCTTCATTGTATGAGCTTCGTTTTTGACAAAACAAGTGGCATTGGGATTGTGGTGATGAGCTCTTCATTTTGACACTGATTTTGATGAATTCTAAAATGATCATTTTTTTGCCTTTTTGACCAGCCCTTAGTGCATGTTTGACCCAACTGATTGAGCATAACTTGAGCATGTGAGCTCCTTTTGACTCCATTCAAGTTGCGTTGGATTTAGTTTTATAAGCACTTTGACATGGCAATAATTTCTGGAGCATATGGAACACTTCAATTTTTGACATGTATCCACCTAGGTCACTTTGAGATGCAAAACTTCTTTGCTAATATCTACATCTACCTTAGAAATTGAATCTTAAGGAGGAGTTTCACTACCTTCAAAGTATAACTCATTGAAATTTTTAGCCTTCTCAATAAATACCACAATTTGATGATCATCGTTAAAAATCTTACAGTTGTTTGAGTTATCTGGAACACTTGGCTGAATCACTAGCTCAATAGTATAGGTAGTACCATGGAAGTCCTAATGTGGAATGAAGAGAGAAGCTAAAACTACTAAAGAATTAGCTTTGTCATTGAACTCTCATGGAACTATAGAAATTTCAAAAGCATCAAAACCCTTAATATAACCCCATATGATATTGTAGTAATGCCTTAGTCTCTCTTTTTTTGTTTGATACAAGTTTCTCACCTGAAAAACCACTAATTTAGCATCACCTTGAGCATCAAGGTTTTTGATTCCATTTTTGCGTAAAACTTCCATACCTAACAACAATGCTTCATATTTTTTAGTGTTGTTAGTGTTATCCAACTATAGCTTAAAAGAAAAGGAAAATTTTTCCCTTGTGGAGATATAAAAATAACCCTTGCTCTTGATTTTTAAGAAGAGAAAATGTCTTCAAATTCAATAGTCCAACTGTTGTTTGGATCACCTACATTGATAGTTTCAAAATATAAAGCTTCTTCATCCGAAGAAGTTTCAATATCTAATGAAGATGATTCTCTCTCTGAAGAAGATGAACCATCAGTTTTAGTCTACAAATAGTATGTACCCATACCTAAAGACTCAAAAAGGATTTGAGTTCTTAGATAATCAAACTTGGTTATAAAAAACTTATCTTCACTTCTAGGAGGTAATTTTTTGCATAACACCCTTGACAGGTATTCTAGCCTCAAACAAATCCATATTTATCTCACCTCTCACATCTCTGTAGAAGTTATGTCCTAGAAATATCCCATATGAGGTAGAGACATTAGCCACCAAGATAGTCATTTTGATCTTCTTGTCTGGGAATGCAACAAATGAAATTAAACATCATTAATTTTCCCAATCAAAGGAACTTGTTTGTTTTCCATTGAAAAGAAACGACCAAGAGCTTTTGTTAGATTCAAACCCATAGTGGCAACCACTTTGTTAGGCATCACATTATCAGAGGCACTAGAATTAATAACATAATTGCTTAACTTGTAACCATTGACTAAGAAAGAGATGTAAAATGTATCTCTTTATAGGGATAGATGAGGAATTTGAAACCAAGTTAATTTGCAGAGGCCTAGGCTTGGGAACAACTGGTATGTCTTGGGAAAAGTCTTGGCTTGGATGGGTTCCATTTTCTTTGAGAAACTTAACAAGCCTATCAAATTGGTCAGGATTAGCCTTAAGATATTCTTCTTTTGACAACTAAATTTTGGTCTTCTTTGCATGGTCAATTATATTGAATGCTTGAAAGGTATGCATCGAAGAAGATGGGGTAATTTCATTGACAGAATTGGGAATGAGAATACCAGTCTTAGGAACTGGAGTATTATCCTTAGACATAGAAAAGATGCAAGAGGATGAGCAATACTTACTTGATTGCTTCCTACTATATCTTTCAGTTGAACCGACAAAGGAGCTCATCTTTTAGCAATAGTAACTAGTGTTCATGAGCTATCCTTTTCTTTTGCTACATCACCTTGAGGATGATCAATCTTTTTTTTTGTGAACAAGTGAATACAACATAAGCATCAGTCATAAAGTCTTCTTCTTTAGATTCTTCCTCAAATTTTAGGAAGCCAATATTAGAGTCTCCAGTCGCATCTGCTTCCTCCTCCTAAAAGAGATTGGCATTATCTTCAAAGGGATATTTTGGCTATGAAAAATCCTCTTTCTCAGCTTCATAGTATCCCACTACTGCATTTGTGGGTGGTGCTTCAAGAGTAATTCTTCCTTGTGGTGGAGGAAGTCTATTTTGATTTCTTGCAGCATTTCCAGAATAATTTAAAGAATTTGGAAAATTCCTCCTTGGAACATCCTTGTATAGAGGATTGGATGGACCTTGAGAAAATTTCTTCTTCAAAGCTAGAAATTCATTTGATAACCTATTCACCATAGGATCAGTGTTGCTACTAGAAGATGGAGTTGAAGATGTTTGTCCTTTGCTTCACATTGACTCCTTTCTTATCTTTTTGGCAAGGATTAAATCATCCCCCATTTCAATTATAAGTCTTTGAGCATTTCCAAGAGTGGTTGAAACCACTCTTCACAAAATAAAACTTACTTATAGTAATTGTGTGTTGATAAAGAAGCACTTCAAGTTGTGAGGTGTTGACTGAGCATCAACTAGGATCCTGGTTATCAACTTGTTGAACTTCACTATGAAATAATGCATGGGTTGATGGCATTCTTTCTTCATTTGTGTCAATTGAATTAGGAGGGCATGAGCATCCTCAACAAGTTTGAACCTTTCTTCAAACTTTTCTCCAAGAGTGGCCCAATTTGTGATGCTTCTAGCAACACGATTATAGAACCAATTTTCTACTACTCTTGGCTAGTCTCAATAAACAATCTTACCAAAATTTCCTCATGTTTTATGGAGATCCCCAAAATTTGCAATTTCTAAGTAGCCCTTGGACATAATTTGCACATAAATCCCTTGTCCCCATGGTTTGGATAGGATTTTGGCTTTAAAACCCTTTGTTCTTTTATTTCCATGTTGACCTTCCTTACTAGTCTCCTATTCTCTAAATTATCATTCAAACCTCCATATCCATTTAGTTACTGGCCCCTTCAACGTAGAACACCAGTCATTGAGTTGGTCATCAACCCTAGTATTTTCCTAAATTCTGGCTTTAATATTTTTCCCTTAAATGACTTAGGCTTAATTAATTCATCCAAAAGGGTTAAATCACGATTGGGCTAATAATGGTTCCTTCTTTAATGCTAACCTTTTTGTCTGTGCAGGTTTGGAGATTTGTGACCATGGGAATTGATCCTAGCCATACCCCGCTAACTCGTGGGTGTTAAATTCTAGTCGGTTACATAGTGCAAGGTTAGTGAGATAAGGACATGTGTCCTTGTAGGATCATGGGACTCGGTCTCCTCTATATGCCTACAACCAGTGTTACCAAATTAACAATGAAGATTAAGTGTGGGGATCAATCTCTACCATACCCTGCTAGGTCATAGAGGAAAGATCGATGCTAGTTAAAGGTTGCGAGAGTAGCGAGATCTCGACATGTGGATCAATCCACCAGCTCATGAGATGGGTAAAACCCATCGAAAGGTGAAATACCATATGATTTGGACAAGTCCTATTGGCCGAGGATGAACAAGTGGTGAACTATTGAAATTCAAAGGTAGTCAACTCAACGTGAGCTGTCTGATCCACCACCTCATCGAGAGATCAATGGCTAACATTCAAAATTGACAGACATGCACATGATAGCCATTTGGTTTTACAACTAGTGTGCATTAATGACACGCTCTTTGCAGGAGCGATCAAATTGATCTCCGTGCATGTGGAGACTTAATTTTTGGTAATCCTGAAGCATGATATGCAGATTTCCATGCATTTTGGAATTAAACAATGATAATATGGATGCCAAAAAATTGTGCCCAGTTCACGTGTGTGTTTTCATTAAGCATTGTTGATTGCTATCGTCACATTGTTCAATAAATATAGGTTGAGAGTTGTTATTTTCACCATCGCAACCAACTATCGAGTCTTTTGAATTTTTGTAGGAAGCTAAGGATATAAGTGTAGTTTCTTCGAGTTGCAGGATGAGTAGGTTTTGCGCTCCATTCATTCCATTATGGAGGTCCTCTCGAATCAATTTGTAGAAGTCTTGCAATAAAAACCCAGAGCACACACATTGCACTCACAAAGATTCTCATGGCGAGGAATCTGTACCTTTTGTTACCAAGAGTAGTCACTAATTGAGGGGTCGAGCTACTAGTTCAGAGGTGACTGGAGCAAAAGAAAAAGAAGTCGTTGGGCCTTCAAGTAGAATTCAAAGGAAAATTTGATATGGTTGAGGTTCCTTTGGAAGATAGAACTCTCTCATTGCTATCTTTGATAGCTCATCTGATAGTGAGACCAAAACGGGTTTAGGATATCAACAATATCTCACAATTCTGAACCAACTAGCTCCATCAGGGGAAGAGGTGCTCACAGTTCCTCCCATTGCTGTGAAAACTCCAAGTGGACATAAGTACTCAGTGCTTGGAAAGGACAAGGATGAAGAAGGATCTATGGTTTCTCCTCCTCCAGTTGCAAGAACGTGGAGTGAGTGTGTGTACCATGGATCTAGTGTTGGTTCTATGTAACGAGATTGTTATCAGGGTTGTGGAATTTTGCCAGGAAGATGAAATTAAATATGGGTTGTTCTTGTTTTTTGGTGTTGGTAAGTCATATGTTGGACGTGGAAAATTGAATCAGTTTTTGTGATGTTTGTGCTAGCTGTAGATGTGGGTTGATGGGTTATGTTGATAGTTAAAGGCTACTTTTTGGTAGAATTAGCATATTTTGATGGTTACACATTTTTTTGCCCCTTTTCAACAAATGATTGTAGATTATGTTGTGGGGAATTCTGAAATGATATGAAAATTATATTGAAATGACATATTTGTGTTGTAATTGCACTTCAAGCAAGAAGCTTGTCTACTCCCTTGTGTTATAAAAGGGAATTCATGGCTCATTTTGTGAGGGTTTTGGTCTAAAGTTTTGAGTCAGGTATAGGTTTGGATAGATAATTGGGTATATAAGGAAAATTAATGAATAAAGCAGATGACTTGTTTTGCCTCTGAGGCATGTATATGATAGTCTTAAATGGTTTGATAGAAATTACTGATATAGAAACAAATCTATAATTCTAATGCATGTACTCTCCTTTTGTAGATGGTTGCAAGTTTTGAATGAAATATCAAGCATATCTTTGTTCATCTTCAATTATTTTTTTGAATGTATGCCTCTGTTCCTGCTTTGATTCAAAGAGTCAATTAAAATTCTTAAATAGTCATGAATTTTCCATAATTTACAAAGGATTTGGTAAGCAAACATGTTTGAGAAATTGTGAGCTCCATGATGCAATGTATTGTGAGAGTTGTCCATTATTGTCAGAATTAAATCATTTCTATATTACTGGTTGTTATATATGTGACTTTGATGCCCAATTTGACAAGACACTGGTCTATTTGTTAAATATTTACATCAAAAGTATGTTAATTGTCTATCTTGACATGAATTCAAAATCAGAACGCAAATGCATTTTAAAATTCATTAATCATGAGGCATGTTTGTTGAGTATTTCCTTGTTCTTGGTGAATTAATAGTTATTTGATTGAAGTTTATCCAACCTTTGAGTGAATTATGTTATTTACCCCTCATAGGAACTAATCTGTGATTTGATGTCACTCATTGATATTGTCAAATGGAATATTGTTAGGAACACCCTCCTAGGTCCCACAAAGCCTGAAGCGTAGAAGATTTCAATCTTTGACTGAATCTTATTAGTTGGCCATTCATTTTAAAGGTCTTTAGTATAGGAGATGGCTACTCTTTAGAGATTCCTTAGGTGCACTAGAAAAAAAAAACACCAACAATGTTCAACACAAGAACACCACATGTACAATTGAAATGAAAAAAAAAAATGTATATGTGAGTTAATGAACCAATTAGGGGCCTATTCTTCTCCAATTCATTAGGAAATGAGATCCATGCAATGAAATGACTATGAACCCTTATATGAATCAAGTCAAAGTGTGAATCTAATTATTTCCTTTTTTGCAAGGATGAGGGTCCTAATTAAGTAACACTTTGGGGAGAAATGTTTAAAAAAATAAAATCAAACCCAAAATGCAATCTATAGCTTGGATCTTGAAGATTAAACTAAAAATAAGCAAAAATAGAAATTAGATCACAAATCAGAGAGAGGTAAGATGATGTGTACCAATCATCAAAAGTCATTTTTTGAAGCTGAACTAGAACTCATTCGCCCAAGGGTGAACGGGTCCTAAGTGAGGGTTTGTCTGCAACTTTTGGGAGCCTCTGCTATAGATTTGAATATCTCAATCTACCCAGGTTCTAGGTTTGAATAGCCAGAAATAATTTTTGCATGTGATTTTCTGTGAGATGATAACTTTTGCAACTTTTACAAGTTCTTCAATTTTACTCTTTAAGAGATCTTCAATATTTCTTCCACCTAAATCTTCAAACACAAATCAAGAGGGAAAAATGTTTTGTTTTTGGTGAATGGGGTTTTCCTTGGTCAAACCCCATTTTGGTAATTAAACCTTGAAATGAAATGAAATAGCATGAAAGGAACGATGAATAAACAACTCAATGTCGCAACTCACCAAACCCTTGAATAAACCTTGGAATGTAGATCTGTAAATTGCATTAAATGAATTTAATGGATGTGGATATTGATCTTGAAACTTGACTTGAGATAATACATTGAATGCTTGAACAAATCTTGAAGCCTACATCACCAGATTAGCTCTAATAACATGCATGAAGCAAGAAGAATTTGATATGAAAATTGGAACTTGATTGCTGCAATAATTCTTCAATAAATCTTCTCTTAAATTCCTTGAAAATGATTTTGATCATCAACTTCGTTATAGGAGTGCTTGCATAAAAAATATTCTTCTTCTAGACCTTATATTTATAGATATTCAACCTTAATTTCAAAAAATTCAAATATCACAAGCCGACATCTAAATATAAATTTGAATATGTTAAAATACTGCCAAAAACATAACTTGAATTAGAATCCTAGGTCTAAGTGATTTCCCATTCACCGATGGGCAAATGGGTCCTAGGTCACTTACCTAGGACACACATTACTTAATGAGGTATTATGTTAAGAAATTGATGAATGCCAATTTTCCTCTTTATAAAATGCAATTAATTAGGCTTGGATTTGAATTAAGGGGAAAATTAAACTAAATTTATTAAAGGATCTCTAAACAAGTGTGAAAATGTAAAGGGGTACACTTTACAACACCAAAAATAAGGAAAAATTAAGTCCATTTTAATTAATAAGTCCCTAAACTTAATCTGAATATGTAAAATACATATTAAACAACACTAAATTAAGGCATAATTAAATTCATTTTAATATTAATTCCAAATTAGGTGTGAAAATGTAAAGGGGTACATTTTTATACACTACATAAAGCCCCTGCTTTAGTGAGAGGATGAGCACTAGTGAAAAATCACACTAAGTTAAACATTCAAGACATATGTATGCAACAATGACAAAGATACTCAATCGCACAACATCAAAGACTAGAAGAAAAGTGAGAAACAAAAAAGGAAGATTAATCCTCATCTATCCAATGTGATGTGGATCATGCCTTAGCTATTTTTCCAAAAGAAAAGGGGTAGATCAAACCTTAACTATCCAACACGATGTGGAACACGTCTTGACTATTTTTCCAAAAATGTTCAAAAAAAAAAATCAATGTCCGCTATGCAAATGATGTTCATGCTCACTCTGGGCTAATGGAACCTCAAGTTGTCCACTAGGTGAGCCCCCAAGAAGTGGCTTAGTGATAAATTCATGCCAGGTCTATAGGCTCTTACTATACTAACCATACCAAAGCTATCCTTTCTCATAACTTCAATAGGGTTACCAAAAAACTAGAACTTTGGGCTTCATAATATTAACAAGTTTTATTTTGCTACTTATGAACAAAAATACAAATAAATGTTTTGTTCAAAGGGATCTTGCTTAGTTCATGTAAGGTCTCTTCTTAGGGAACATTATGTTGAATGTATCCAAGAGAGGAAAAGTCTAGGATAAAAGATTCACAACTTACGGAATGCAACACATAGCATCACACTAAGAGGAAAGTGATACACTAAGAAATATCATGTTCTCAGAGGACATCAAACCAGATGACACCACCAAGAAAAATATGCATCACAAGAAGAAAGAAAATCACACTATGAAACATAAGGAATGATAATGTCAATGTATGTGCCCACTTTAAAGAAATTGCTAACACCATTGTTGTGAGCAATTTACTTTAAAATAGCAAATAATTGATGCTAACAATAAAGAGGACATGAGAGCTTATTCAGAAAGCCCTATTCCAAGTCATATGTTCCCAAATGAAGCTACTTCATGAAAAAGAGAGGAAGGGTTTCCTTCAAAATATAATCCCAAAACACATAAGGGATATAAGATTCACAGTCAATATCATTTGCTACAATGTTATTATAGAGATCAGAAACTTCATCATTCCCCAAATACTCATAGAAGTGGAAGAATGACACGTAGAGAGTGAAAACCAAGAAAAGGATTTTAGGTCAACATGGAAGAGACCTAAATGTCCTGAAACCTTGTGTCATCCGCAAAAGAAAAACACAAGAAAAAGTAAAGATAAATGTTTACAACATATAAAATAATGTAGGTATAAATAGAGGAATGAACGTGAAGAGAGAGATACATCAAACAAAACAATATGGGGGATCACATTATGCACATTCAATCACACAAATAACATGAAAAATAAAACAAAGCAAAAGACTAGTAAGGCACATGTGGGTTAACCTATGGTAGGTAATCCACATCCCAATCTTGATCAGTATATATGAAAGGCAAATAACTAGCTAAAGGGACAACATCAAGTGCCAAAATGGGACAAGGCTATCTAACCCATTGCCCCCACTAAGTGTAGGATAAGGATGAGCCAAGATAGGTGCTGAGAATGAGCTCCTTGCAAAAAAGAAAATGATTTTACAATGAATGTTAAAACATGCAATAGTGAGTATGCTATGATCCTAAAACTATTACATGGCAAGGAGCAAAGTTCCTTCTTTAAGTCAAGATGGATCTCTAGGGGATCTAAATTTCTTCAATAATACCTAAAAAGGATAAAAATTAGCAGTGTGATGTCCAAAGAATATATGATAGGAAAAATATGGTCTATTTTGATTAGCTTTCTTTTTAGTTAGGTGGTCATCAAAGGATTTAGGAAGATCATATATCTCTTGCAGCTAAATTTTTTGATGTTCATGCAATTTCGTCCTCTTCTTTGTTTTGATAACTTTTTGGTCATCAATTTCATCTTCTAACTGCAAGTCCTTTCCTTTTTAGAAAAGGATGTGTTAGGAGCAGTAAAGTGATTAGAATTTGTATTTTATTTTTTGTTATGTGTCTAAGAAATGTATTGGAAGCTAGTTGAGGAGGAAGAAAATTGTTGTTAATGAGATGGAACAAGTTATATTCCTTCTTCATGCTTAAGCATCTTTCATATGTTCCCTATGAGAGGAATGCCATTAGCAACAATAGGCTCAGTTTTCACAAAGTCTTGTAATTTTTTAATTTCTCATGTATCCTTCTTATGTTTTCTTGTGGGACATTAGCAACCATTATTTCAACATCATTCACATGAGTTGTGGGTAGGGAATTCATTGGAAATGAGGTATGAATACTATGATCCATAGAGGGTTGATTAATATCAAAACTATTAGTGAAAGAGTTGGAGAACCCAATATCCACAATGAATGGTGTATCGCGGGATGACATGAGCCTTGAACTACGTCTCACAACAGTATTTCTAATAGGACACCAAGTTGTGAAGCTTATACAATTTTCACAAGCTCGATGTACGCCCAAAATGGAAAGAAGGAAAAATGCAATGAAGTAACCTAGAATGTAAAGTGTGATTTAAATATGTAAATACAATTTTCAGATTCTAAACAAGATAATTTTCTGATTATGCTACTTAAAAACTTGAAAATAATATCTTGTAAATGCAATTTTTGAATTTATACAATCTACTAAATGTATCAAATGAAGCTTAATATGATCAATTTTACGTAACAAAAATTCTGCAAACTGAAACAAAAAACTGAAAACAAAAGTAGAATGTAGAAACAAATGTTTTGATGCCAAAAAATTCAAAAATTGACCCTAATTAGGGAATCATTCGCCCAAGGGTGAATGGGTCCTAGTTAGGGTTTTTAAATATAATTTTACAGATTCCTGAGTTGATTCGTGGTTTCTAGATTTTGATCTAAAATAGTGAGTTACAGTTTGAATTTTCTATGAAATTATGGTTGAATACAAATTCAAATTATGACAAAATGAAAAACTAGGAGACCTAATTTAATGTGAATTTTTGATTCAATTTTCAAATGTAATTGAATGATGATGTAACACTATATAAATTACTTGCAAAATGACTGAATTTTTTGTATTTTTTAGATTTAAAGAATGTAAAAATGCAATCCTAAAATCCCTAAGTGAAATACAAAGTTAGCACAAGCTAAACAACTCTAAATGAGATTCAATTCAATGTAATGCAATTCAAATGAATGTAAGATTTAGATCTAGGGTGAAAATGGACTCTAATATCAAAAAAATGCAATGATCAAGCATGGGTTCACCAAAATGAAATGAAGAAAAATAGGAGTGGGTGAGTTAATGAACCAATTAGGAAGCTATTCTTATCTAATTCATTAGGAAATGGGATCCACACAATGAAATCACTATCAACCCTTAGGTGAATCAAGTTAAAGTTTTTTAATAAGACAACTAAGAGGGGGGTGAATTAGTTGTCATAGATTTAAACTTTAATTCATTCACTGGAACTAAACCTTAACACTGCTCAAAAAATTAAACTTTAAATACTAGTGCAAAAATTGAAAACCATCACATAAACACAATAACACTAGATTTACGTGGAAAACCCAATAAGGGAAAAACCACAGTGAGGATTAACTCACACTATAAAGAATATCAAAACTGATTACAAGAGGCTCACTACCAAAACAAGGACTCACTATTCGGAATAAAGACTCACTATCCAACAGGGCTAACAACCCAAAGGGATCATTGCCACAGAGATACAAAAAGGATAAAGAAGTGACACAACCACAGTAAGGAGGATCATCAAAGAGAACAATCTGAACTATGCAACAAGAGTAACACAATGAAAGAAACACAAAATATGGAGGAAAATGCAGATGAAAATATTCTTATTGATAGAAATCCTAGTTACATTCAGCCAACATCATTTGGGCTTACAGATTTGGTCGCACAGGCCTCTTACAACATGCTCAGAAATACATTTTTCCTATATGTTCCTTGATTCAAGTAAAATATTACAATTTGAAACCTCTATCTTGATTCTACTGAGACTTTCTTTCTAATGCTCTATTACAATTATTTATGTCACATTTGCAAGTCAAGAAACATCCACGTCTGCTAGAAATAATTACACTCTCCAATGAAGGAAAATGTAATGTGTACGTGAATAGGTCAACCTCAAATTTGAATTAATCCATCAACAAGTGCATAGGATGAAGTGTGGACCTAAATTGAAGGTCAAAAACACTTCAAGGAACAATTAGAATCATGTTGTTGAGATCCCAAGCAACGGGGATGATCCACGAAAGATCCAACTAGCCATTAGGTTTGAAAGTTATTCTAGTACCAGTTCAAGAAACTGCAACTTATTCCAGAAGTGATAACTTACTAGAAAAAAGATCCAATCACACTAAAATCTAGGAATAAGGAATATGAACATGTCCACGATGTACACATAGATCCACAAGGTTTGGTGAGAAAATATGATAAATCCACCAACATGAACTGAGCAAGAACAAAACAAGAACAAAATTGAAAGAACATATTTTTGGTTGATGCAAATATTGTTGTGAACCAAGGATGCTCCTGTATCAGACATCTGGGGTTAAAGAAAAAGTGAGTCCCTCACTTTTTAGGGGCTAAAGGAAAACTAAGACATTCTACCTCAACCTGAGAAATCCAAGAAGAATCTTCCACTAGTCTACCCTTCCATTTCACTAGATATTCTTTGAACTGCCTTCCATGAGTTTTCCTCCCATCTTTGATATCTAGAATTTCTTCAATATCATCTAACTATCATTTTGGAAAATGATTCTCCAATTCTTCCTTATTGTCTTCATTGAACTCTGCTTCATGGTACTGATGTAGATCTACAATGTTGAATATAGGTGATATAACCATGCCATCTAGTAGCTCCACTTCATATGCATTTCCTTAATCAAATTTCTTCAAGATCTTACAAGGTCCAAACTTCCTCATCCTCAGCTTGTTGTATGTACCAACTGGAAATATTTCCTTCCTCAAATATACCATTACTTCATCCAACGTTTAATTCCTTATGTCCCCTCTTTTCATCTACTTTCTCCTTGTACTTCTAGTTCATGTCTTCCAATTGTTGTTTCACTTGAGTATGCACCTTCTTCATGTGTTCTGCAAATTCTTATACTTCTACACTCTTCTTGTCTTCCATATTGATGTCTCTCAACTTTGATATACCTCTAGGATGAACTCCAGTAACTATCTCAAAATATGTCTTTCCAGTACTTTTTCTCACTGAATTATTGTAGGAAAATTTTGCTTGTACAAGCACCAAATCCCAACTTCTGGTCTTCTCTCCAACCAAAAATCTCAGCAAATTCCCCAAACTCCTATTTACTGCCCCTGTCTATCCATCAGTCTATGGGTGAAAAGTAGAACTGAACTTCAAATCAGTCTTCAACTTCTTCCAAAGTGTTTTCCAAAAGTAACAACAAACTTTGCATATTTGTCTGAAACGATACTCTTAGGTAACCCATGCAATCTGACCACTTCCTTGGAAAAAAAATATGCTACATGTACTACATCTGTTGTCTTCTTACAAGTTATGAAATGTGCCATCTTCGAGAATCTATCCACCACTACAAATATAGAATCATTACCTCTCTATGTCTTCGACAATCCAAGTATGAAATCCATGCTTATGTCTTCCCAAGGTTTCTCTGGAATTGTCAAACATTTATACAATCCAACATTCTAACTACTCCCTTTTTCAACTTGACAAACTTTGCAACTCTACACAAATTTCTTAACATCCTTATGAATCTATAGCAAAAAATAGCTCTCACTCACCAATGCTATTGTCTTATCAACTCCAAAGTGTCCTGCCATTCCTTCACTATGCTTTTCTTTTATCAAATTTTCTCTCATCGAACTCTAGGGTATACACAATTGACTTCCTCTAAACAACATGTCCTCCTATATGAAATAGTCCAACCACTGACTCCTATCCTTCAAAAATGGTTCTTTACAAGCTCTCCAAGGTTTTGCAAAATCCAGGTCTTCCTTATATAGGTTCTTTAATTCATCAAAACCGAATACTTCCACTCTCATCTCTGTTAGTAAATTCCTTCTCCTATGCAATGCATCAATAACTCCATTTGAATTCCCATTCCTATGCTTAAAAAAAAAAGTATAACTCTGCAAGAACTCTACCCATCTCATGTGTCTCTGATTCAACTTACCTTGTTTGTTCAAGTACTGTAAAGCCTTATGATTTGTATACAACAAAAACTCCTTAGGAAAAAAATAATGTCTCAACTTCTTCAAGGCTTGAACTATGGCATAAAAATCCTGATCATACACTGAATATCCCCTCCTAGCATCATTCAAATTCTCATTGAAATAAGCTACAGGTCTCCCTTCTTGACTCAACACTGCTCCAATGGCACTTCCACTTACATCACAAACTACTTGAAATACCTTATTGAAATTGGGTAATGCCTATACTGGTTGCTTTTTCACTTTATGCTTCAACAATTCAAAACCACGGTTTGCTCTAAATGTCCACTTCAAATCTTTCTTATCTCATCTCATTATCTTTTTCATAAGGCTACAAATAGAACTAAAATTCCTAATGAAATTTTGGTAGAAACTAGCCAATCCATGAAATGATTTGACCTCTCTAATGCTCTTAGGTGTAGGCCATTCAAAAATTGCTCTTACCTTCTCAGGACCCATCTTCAATCCATCCATAGATATCACAAATCCCAAATATACTAATTCTTCCTTCATGAAGCTATAGTTCTTAATGTTCATCAATAACTTCTCTTCTCTTAACCTTTACAAAAATTGTCTGATATGCAACAAATGTTCTTCCCTACTCTTACTGGAAATTAAGATGTCATCCAAATAAACAATCACATACTTACCCAATAATTTCTTCAATACTTCATTGATCAATCTCATGAAAGTACTCAATGCATTTGTTAGTCTCAAAGGCATCATCAACCACTCATACAATCCTTCATTTGTCTTGAATGTTGTCTTCCACTCATCTCCTTCTCTAATTCTAATATGATGATATCCATTGTTCAAGTCTATCTTTGTAAAATATCTAGCTCCACTCAAACAATCCATAATATCATCCATCTGAGGCAAAGGGAATCTATACTTCACCGTAATCTTGTTTATAGCTCTAAAGTCTGTACACATCCTCCATTCTCCATCCTTCTTCAGTGCTAGCACATCAAGTACTGCACAAGGACTCAAAATCTCTGATCAAACCCTTCATCAACAATTCTTGCACTTGTCTATTCAACTCTTCGTTCTCTACAGGTCTCATCCAATGTGCTGCTTTATTAGGAAAACTAGCTCTAGGAATCAAATCCATACAATGACTAATACTCGTCACAAGTCACAATCCTTCAGGTACATTATCTGAAATGATCTACTCATATTTTTTCAGCAACTCCTTTATCTCTTCTAGTTGCTCTTCTACATGCTTCAAATCTTCAGCCTTCTTAGAAATTAAGGCATAACACACATTCTCATGTCTCAATCCATCAAGGAATCTACTTCCATCAACTAGGAAAATTCTAGTATTTGTACAAATTTCAGCTTTAGGAACATCTGCCAAAGGCAACAAAATTTGCTTCATCCCATTGCAACAATGGTGTATATATTCCTTCTGCCATCATGAATAATAGCCTATCTATCATACTACCAAGACCTTCCCAACAAAACATGGAATACATCCATAGGCATAATATCACACAAAACTTCGTCATGGTAATTTCCTATCTTCAATTTCACCAAACATTGTTCACTCACCAAAATCTTATGTTCATCTTGATATGAAATCCCTGAACTGATAGAAGTCGACATCATCCAGGCTTACAGATTTGGGTTCACAAGCCTCTTACAACATGCTGAGAAATACATTCTTCCTATATGCTCCTTGATTCAAGCAGAATATTACAATTTGAAACCTTTATCTTGATTCTACTGAGAATTTCTTCCTAATGCTCTATTACAATTATTTATATCACATATGTGGGTCAAGAAACATTTGCGTCAACCAAAAATAATTACACTCTTCAATGAAGGAAAATGTAACATGTGCATGAATAGGTTGGCCTCAAATTTGAATTAATCCATTAACAGGTGCATAGGATGAAATGTGGACCTAAAGTGAAGGTCGGAAACACTCAACAGAAGAATTAGAATCACATTGTTGAGATCCACAAGCAACGGGGACGATCCACAAACGATCCAACTAGCTATTAGGTTTGAAAGTTATTTTGGTTCTAGTTCAAGAAACTGCCACTTATTCTGGAAGCGATAACTTACCAGAAAAAGATCCAATCGCACTCAACTCTAGGAATAAGGAATATGAACATGTCCATGATGTACACATAGATATGCAAGGTTTGGTGAGCAAATATGATGAATCCACCAACATGAATTGAGCAAGAACAAAACAAGAAAAAAAATGAAAGAAAATATTTTTGGTTAATGCAAGATTGCCAAGAACCAAGGATGCTCCTGCATCAAGAGGACTTCTTGCAAAGAGAAGAAAATTTCAATGCAATAAAGGATTCCACCACAATTCACTCAATCCACTTGTATACATGCATGAATGATAGAGTGCACCTTCAGCTCACTACTTCTGGAAACTCAACATTTAGGATTCACATTGATCTGCCATACTCGCATCATACACACACAAAGATTCACACTTATCTCTATTCCCTTGCACTCTTGTCTCCATTTTCTTTGTCCTCTTATTCTTTGCTTCTTCTTCCCTAACTCATTTTGTATTTATTCCATATTCATCTTTGAAACATATCTAAAGTTGGCCATCCAAATTCAAACTCAAATTAGGTCAACACTAAAACATTCTAGGGTGGAATTAGAATGAGAGTGAACCAAACAAATTCTTCATCAGGACCCAAATAGATCTAACACATTTCTCTAACTTTGAAAGTATTATTTCATATAAAGTTAGCCAAACCAATGTAAAACACATAGAACAATTAAGCATAGACTTTCTAGATACCAAAATTATCTTTAATATAATCAAAATAATTCAACTCTAGAATTGCAAGTCATAAGACTTCATCAAAGAGAAATCCAAACCAACAATATTTCTCCCAGACCTCAATTAGAAACAAAAAAAATCATAGTTCACAATTGGTGAACGCAACTCACACTGTACAATGAATAAACAACCAAAAATTAGGATATAGCAACTTCCAACAATCATGATCAAAATATCTGAACCATACTGTATGCATCTAAAAATGGTCACATTATAATAAGTTTGGCAATTAATTAAATACAAGTATTTAATTAATCTCCTAAAGTCGTCTACATATAAATAAATTTAATTATTTATTTATATTGTTCATTTTTATAATTCTTCTATCTTAATTAAATAAATAGTTTTATTTAATTAAGTATCATCCTCCATTTTCCCTCTTAATTAAATTAAATAAATTCGATTATTTCTTTATATTAATTATCATATCATTCTAAAGTTTGAATATTTGAATATTCAAACAATGGAATATTCTCTGAACACCCCCTTCATCTCGTAGTTAAATTAAATATATTAAATATTTAATTTAATGTCTTTTTCACTCCACAAATAATTAAATATTTTTAAATATTTAATGCCTTCTAAATTCACCTCTCACATAATTAAATACTGCTTATTTAATTATGCGAGTTTCTAAATCCATCTTCACATATAATTAAATAAATAAATTTATTTAATTATGAATTTCATTTTAACTCATCCTTCAAAACGGAAACTTTCCTTCGGATCTGAATGGAAAAAAATGAAGAAAAGGGAAACCTTCCATCTTCTCTTCCACTTTTGAAAATCTCTTACCGTTCATCTTACCAGATTGAATCTCAACCGTTGATCTTTGCCAACTAAGGTTTTTGCCTTCGAAAATCTATAAATCTAACCTTTCACAAGCCATTTGGATCGAATCTTCAGACATCCGCATTCTGCCAAATCATTCCTCAATCTTTCATTCATTTCTATCATTCTCCATCTGTCATCATATCAAGTCGTTATGCTGCTGAAGTGAACAACCAACATTCCTCCATTATCAACCTTCAAAATCTGGTATTCTTAGTATAGTATGCATTTATTTTTAAATCTCGTTCTTTAGTAGTCATTTTGTGGAGCTTAGCATACAAATCAGAGAGATTTAGCAAAAATACTGGAGATAGAGGACAATGGGACGTCTTCAAAGGAGTTGCTGCATTGAGAGTTTGTTTTACTTTGTTTAATCAGTTTTCCTTTGATTTAAAGTTTCATTGGTGTGCTTGAATAGTATTTATCTCATTTTAATACGCATATTTTTAATCACATTTTTGGCGCCCACCGTGGGGCTCAAACCCATGAATTTAACATTTTCTGTGAGTTTATGTTGATAGTTTCCGCGTTCTGGAATCGACTTTTCAGAAAAATTTGGCATTTACGCGCATTCGACATTTTCTGCGGCGCATATGGGGTTTTCTTACTTTTGTTTTGCAGGATTGTGGAGTGCATATAGTCACTATTTTGGCGCATCCAAGGACTGTTTCGGTGCATCCAGGGACTGTTCCGACACATATACGGTAAAGAATGGCACATATACCCATCCATTAAAAAAAATTGTAAATTTTTTTTTTTTAGGCGCATCTAGTTTCTGTTTAGGCGCATCTAAAACTTTTTCTGGCGCATCTGGGGTCTGTTCTGGCGCATCTGGGCTTATTTAGCATTCTAAAAAAAAATTACGCGCATCTGGGGTCTGTTCTGGCGCATCTGAGCTTATTTAGCATTCTAAAAAAAATTTGACATGCATCTAGGGTCTGTTCTAGCGCATCTGGGCTTATTTAACATTCTAAAAAAATTTTTGACACGCATCTAGGGTCTGTTCTAGCGCATCTGGGCTTATTTAGCATTCTAAATTTTTTTATGTGCATTTGAGGTCTGTTTTGGCGCATCTGGGGCTTATTTGGCATTCTGGATTGTCTTAACGCACTTTGGCTTATTTAGCATTCTGGATTGTGTTTAAGCACATTCGAGGGATTATTTAGCATTCTAGATTGTTTTAGCGCATATAGGTAGCATTTTCATAGGAAATCTTAAAATGGTCGTATCTTGGTCATTTTTTGGTATTTTTTGGAACTTGTTTTTTTGAAATGGGGTAGAATTTCATAAGCTATCTAATGGTGTAAGTTTTTATCAGATTTTATAGAGTTACAACTTTCAAATTCTCACATTTTTGAAAATAATTGCTTGTTTTGGGATTTAATCACACTTTTGCTTGCATGCATGTGTTTCATCTTGTCTTGGTGACTTGTTGGTGAATCATACAGAGCTGGAAAAGTATTGAAATCAGTCACAATATCAATTTGGAAAGCAAAAATAACCATGTGCACTCGTTTCATCCTTCATCTCTTAATCTTGTTTGTCACACATTTCAATTTGGGGCATAAAATTAATCATTGTTTACAAACACATTTGGATTTGGGCTCTTAAAATGAATATTGTCTTCAATCACATATTGAAAATTGGGTCTAAAATTCACCACTATCTTCCATCACATCTTGATTTCGGATCTAAAAAGAACAAGTGTTTGAACTTTTTTTACACACATTTCATTTCTAATCTAAGGGAAATTAATCATTGTGAGTGTGAATCAAGTGTGCGTGTGATCACAAACACCTCACTTGGTTTTCTTTTGTCAAAACCCTTCATAGGAGGCCTGCTAGGGGATTTCATCACCCCTAGGGACGACCTTAATCGAAGTGTGAATCGAAAGACACACTTATTTGGAAGTTAAAATCTTATCACTCTTGGCTAAGCCCCAAAGAACTTTATACCTTTGGGAAGTGAAGGTGAAGGGTGGGTTACCCCTTTCTTCCAGCTGTGTGACAAGATTTTGCTTTCAAATCATTCCTTAGTCAACCTTGTTCAAACTAGTTTGAAACCTAATTGGCCATACCCACTTGACTAGTTCTAGGACTTGTTGATGTGTCTTCTTCAAATGTGTGCTTAATAATCACATTCATAAATTTCAAATTCAAACTTGCTTATGTGTCTTGTGTGAGTGATTTATGTGTGTACATGTGTGATCATTCATTTAAACATTGCCAAATCAAGCTAAACACCAAACACACAAAGACAAGTCACTCTACACGTTCTTCCAACACATTCACATCCTATCAATTTCATCCTAATCAAACCAAGTCATCCAATCTAATCATCCCACATCATCACCATCACCACTTGTCAAAATGGTCATAATCATAAACAAGCCCAATCCCAATCATAAGCCCAAAATCATAACCCAAGGGGGCTATCCCTCTAGGCCAAATCATGAGACAAAACCTAAGCCCGAGATCATCATTCAAGAAGTCCCTTTCTCTAGTTCAAATAATGAAACAAAACCAAAACATAGAATCAAACTTCGAGGGGCTTCTCTTAGCACCTCTAATGATGACATGAATGATGTTACATACTTTGAGGAACAAATCAATATGCAAGAGCTTACACACATGTGTGACACCATGCCCACATTCGAACACAAAGCCCTAGCATCCCAACTTCAAAACCTCCTTCAAACACTTCACCAAATACCCAAACCCCTAGACCATCAAACTATACAAAGCCTTCAAACCCTCTTCCAAAACTTTCAACAAATCAAATCAATTCATTGCCACTTGTCAAATTCAACAACTTGTCATCATCCCCTATCCATTCATTATCACCCTTCCACCTCATACCAATCTAATCCATCCACTTCTTCGTATGTCAATACCACATCAACCTATCAAGCCACATCACAACAAACACATGTGAACTTAAGTTCTACCTTGCAACAAGGCCAAACTTCCTCATATTCTAATGCAACCATTGACAAGGGGAACACCAATCTAGTCCATGCACCCTTACCATCATCCAATCAAAACCAAAACCCTAATCCTACACCTTCCATCCATACACCTACAAAGGACGTGACCCAAGGGATACTAGCAAGGAATCAAACATTGCCATGTCATCCAACTCATATTCTTGAACATACAAAAGAGTCATCAAACATCATGCCAAGTCCTTCAAGCCAACCATGTCATCCACAATCCCTTGATCCAATTCAAGAGTCATCCCCTTCCACCCCCATTCAAATAAGTCATGAGGTATTTCAAGAGCACAATCCTAAACATGAGAAAACATTACCCCCTCATCCACATAAAGATCAACACCCTCCTAATGATTCTATTCATAACATACCTAATACTATTCATGATCAATCTTCCATCTTTGATCAAGATCCCTTTTATGATCAAGAAGACCATGATGATCCTCTTAGCCAACTTTATGCATTCCATGGTCAAGAGCTTTCCACCTCATCCATCCATGATACACAAACATCCACTTCCCTTGATGAGACATATGCCTCCCAAGCACACATAGAAGATCAAACAAATATCTTGGATCTAAGTGAACACAATACTAATCAAGATCCTAATGATCCTCCATCACCCACTATCGACCCCATTGCAAGTCCTCCATGCTATCCTATTGGTCTCTCCACCCTCATTCATGAATGTTCCTCCTTAGAACAACAACAAGCATTATCTTCTCCATTCAATAATGAACTTGTGTCTAGTATTTCACTTACACCTAATCCCATTGTCCATTGCACACTCCAAAACATGAACCACCAAGGTAAAGGTCTAGACCTTCATGAAAAAGGTATTTTGGAGCCTATACATGTCAAAGTCCCTCCACGCTTTTATGACCTTGGACCTACACCCCAAGGACAACAACCTAAAGATGTTGGTACTTCCTCCATACATCCTAAGTCCACTTTCCATCATAAAGCCTATCATATCCCTAAAACATATGTTGCCATCCCTCCTCCGTCATCTTACAAATGTCAAAAGCATGTGACCATACACCTTCCACCATCAAATCTACCACCATTGCTTCCAACTCCCAATATCCCTCCATCTAATCTACCTCCACTTCTCCCAACACCTAATATCCCCATTATCCAATCCCCTTATCCCTCCATCCATAAATACCCTAACATTCCTAATCATGACCAAAAAATGCACACATTGTCTAAACATAAAGCTTCCACTCATTCCACCAAACCCAAGGGATTCAAAAATAAAAACGTGGATGCCTCTACACCTAAATTCAAAATTTCTAAAGGTCCTAATGTCTTAGCATACAATTGCAAAATATCAAAGCCAAGTACATCTAAAAAGCTATACAAGCCCATACCTCCAAAAGAAAAGGCCAAAACTAAAATGATTTGGGTACCTAAGCAAAAAGAAATCAAGTCAAATGAGGCATCTACATCACAAAAATCCCAACCATCCACTTCCATCCCACATTCTCATTCCATTCAAAAGTCTCAAATTCCTAAAACCCACAAAAAAAATAAAAATCATAAAAATACTAAGTCTATGTGGGTACCAAAAGCACTACATCCCCCATCTCCTAAGCAAACATCTCCATTGCTTCCTACACCCCATCCAAATCAAAAGCTTCAATATTTATCACAGTGTGTGCAACCATTGGTCATGGTTCCCTTCCATTTCACAACAATCCCACATACCTCCATCTCCCAATCCTTCACGCACTATCCTACATATCTTCCCAATCACCTCCCTATGGTCCATGCTTTTGCATAAACTTTTCATCCATCCTTTTGCACAAGTCCTATTCAATCCACATCATCATCCACTATTCACAATCCATTCTTGTATAAGCCCTTCATAATCTACCATCTACCTAATTCATCCCTTTCATGTCATCCCTTACCAACATCTATGAACATAATGACATTTGACATGGTCCATGCAATTACATCCATATCTAGTGGGACTATCACCTTTCATGCAACTAGACATTTGAGTCTCTCCCATCCATATTCACCTTCTCCTATCCAAAAGTCAAAAATCTAAAACAAAAAAAAAAGAAAAAAAGAAAAAGTAAAGAGAAATCCCTTCGTCCAACGGTGAAAACCTGGTAAACAAGCACCCTGGATAAGTACCATGATGAAAACCTAGCAAATAGGCGTCATGTGTAGGTTGATCTTCTATGTCACTTACACTTGGGGGCACAATGTCTTATCTATCCAACCTATCCTTTTCATGTCATATCATTTCCATCCTACCTACCATTTTTAGCCATCATACATACCTATCATATCGAGTCCATTCATCCACCCTTCTTTTGATCTTGATGAAGATATAGGAGCAAAATGTTGAAACATGTCTTGGGTTTCTCTTGATATACCTCATCCTTCCAAACAATCATATCATTATCCTATTGTCATAAGTTTTGTCATGAACAATCCTAAGTATTGTACCTAGAATGGGGCATGTTATTCCTATACAACATGGTCTTTGGAAATCACATCCTTGCTCTCCTATGATGCATACATCCATTCCATTCACTATGACCTATCCATACCATCCACCCATCTATCATGAGCCTTTTATCCCTTATCCCATCACCCACCCTTTCATCCATCAATCCCATTTATCTCCTTGCACCTAGACTTGGTTTTCCCCTTGTCATTGGTATCTAGCACAAAGGCTACTCAAATTTTCATCCTTTGACACCTCAAAACATTTCAAAAATCCAAAAAAAATCAAAACATTCCAAAGTCCAAAAATCAAAACATGTCAAAATCCCAAAAATCAAAATATTTCAAAAATCCAAAAAAATCAAAACATTCAAAAGTCCAAAAATCAAAACATGTCAAAATCCCAAAAAATCAAAATATTTCCAAAAAATAAAAAGTTTCAAAAGTCAAAAAAATTAAAACATGTCAAAAATCCAAAAAAAAAACATTTCAAAATCCAAAACATCAAAACATTTCAAAATCCAAAAACCCCAAAATCCAAAAAATTCAAAAAGTCAACAAAATCCAAACAATAAAATCAAACCACTGTAAGAGTTGTTGATGAACTCGAGCACCCGGATCACCTGCAAAACCAAGATAAACCTTCTACACGAGAGCGCAAGAGATAAAATCTTGAGGAATATAGTGCAATAACAAAATGATGTTATATCACACACTAAATGATACAATATGCCTCAACTCTCCCTTGAATTGATTGAGTTAATATGAACTCATCTAGACTAGATAGGAGCTAGATCTGAACTTGATAGGAGGGAGAGGTGAGTGCAGAATATATAGTAGAATATGGGCAAATAATTCCAAGAGGGGTAATAACTCCCAAATAACCAAATTAGGTGGGAGTTATGCCTACTTGGAAAATGCCAAATAGGTGGCATAACCTACTCAAAAAGAGACAGATGAGTGGTTTTGTGAGGTGGCATATAAGGCCAAAAGAGGGTGTGAAACTCAACCACCCAAGTGTGAGTGGGAGCAACACATGTAACCGATGGATTACGCCACGTGTCCTCACATGAACCACATCTCCTATAACCTAAGGTATGCTTAATAATGTGTAGGAAAAATAATATTTAAAAACCTACACTAACACCCCCCCTTAAGCATAGCTTAGGTGGGTGAAAGGATGAAAGAATGCAAAGATGCAAATATGGGTCTCGACTACTAGGCCATGTTAGGTACCCATGTACAATGATGAAACCTCTCAAAACATGAGAAAGAGAAAACCCGTAGGACAAAAATCTCCCCCAAGAGAGAAGAAGAGAGACCATATAGTCCCCCAATGTAGAATCTCTTGCATTGTTGGTGAATGCTCGATACAAGAAGCTGAAGATGATCCAAGATCATTGAACACTATTTCTCCCCTTAGGAAGAAAGAAAACCAAGGATGTATGCAAGATATCTTCCCATTCTTGAAAGGAATGTGAAGGAAGAATGTATGATGTCTCCGAATTCTGTTCAAGTGTCTCCATGTTGATGTCGAAAGATGTCACCATCAAATCAAGTGTTCTAGGCCACGCTGTAGAAGATGAAAATCCAGAACCTAGTGGAGATGGATGTAGAACAAAATTTGAAGACAAAGATATCTCCTTTGAAGACAAATGTGGCTCCTCCAAATGCTGCTCAAAAGTATCCATAATCATGCCAAACTGTAATGAATGATCATGTGGAGAATGAACAAGAGGATACAAAGGTTCCTCTAGAACAACTGAAGAAGAATCAACTTCATCAAAGAGAAGATGAATGTCATGAATTGTGTCTCCCAAGTCTGAAATATGAGACTCTATGAACAAACCTGCAATGTCTGTCAAGTAGTCATCTGAAGTAGCTATATCTGGAAGACAATGTGTATCTTGCTGCACTGAATCACAAGAAGCCATGAATGTAGCAACACAAGTATCTTCAGATGCAATAATAGATGAGGATGTGATCTCAATAGGAGGAGGAGAAGCAGGAAGAGAAGTCTCTTTGTCAACTAGACATTCAAGACATTTATTATCCTCAAGCTCCTCTAAAGTATCATCATCATAGGGTATATTATTAGCATCATCAAGGGGAATTAAACAATCTGCAACAGGATCATCTGGGAATGGAGAGATATGATGGTCTCCAAAAATCTCCCAAATCTTGGTCCAAAGTGTGTGTGGGCACTCAATATGTGAGATCTCCACATAAATATCAACACCAATATATGTACCAATTAATCCTATAATGTGATCATTATTATTACCCCAAACTGATTGCTTCCAAGGTGTGTCTGGTTCAGGTATGAGCCCATAAAGGTATGGCAAGAGCTTAAGCCACCTGAGATGTGTCAGGATTCCATTCTTCCAAGACTCATAATTATCCTTATTCAACATTACCACAGAAGGATGAATAGAAAAACCCATGAAGAATCAACTACAAGATTACCCCCAAAAATTCACTCAATCATGACCCCCCCAGAAAAATATAATGGTGGCACTTTATAATTAGTGCATTTACAATTCTGGAGTTGTTTTTCAGAGTTTTTCAAGTGTCCAAAATGGACTCAAATACTGAAAGTACAATTAAATCTCAAAATTAGAACCTCAAAATAGTACCAATGTATAGTTCTCAAAAAACTATCAACTTTCAAAAAAATAATCACCTCGATCCGAGGTCATATGTGAAAGTTATAGCCATTTGAAGTTCCAAAAACGAGAACTGTCCTTCAGATCTGCTGATAAAACTTATTTTCTGGAAAATTCAGATCACTTGAGCAAAAACGGATCATACCACTGCAAAGCCTGCGAAATTCTAACCCAAATCAAAAAAAAATTCTCTAAAAAAGGAGCTCGTATGACTGAATTATGGCCCTCCAAAGATTGACTGCAAAATCAAAAATGCAATTGGAAAGGGGGTCTGCTGAAATGTTCCGATTTAATTTCTGCAAAATATACAACCTGTATGCAGAAACTAGCAATGACCTAGATGATTTTTTTCTGCTATGAACAAAACCCAGATGGCGGATTTTCTTTAAAATATACAGAAAATATGGATCTAGTGTAAAAAAAACGCCTTTAGCAACATAAAACGACCCCAACAACCAAAAAACAGCATGAAAAGGTAGAATCAACTACTTAAGACAAGTAAAGGCATGCTGCAACCTGCAATACTGATTAAAAACACACAAATCTCTCAAATTTGAGAAGGGGCTTGCAGATCTGACGCTCTGATACCATGTAAGAGTTGTTGATGAACTCGAGCACCCAGGATCACCTGCAAAACCAAGATAAACCTTCTACACGAGAGCAACAAGAGATAAAATGCAGGAATATAGTGCAATAACAAAATGATGTTATTATCACACACTAAATGATACAATATGCCTCAACTCTCCCTTGAATTGATTGAGTTAATATGAACTCATCTAGACTAGATAGGAGCTAGATCTGAACTTGATAAGAGGGAGAGGTGAGTGCAGAATATATAGTAGAATATGGGAAAATAATTCCAAGAGGGGTAATAACTCCCAAATAACCAAATTAGGTGGGAGTTATGCCTACTTGGAAAATGCCAAATAGGTGGCATAACCTACTCAAAAAGAGACAGATGAGTGGTTTTGTGAGGTGGCATATAAGGCCAAAAGAGGGTGTGAAACTCAACCACCCAAGTGTGAGTGGGAGCAACACATGTAACCGATGGATTATGCCACGTGTCCTCACATGAACCACATCTCCTATAACCTAAGGTATGCTTAATAATGTGTAGGAAAAATAATATTTAAAAACCTACACTAACAACCACATCACTTCTTCTCATCAATCTAATCATTATCATCAAAATCATTCCAATCCAATCATTCATCCATTCATCCATACATCAAATCATCTTCAAATCAATTCAAGCAATAATTCAAATGCAAGTCAATCCTTAATCCATACCAATCAAGTCAATCAATCTTGTCAAATTATCCAATCACATCCTTTGGTCTTGATCCTAATCTTGTCGTAAACCAAATCAACCAATCAATCAATCAATTATCAGTCATCCTTGTGTTTCTCTAGGGATATGTCGCTCCCAACAATGACAACACTATCATCATCAATCAATCAATCAATCAACGGTTTACAGCTTGACAGGGGCACTTCCTTGTTTGTTTTTGTATTGAATTTGTGCATGCTTGCTTGTGAGTGTTAACATTTTATCTTGCATTTGTATCAAATCCGTATCATTCTAGCTAATATTCATATCTTGTGTATGTTGGAATATCTTTTTGCACTATCCTTTGCATCTAAGGTCATATCATACCTTTTGTGCATTAGGACTTTAATGCTCTAAGTCTACTTCCTCATACGTTTAGACAAGGTTGTATTATGCTGGGGCATGAGACACATCATCACCTTGGTCCTTATATCTTGGTGTATAACGTCTAGTGCTAAATCAAACATCATGGTTGCTCACCTTCATTGCAACATAATGTATCATTCCTCTCCTTCATCCACTTCCTATCTTGCATCATTCGTCTTATCCCTCCTTATCATTTCATTTCGAGAGCCTACCCGTGTTTGTTCAACCCGCCTATCCTCTCGAGGGGGCATCATCATTCCATCATCCTATCTTTATATCATTATCCTTTCTTCTCTATCCATACCTTAACTTCTTTGAAATGATGTTACTCGACAAAAAACTATCATCTCGAACATCATCTCAAAGAGGGGCAAAATGTATGCATCTAAGAATGGTCACATTATAATAAGTTTGGTAATTAATTAAATACAAGTATTTAATTAATCTCCTAAAGTCGTCTACATATAAATAAATTTAATTATTTATTTATATTGTTCATTTTTATAATTCTACTATCTTAATTAAATAAATAATTTTATTTAATTAAGTATCATCCTCCTTTTCCCCTCTTAATTAAATTAAATAAATTCGATTATTTCTTTATATTAATTATCATATCATTCTAAAGTTTGAATATTTGAATATTCAAACAATGGAATATTCTCTTAACACCCCCTTCATCTCGTAGTTAAATTAAATATATTAAATATTTAATTTAATGTCTTTTTCACTCCACAAATAATTAAATATTTTTAAATATTTAATGCCTTCTAAATTCACCTCTCACATAATTAAATACTGCTTATTTAATTATGCAAGTTTCTAAATCCATCTTCACATATAATTAAATAAATTAATTTATTTAATTATGAATTTCATTTTAACTCATCCTTCAAAACGGAAACTTTCCTTCGGATCTGAATGGAAAAAAATGAAGAAAAGGGAAACCTTCCATCTTCTCTTCCACTTTCGAAAATCTCTTACTATTCATCTTACCAAATTGAATCTCAACCGTTGATCTTTGCCAACTAAGGTTTTTGCCTTCGAAAATCTATAAATCTAACCTTTCACAAGCCATTTGGATCGAATCTTCAGACATCCGCATTCTGCCAAAATCATTCCTCAATCTTTCATTCGTTTCTATCATTCTCCATCTGTCATCATATCAAGTCGTTATGCTGCTGAAGTGAACAACTAACATTCCTCCATTATCAACCTTCAAAATCTGGTATTCTTAGTATAGTATGCATTTATTTTTAAATCCCGTTCTTTAGTAGTCATTTTGTGGAGCTTAGCATACAAATCGGAGAGCTTTAGCAAAAATACTGGAGATAGAGGACAATGGGACGTCTTCAAAGGAGCTACTGCATTGAGAGTTTGTTTTACTTTGTTTAATCATTTTTCCTTTGATTTAAATTTTCATTGGTGTGCTTGAATAGTATTTATCTCATTTTAATACGCATATTTTTGATCACACACATACAATTATAGGCGAAAATCTAGAGCAAAACTTAGAGAAACTACTAAAATACTTGCAACATATCTACTTGATAATTTTCTCAATATCCTTAAAATATACAACCAATAACTTGTATCCATGACACTAATGACAACAAAAATCAATTGATAACCAATCGATCGGTTGACATCAATGACAACACCTTCAATCTTTCCATTCTTACAAAAATATCCCCCTTTTTCATTGATGGCAACCCATGATGTGAAAATCCATCAAGGACACCATACATCTTTAAATACACTTCTCAAGATTTTTTTTTTGTTTCTTTCTATTTCTCACCCTTAGTAGATAGTCTTTTATATTATTCATCTTTCATTTACATGCTTCCTCTCCTTTTTCACATACTTCTCCTTTTCCACATGCTTCCTCTCCCCCTTTGATATCAATGCCAAAGGTAACATATATTTTACATTTATTTCCCCTTTGACATAGAAAATAGAATACACACAATGACAAGACACGACACTACTTGCTCCCCTTGAGAGGTAGCCACCAAAACATCAATCCAAAAGAAAGATAGATCCATAGATCCACCAAACTGATGCATCTCCATATGCATCTAGTTCAAGAAAGGAGGGGCAATGACCCCTAACTTCTCTCAAAGATACTCAAAAGTATCTTTAGGAAGAGCCTTCATAAATATATCAACCACTTGATCCTTTGTTGGAACATTCTCAATTTTTACTTCATTCTCCATGAAATTCTCTCTCAAGAAATGATATTTGATAGATATATGCTTCATCCTCGAGTGTATCATAGGATTATTTAAAATGTTAGTTGCACTTGTATTATCACAAAAGATAGAAATAGGATCATCATACACCACTATAATATGTTTCAATGTTTGTTTCATCCATATAACTTGTGTATAGCAAGATGCAATAGTAATATATTCAACTTCAATAGTAAACAAGGAGATTGAATCTTGCTTTTTACTCAACCATACCACCAATCTACAACCAATAAAGAATGCACCACCACTTGTACTCTTTCTGTCATCTATACATCTAGCCCAATCTGCACCTGTATAAGCAGTTAGAGTAAAGTCAATATCTCTAGGATGCCATAATCCATAATCTAGAGTGCCATTCAAATATCTGATTATTGTTTTAATAACATCATGTGTTTCCTTAGGATCTTTTTGAAATCTATCCAAAAGAAAAACAACATGCATAAATATAGTAGTCCACCAACCATAGATCTATACTTTCTCTGATCAGCCTTAGGTGAATTGTCATCTTTACCCAATTTGCAACCAGTCACCATAAGAGTACATATTGGTTTGAAACCATCCATCCAAAACTTCTTCACCATCTCTTTCACATACTTAGACTGTGAAATAAAAATTCCTTTCTTTGTCTGATTGATCTATAGGCCAAAAAATAAATGCATCTCTCCCAACATAGACATTTCAAATTCTTTTTGCATCTCTTCCGTAAACATATTGCACATATTTTCATTTCCTCCAAAGATAATGTCATCAACATATACAACTACAATCAATATTTTTTCATTTTCAATCTTAAAATACCAATTACTATCCATTGTACCTTTGTTGAAACCTTGCCAAGTCAAATATCTATCCAACCTTGCATACCAAACTCTAGGAGCTTGCTTCAATCTATATAAAGATATCTTCAATTTGCACACCATATCTAGTTTCTTTGACAATTGGAATCCTTCTAGTTGTTGCATGTAGACCTCTTCTTCTAGCTCACCATTCAAAAATGTTGACTTAACATCCATTTGATATACCTTGAAATATTTATGAGTGGAAAATGCTAAGAAAATCCTTATAGCTTCTATTCTTGCTACCGGAGAAAAATTTATGCCTTCTACTTGTGAGTAACCTTTACACACAAGCCTTGCTTTTTTTCTAACCACTTCTCCATTCTCATTCAACTTATTTTTGAATACCCATTTTGATCCAATAATCTTTTTATCTGTTGGTCTTGGGACCAATTCCAAAGTTTGATCTTTCTCAATCTGCGTAAGTTCTTTCATAGCTTCCATCCAATGTTCATCTTTACATGTTTCACTTACAGTCTTCGGTTCAATCTCAAAAATTAAACATAGATTAACTTCAACAACAACTCTACTTCTAGTTAATGATCCTTTAGTCTTGTCTCTAATAATCTAACTTTCTGAATGATTCTTTTGTACATATCTAGGTGTCCTAGGCGACATCACCAGAGTATCTTCTTCTCTTTCATTTTGTTCATTCTTCTCTTCTTGCTCATCATTTTCCCGTTCTTACACAATCTCTTCAATTCTTATGCAATCAAGTTCATCAAATTCATATCCATCAATGTCAATTGAATTCGTCACTATCTCATCAACCTTGACATTTGTACTTTCTACAATCTTTCTCAGCGTTTTATTGAAACATTTGTATGCTTTTTATTTTAGTACAATATCCAAGAAAAATTCCTTCATCACTTCTTTCATCAAACTTGCCGAAAGTTTCTTCATCTCTTCTGATATAACATTTTCTTTTGAATACCTTGAAATACTTAACTGTAGGAATTCTTCCAAACCATAGCTCATAGGGGGTCTTTTTACTATTTTCTCTTGCTTGAACTTAATTAAACTTCTTTCCAATAAAATTTCCAATAAACTTAAAAAAAAAGGTATGAATAGCTTCTTTTCAATAAACTTTCAGTAAACCAACCTCAATAATCATTGATCTAGTAGCCTTTTGAACTATTTTTTTTCCCTTTCAACAAATCCATTTTGCTGAGGACTTCTCAGAGCAGATAACTATATATTTATTCCATGCACTTCAAAAAACATATTAAACTCATGGGAGGTGAATTACCCACCTCTGTTAGACCTTAAGCATTTTATCTTCAATTTTACTTCATTTTTAACCATAGCTTTGAATGTCTTGAATCTATCTAATGTATCTGATTTCTTTCTAAGAAATGTAACCCATGTATATTTAGAATAATCATCAATCAAAATCATAAAGTACCTTTTACCTTGTAGACTTCTCACTCTTGTAGGACCATAGAGATCTACATGAATTGAATTTAGTAGACCAGTAGTAGACTGTTCCTTTGATCTATAGTGACTTCTTGCTTTCTTTCCAAATTGAAAATTCTCACAGATAGAATTAACATGCTTTGTAATTATTTATATATCTCTCATAGCTTGAATTACACTAATCCTTTCCATGTTATTAAAATTCATGTGACACATTCTTCTATGCCATAATTAGCTGTCATTAATCCGAGTCATAAAGCATCATCCATCAACACCCTTGAGTTGATAGATATTTCCTTTAGATTTCCCTCCTGCAATAATCAATGTTTTGGATCCTTTCTAGATCTCACACCTCTCATCCTTAAACACAATATCATATCCTTTATTCCACATCTGACCAACACTCAAAAGATTATGCCTTAATCCCTTAACATAGTACACACCATCAGTATTATGCTTTCCATCAAACTTATTGAACCTATCCCACAAATTTTAGCACCAGTATCATCTCCAACATAACTAAGCCTACATCATATTTTTCAAGCTTAAAAAACTTGCTTTTATCACCAATCATGTGATGTGAACAACCACTATCAACAACCCAATTGTCCTTTTCTTGTTTAGCATGTAGGGCATAGATAATAATGCTTCATTTTTCTCCTTCTCTAGAGGGCTTTCCTTCACCTACTTTTCAAAATTAGCAGAAGTAGGTTCATCCTTTATAGCCAAGAAAAAGCATCCATTATCATCAGGATCTTCATACTTAGAATCTTCATCAAATATGCTAGAATTCTCATTCACATAATATGCTTCACTAATCTTCTTTCCTTTATTTTCTTTCTCATATCTTTGTTTATTCCTCTTAGCTCTTTCCAGACACTTTGTAGCACAATGACCTATTTCTCCACAACTAAAGCATTTAAAGGGTAACTTTCCTTCATATTTATTAGAGCCTTTCCTCATCCTTTGTTAGGGGTTAGAGATGGCAGATCTAACAATTAAATGCAATTTTTATATAAAAACAAAGAAACTAAAACATACACAGAATAAATCATTACACAAAGAATTTAACGTGGTTCACCCAATCCAGGCTACATCCACCAAACCGCAACCATCCAATACTTTTATTATCTAGTAAAAACCCTATTACAATCTTGCGAATAATCATGTTTTTCATCATACTAAAATACCCATCTGAACCCCCTTTTTACCAAGCTTAGAAGCTTCCAGATTTTAGGGTTCTACAAAATCAGAATTTTCTTTTTCCATTGATTTTTCCCTTTTCTGGTGATCACGCAAAAAAGTAGGAAGAAAATTTTTCTCAGGGGCTGCCGCCCCTGAATCCCGCCCGGAGCCCAACCCGGCCTCGGACCCCAACAAGGATAGGGGGCTGGGGTGTACAGTATACCATGGGTTATACAGTATAGCATGATCAGTCGCCACATACCAACAATCTCCCACTTGGAGACTGATCAGGCTCCACACCACCACAATCTCCCACTTGGAGACTGATCCTGGATGACACTACTGCAATTACGGCTCTCACTGGAAATAAGTACCTTGGACCTTGCTGCTTTGTTATACTTGAATTCAACCTTGAAGACCAACCGAAGCTGAAGAGGAGCTTAGCTTCTCCCTTGTCGCTGCCTTCGTAAACATATCTGCTGGATTGACATATGTATGTATCTTGTCCAAATTAACCTGTCCATCCTCCAACACTGACCGAATGAAATGATATCTCAACTGGATGTGTTTTGTTTTAGAATGCAGAGCAGAATTCTTTGCAAGATGTATAGTAGTTTGGCTATCTGTAAACAAGTAATTTCTAGCCTGTTGTTTTCCCAACTCATCCATGAAAATTTGCAGCCATATCATCTCCTTTGCCGCCTATGTTGCAGCAACATACTCTGTCTCTGTGGTGGATAAAGCAACCACCTTCTGCAATCGAGAAATCCAACTCACTGTTGTCCCACCAATTGTAAATACATAACCTATGGTACTCCTCCTGGTATCTATATCCCCTGCTAAATCTGAGTCAACATAACTTTTTAAATTAGTATTAGAGCCCCCAAAACATAAACAATTATTGGATGTACCTCTCAAATACCTGAGAATCCATTTTACCACATTCCAATGCTCAACTCCGGGATGACTCAAATACCTGCTAACAACTCCTATAACATGTGCAATATCTAGTCTTGTGCATACCATGGCATACATCAAACTACCTACAGCTGAAGCATATGGTACCTTGGACTTTTTTTCTTCCTCCTCTTGTATCTTTGGACACATATCCTTAGTCAATTTGACATGACTAGGAAAAGGTGTGCTAACAACTTTTGCATTCTCCATATGAAATCTCTGCAACACCTTTTCAACATAATTAGCCTAAGATAAAAACAATTTTCTATTTTTCCTATCTCTATGAATTTTCATACCAAGGATTTTTTTTGTTGCCCCCAAATCCTTCATAGCAAAAGACTTTGCTAACTGTTGTTTCAACTCTTTTATGTGGTCCATGTTAGACCCATCTACAAGCATATCATCAACATATAAACACAGAATAATGTAGCTATCATTATCCAACCTCTTAAAATAAACACAATGCTTAGAATTACACCTATTGTAGCCTTGCTCAGCCATAAAACTGTCAAATTTCAAATACCATTGCCGAGGTGCTTGCTTCAAGCCATATAAACTTTTATTCAATCTGCACACTAGTTTCTCCTTACCTTTGACCTCAAATCCTTATGGTTGTTCCATATATATTTCCTCTTCCAAATCACCATGGAGAAAGGCTATTTTAACATCAAGTTGTTCTAAATACAAATCTTTACCAGCCACAATACTTAAAACAATGAATAGAAGTCATTTTAACAACAGAGAAAAATCTCATCAAAATCAATACTCTTTTTCTGTGCAAATCCCTTTACAACTAATCTATCTTTAAATCTTTTCTTACCTCCATCCTCCTCTTTCAGCCTATAAATCCATTTGTTTGGTAAAACCTTTTTCCCTGCAGGCAACTTGCATAATTCCCAAGTCTATTTTTCCAAAGAAGGAGTCCATTTCTTCTTTCATTCCATGCTCCCACTGAACCTTGGTACACCTGCATAGCTTCATCATAATATTCTAGTTCACCAGCATCGTTAACGAATAGTATACAAAGAGGGAGAGAATCTTTCGGAGGTCTACTTAACCTTGAAGATCGCTCAACAGGAGTTTGTGGTATTTGTTGCTGCTATTGTTGCCTAGATGAGGAACCACTAAAACATCATTGTTGGGAATATCATCCAACACTACATAATCTTTTTCTTTCTTCTCATGCTGAAGCAATAGATCTTTGTACAACACTTTCTCATTGAATATGACATCCTGCTTCTCACAATTTTCTGATTTTCAAAATCCCAAAGCCTATAACCAAATTCATCAATGCCATATCCAACAAATACACATTTCTTTGATTTTGCATCAAGCTTGGTTCTATTTTCAGAATCTACATGTGCAAATGTTTCACAACCAAAGGTTTTGAGAAAATAATAACTCACCTTCTTACCTTTGCATGCTTCCTATGGAATACCACAACCTAGAGGATTAGAAGGACCTCTATTGATTAAATAAACATCAGTGTTTATAGTCTCTGCCCACATTTTTAATGGCAGCCCAGCATGCAATCTCATAGTCCGTGCACGCTCCATTATTGTCCTATTCATGCGCTCAGCCACTCCATTTTCCTGTGGAGTCCTTGGAACTATTTTATGCCTACGAATACCATTAGAGGAACAATAATCTTCAAACTCTTTACTGCAATACTCACCACCATTATCAAATCTGAGACATTTTATATTTTTACCTGTCTCATTCTCAACCAAGCTTCTCCATTTTTTGAAAGTTTCAAATACATCAAATTTCTGCCTAAGGAAATAAATCCATACCTTTCTAGTTGCATCATCAATGAATGTAACATAATACAGAGAGCCACCAAGAGAAGATACGGAAATGGTCCCCATACATCCGTATGCACAAGCAATTTCTCATCTTTCTTTTGCTTCCCATCCTTGAGAAAACTAACTCTCTTTTGTTTTCCATACACACAACTTTCACAGAAATTCATATTAACACATTTTAGACCTGGTAAAACATTATTTGAATGAAGTACTTTCATACCTTTTGCACTCATATGCCCAAGTCTATTATGCCACAGTGCTGATTTAGAGTCCACAACAACTATACGATCTTCTACCTGCTTAACTACAACAATTGTTCTTGAACATTGACCCTTTTTCTGTAACAATTAAAGTAGAAGGAACAATATGACCTGTACAAAGATATAAGGTGCCTACTTTCACACCTTTTGCTACTACTAAGGCACTCTTTGTGACCTTCCAATTTTTATCACTAAATGTAACAACACAACCTTCATCATTTAGTTTCCCTACTGAAATTAAATTTCTGCTTAAATTTGGAACATGCCTTACCTCACGTAGTAGCCAATGATTCCCATTCTGCAACTTAATCTTGATTCTTCCCTTTCCAAAAATATGACAGGGTTCGTTATCTTCTAAATAAACCAGCCCAAAATCCCCTTGGATATAATCAAGAAAATAACTTCTATGGGGGGTAGCATGAAATGAAGCCCCTGAATCTAACACTCAAGAATCATTAGCATTATCAAGGGAAAGGATCAAAGCATCCTCATCAGATTTATTACTTACCACATTAGCCTCTTTGCGTCCTTCCTTTTTGTCTCCATCTTTATTTTTCTGAGACCAACAATCTTTCTTCAGATGACCTAGCTTACCACAGTACCAGCAATCCCTCTTGTCTCTAGATTTGGGACCTTTTGTCCTTTGATTTTCCTTGTGACTTCCCAAGATTTCTAGAATTGTTTCCTCTCTCCTTTGTTCTGCCCCTGCTTTCTACATTCAAAACACTGCCTGATGTGGATGTTCCACCTGAGCTTTTCCTATGAATTTCTTCGCTCAAAATAACACCAACAACATCATCAAACTTCAATGTATTCAAACTAGAAACATAATTGCTAACAGCCATTACCAAGCTATTCCAACTTTCAGGCAAAGAACACAGAATCAAAAGAGCCCTAACTTCTTCATCAAAGTTTACTTTTACAGAAGTTAATTGACTGGTGACCATATTAAACTCATTTAAATGATTAGTAATTGACCCACTTTCTACCATTTTCATATTAAATAAACGCTTCATAAGAAATACCTTATTTGAAGCGGAAGGCTTTTCATATAACTTTGCCAGAGTTTCCATCAACTCTTGAGTTGTCTTTGTTGTAATATTAAATGCCACCAATTGTGCTAGGCACAAACAAATACTGCCAAGAACCTTTCTATCCAAGATCTCCCAGTCCTCATCTGACATTGCTGTAGGTTTCTTGGCTTTCCCTTCCAATGGTCGCCATAAATCCTTCTGATAGAGATAGTCCTCCATCTGCATCTTCCATAACTGATAGTTCTGCCCATTAAACTTCTCAACCTTCTTACCCTCGTCTGCCATTTCTCCCACTCAACTGTGAGACTCCCACTCAGCCGTGAGACTTTCCTACAGATGATAATCGAAACACAACTCGCTCTGATACCACTTGTTAGGGGTTAGAGATGGCAGATCTAACAATTAAATGCATATTTTATATAAAAATAGTGAAACTAAAACATACACAGAATAAATCATTACATAGAGAATTTAACATGGTTACCCAATCCAAGCTACATCCACCAAACCACAACCATCCAATACTTTTATTATCTAGTAAAAACCCTATTACAATCTTGTGAATAATCGTGTTTTTCATCATACTGAAATACCCATCTGAACCCCCTTTTTACCAAGCTTAGAAGCTTCCATATTTTAGGGGGTTGGGGTGTACAGTATACCATGGGCTATACAGTATAGCATATCAGTCACCACATACCAACATCCTTCTCACAAAGTTAGCTTCTATTTCATCAAAGTTTTCTTCATCTAGATCTTCAGCTTTTGTATCCTTAAAAGCATTTTTTGATTTGCATCCATTCCTCAGACTTGACTTTCTCATCTCATAAGATGTCAAAAATCCCAATAACAGATCTTTAGTGCAAGTCTTATAATCTATACTCTGTTCAATAGCACACAACTTCTCATTGTAAGCATTAGGGAGAGTTCTAAGATTCTTCTTTACAATTGTTGTCTCATCTACAGTAACACCAAGTCCTCGCATTCTAGCCACTATCTCATCCAATCTATGTACTTAAGCTTTAACATTTTCATCTTCAGACATGTAGAAGCTCAAACTGTGTCTCCAAATTCTATAATTTTGCCTCTTTAACTCTTTCACCACCTTCATGCAACCTTTCCAAAGCACCCTAGACTTCCTTCACAATCTTCAAATTTTAAACCTTAATTAACTTAGAATGTACCAAATTGTTCTTCAAAATGTATGTCACCTTATTGTTTGCTTCATATGCTTTAATCTCACTAGTCATGATCAAACCATTAACAAGAGTGTAAGGATTCTTGTAAGCTTTCTCCACATCATATCCACAACACTCCATATATTCTTCCATCAATATTTTGTTGATAACATATTTAGTTCCATTAAACCTCGAATAATCATAAGCCATCTTGCCAATCATCTTAGACCTTCCTCAAGTGGTTAAGCTCTTCACCAAGGAACCAAGCTCTGATACAATTGTTGTACAATAAAATTGAGAGGGGGTTGAATTAGGTGTCACATATTTAAAATTTAATTCATTCACCAGAATTAAACCTTAACATTGCTTAGCAAATTAAACATTAAATACTAGTGCAAAAACTGAAAACCATCATATAAACCCAATAACACTAGATTTACGTGGAAAAACCATGATGAGTATTAACTCACACTATAAAGAATATCAAAACCAATTACAAGAGACTCACTGCCTAAGAAACAAGGATCGCTACCAAAATAAGGACTCACTGTCCAATAGGGCTAACAACTCAAAGCGCTAGCTGACAAAGATACAAAGAAGATAAAGAAGACTTGTTACAAAGAGAAGAAAAACTCAATGCATCAAAGGATTCAACCATAGTTCGCTCAATCCACTTGCAAACATGCATGAATGATAGAGTGCACCCTTAGCTCATTACTTCCAGAAACTCAACACTTAGGCTTCACATTGATCTGCCATACTCACATCATACACACAAATTGATTCACACTTATCTCTATTCTCTTCCACTCTTCTCTCTATTTTCTTTGTCCTCTTCTTTGCTTCTTCTTCCCTAACTTGTTATGCATTTATAGTATCTTCAACTTTGAAACATATCCAAAGTCATCCATCCAAATTCAAATTCAAATTAGGTTAGTGCCAAAAAATTCTAGCTTGGAATTAGAATGAGGGTGACCCAAACACACACTTTATCAAGACCCAAATAGATCCAACACACTTTTCTAACTCTGAAAGTAGTATTTCACACAAGGTTGGCCAAACTAGTGTAAAACACATAGAACAATTAAGCATGAACTTTCTAGATACCAAAATCATCTTGAATACAATCAAAATAATTCAACTCTAGAACCACAAGTCACAAGTCTTCATCAAAGAGAAATCCAAACCAATAATTTTTGTCCTGGACCTCAACCAGAAACACAAAAACCCATAGTTCACAACTGGTGAACATAACTCGTACTGTACAATGAATAAATAGCCAAAAATTAGGATATAGTAGCTTCCAATGACCATGATCAACATATCTAAACCATACAAATATAGGAGTAAATCTAGAGAAAAACCTAGAGCAACTACTGAAACACTTGCAACATATCTTCATTACAATTTTCTCAATATCCTCGACGTATATAGCCAATAACCTATATCCATGACACTAATGACAACAACAATTAGTTGATAACCAATTGACCAGTTGACATCAATGAAAACACCTTCAATATTTCCATTCTTGTAACAAAAGTGTGAATGTACTGATTTTATTCTTTTGCAAGGATGGGGATCCCAATTAAACAACACTTTGAGGAGAAATATTAAAAACAACAAATCAAACCCAAAATGCAATCTACAACTTGGATATTTAAGATTAAATTCAAAATAAGAAGCAACGGGAAATCAGATCACATATCAGAGAGAGGTAAGATGATGTGTACAAGTCACCAAAAATCAATTTTGAAGCTAAATTATGACTCATTCACCTAGGGGAAAATGAGTCTTGAGTTAGGATTTGTCTGCAACTTTAGGAGCCTTTGCTATAGATCTAAATCTCTCAATATTTCCAAGTTTCAGGTTTGAAAAGCCATAAATAATTTTTGAAAGTTAGTTTTTGTGAGATGACAACTTTTGTGACAACGTTTGCAACTTTGACAAGTTCTTCAATTTTTCTCTTCAAGATATTTTCAAGATTTCTTCCATCTAAATATGCAAACACAAATCAAGAGGGAAAAATGTTTTATTTTTGGTCAATGGGGGTTTGCCTTGGTCAAACACTATTTTGGTAATTAAACCTTGAAATGAAATGAAATAGCATGAAATGAATGATGAATGAACAAATGAATATGACAACTCACCAAACCCTTGAATAAACCTTGGAATGTAGATATGCAAATTTCATGAAATGGATTCAATGGATGTGGATCTTGATCTTGAAACTTGACTTGAGATAATGCTTTGAATGCTTGAATGGATCTTGAAACCTACATCACCATATTAGCTCCAATAACATGCATGATGCAAGAATAATTTTATGACTATTGGATCTTGATTTCTACAATAATTCTTCAATAAATTTTCTCTTGAATGCCTTGAAAATGCTCTTGATCATCAACTTCGCTATAGGAGTGCTTGCATAAAAAATAATCTTCTTCTAGGTGAAACATAGTGAAATAACCTTATATTTATAGATATGCAACCTTAATTTCCCAAAATTCAAATATCACAAGCTAACATCTAAATATGGATTTGAATATGTTAAAATACTGCCAAAAACATAATTTGAATTAAGATCCTAAGTCTAATTAAGGACCCATTTTCCCATGGGCAAATGGGTCCTAGGTCACTCACCTAGGACACACATTACTCAATGAGAAGTGTTATGTTAAGGTATTAATGAATGCATAATTTTCTCTTCATAAAATACAATTAATTAGGCTTGGATTTGAATTAAAGAGTTCAAAAAAGGAAAATTGAGCTTAATTTATTAAAGGGGCCCTATTTATAAGTGTGAAAGTGTAAAGGGGTACACTTTACAACACCAAAAATAAGACACAATAAAGTCAATTTTAATTAATAAGGCCCTAAACTTAATGTGAATATGTAAAATACATATTACAACACTGAATTAAGGTATAATTAAGTTAATTTTAATATTAATTCCAAATTAGTGTGAAAATGTAAAGGGATACATTTTTCTACACTACAATATAGAAAGCAGTGATATATTCGTTAGGGTGCTACTTACCATCTCCATAGAACAAGGGAATGTTCTTGAACAAAGTCTGAGGAAGTTCATGTAGAGGGGTATGTGCAAGATCATCATGGAAAAAACAGGCCCTTAAGTGGCAAAAAAATCAAAAAAATCAGAGTTAGGCAACTTGACATAAAAATTTGAATAAGTTATCTATATTATTTAAAAAATATGTAAGAATAGAATCTATAGAAAATTGAATGTAGTTTCTAAACTACTAGGTTTGTTTTAAAAAAAGAAATCTATTTGGTGAAATTTTGAAATTTCAATGTAGTAGTACTTAAATTTTAGTGAAAAAATAAGAAGTAGGTGTCTATCCGACCACCCTAAACCACAATAAAATGATAATATATTTTATAAGATTTAGATATAAGTAGAGGACTCATGTCGGATGTGATGCATATTTTTTGTAATTTTTCCAAGTAAATAATTAATTATGAATTTTTATTACAAATTTTAAAAAATATAAAAACTCCTATGTCCACCACCTTAACTTGGCCAAAACTTCATAAAATTCAATTTTCTTTTTTTCAATCCTATAGTATGCAAAGCATAGAATGTGACACGTGTTTTGGATTCAAAAAATGTGATACCATTTGAAAGATATAGATGTTTTTCAATCAGTCTATCAATCAAGACTTTATTCATAATTTGAATAGAAAATGAATAATAATTTCTTAATAAATTCAAAGTAAAACATAATTTATATTGGTGGAAAGATGAGAATCTCCTTTAAAAACCCTTTTTTTCATCAATTTTGGGTAAAAAAAAATTGTTAGCCACACCCCCATCATGATCCTACACATACCCAGAGGTGCAGCCAATCTGAAGGGACCAAAGGTGTTACCCCAAGGATTGGGAGGTGTCGAGCTACCATTATGCCTTGATTGAAAGGGGGAATGACCAAACTTTGAACTAATGTTATAGGTTCAACTCTTTGAATACTAGAAGCTTCACTTGGGAGGAATGATCTTACTCTTCAAGGAGGAAATCTCCTTGTGTGTTGAAGTGGTGACCTTTTCCATAGAGGAAAATGATCAAAAGTATATTTACACAACTCAAAAATAGGATCAATTTGATCTTGCACCCTTTGAATACGTATATAGCTTAGAATTGTCATCCAAAATGAACTCTTGCCAAAGAAATGAAAATAAACAATAAAAATATATTTATAAATCACAATAAGACATATATATACTTTTCTACTTCAATTGAAAGCATGAGGCTTTGGTTGCATGCTCGTATCCCCAGTAGAGTCGCCAAAAAACTATTAGGTGAATATTTTGTAATCCATTTAGCAATTATAAAATAGTAGGTTCAACCACAATTATGATGAGAAATTAATCTCTCCTCTCATAAAGGGGAGGCTCCCTTATTGAACATAACTAAATCAACTAGTAATTAAACTAAGATTATGTACACTACAACTATCCATAGGGGTGTTTCCATCATCATATTTTTTTCTTTTAGAATAGATGTTTCCTTTCACAAAATTATAATAGTATTCCCTTGATGTTTACAAAAAGTAATAAGCTACAAAACACTAGTTGGAGCAATAATGGCCTATATCCAACTCAGTTAGACATAAGAATAACTAGAGCAACTGTACTAGAAAATGATGATAACAAGAAAATCCACAAAAGCACAAAGTCTTTTGTTACTTTTCATGATGATTAGAATGGAACAAGAGTGATATGTGTTGTATCCCAAAAGTATTTTAACGCATTCCATGATAAGATCAAATAAACAATGGTAACAACTAGCAGCTCAGAGTCTCGAAGTTATTCCCAAAAATGATTCTAAAAGGTAACAAGTGTAGCAAGTTGTAGCTCAAAGACTATCAATGGAGAACACCAAAGGTCCACAAGAACATTTCCAATAATCATAGCACAAAGGCTTCGATTTATTAACTAAATTCATACGCAAACACATAAATCTCCAAACACAATATTGTAGCTCAAAGTCTATCAATATCAAATTTGAATTCCCTTCAACAATAAAATATTACGCCACTTTATAAACCAATTTCAAGATAATATGATAAGAGAGGCATAATAATAATCTTACACACAAAAAATATGCTCCAAAACAATGGTTGGAGGGAAATTCACTTCTGGGTGATCCCACAATAGTGGTTTACACTTTTTGGGACATTCTGATTTTTGTTGAAATCACATATTTTTAGAAAATATAATGATTTAAGCCTTGAAAATTTCCATTTAAAGGATTCCAATTGAAGAGGGTTTGATCAAACCACCTCAAATCAAACCTCCTTGGATAGAACCCTGCTAGTTTTAAACCATACCTATAACAGAGTCTCCTTCACACCTATCAAAATGCTAATAAAAACTAGTTTTGATTTACCTTTTGGGGGATCAAATGAATTCATTTAAAAATTACTTTTTGTAAGTCTATAGTCCTTATTATAAGCTTCCCAAAAATTATTATTTTAAATATATTTAATTTGATTATTATATTTATTTTTTATTTCTTGTCAATGTAGTTTTTCACTGAAAATCAAGCTCTTTGTTCTACACATGTGGAAAAATAGCAGATTATCAAACAAAAATTGAAAAATATCAGTGCACTAGATATTGATATCCCTGATCCAACAAAATAAATAAATTGAATTTTGATACATACAAAAAAAAGTTATGTTTTAGCCAATAAATCATGTCTAAATTGTAACTGGGTTGACTTTGAAACTTAATTAAGAAAAAAATACTCATTAAAATGCCATGAAACCAATTTCATGCACTAGATATCATAGTTACAAATTTAAATTAAAAAAATAGAATTTTATCCTTCATAGAAAAAAATTCATGTGTTATCTAGTAACATCACTCTTTAAAAATGGTGTTTATTGTTAAAAACTAGTTTTCAAAAGGGATGGAAAAAGAAGTGCAATCTGATTCCAAAAATTTATATATATATATATATATATATAGAATCTACAGAAAAATGTCACAAATCACTTATTTGCATCATCTTGAAATTCCTCATGGTTTAGCTACTATAGGTGCTCAAAAGTGAAGATTTAGTTAAAAAATCAGTTCAATGTCCAGTTTGGCCAAAAATTGTAAACCAGTATTGTGGGACCACCCTTCTTTTATTAATCAATTTTTGATATGCACATTCAACACAAAGATTAAAGCATGCTTCTCAAAATGGGAAAAATTTTGCTTCAAAAGATCAAAGGTCCATTTACAAAGAAACTAGACCTCATATATATAGAGGTGATTTTGAGAGAAAAATTAGGAAAAGCTAACCTACTTTGACTTATTCAACAACACAGTCCAACTTGATTAAGGACTCATGTTGTTTTTACATGTAATTACATTTTGGAAAATGACATGTAAAATATCAAAAACTATTTACATAAAGCATTAAAATAACTAAAAAAATAAACTAAGGGAAAAACAAGGCACACTCAACTTTCTCCACCATCTTTTCCCAAGAAATCTTCATATTTTTTCAGGACTGCTTGAACTTATTCAATGTTTAAACTTGATGTATGCTTGGAGATAGCAGGAACTCATGTGATTGAATCCTTGATGGTGTTGCAAACTTTCCTATTCATTTCAAGAACAACTTTCAAATTATCAAGAGTAAGATGAATATCCATCATTTTAGCCATTGAAGCTATTGAGAAAGCTTCATCTTCAAATTCCTTTTGAACCATGTGGATGTATATTCCTAGACAACTGAATCGGTGGGAAGAATTCTCTGGTTGTATTTCATGGCTTCCTTTCTCAGTGATGGATCTAACATTTGTGGAACAACAAGAAATCGATCAAAATTACTCAAGAATCTAGACACAAGATTAGAATGGCATGCAAGAGTAGTTGCAAATATTTCATATTTTTTAGTGTTAGAGAGAAAATAGAGTTTTATGCACTGGTGGGTAAATTTTGAGTGATTTCATATGCTTTGGAAATTTAGATGTAAAGGTGGATAAAAACTAAGCTCTTTCATGGGGTATTATAGTTCAGATGTAATGGCTCAAAAATTGTGAGATACTACATGTTGGATGTAAAGGTGGAGAAATTTTGAGCTATTACATGAGGTATTTCACTTTAGATGGAGAGGTGCTGAATTTTTGGTCTACTGCATGAGGGGAGGACTTAGGCATGAATGTGGTGAAAATGTTGGGATATGGTGTTGTACACCATTACATAAATTGATTTATCATATTGTTACAATTAAATAATTATTTAGTTGTGATACACCTTGGTTGTGTTGTTAATCACACTAGGTAATTATTTGGGCTCCACTTGATGTTGTATTGTAACATTGTATTATTATTTGTGTGGGAGACATGTGATAATAATTTAATATTGAAGAAATATTAAGTAATGTGATTTCTGAGTACCCAATATTAAATAAGGGATTATTGGTTTTGTATTCACATGGTTTTGTGGTATGTGGTTTTACCTTACCACTAGTTGTATTTTGTGTGAGCTTATGTCTATAAATACAAACACATGTGTAGTGGTTTAGGTTGGCTGAGTGGGTTGGTTGTCATTATTGAGTCTTCTTGTGGAGTGCATTTGTGAAGCATGGCATGGGATATGTGGATTCATGCTTGGACACATGGGAATGCATTGGAGGGCTTGATGCCTTAGAGGTATTCATTGCAACTCTTGTATTGCTTTATTGTTGATTAATATGATGGAGTATGGATGCTTTTGAAGGCTATGTTTTTCTCTCTTGAGGGTTTTCCCAAGGTATATCTTGTTTTATCTTGTGGCTTGTGTATTTGATCTATGCATTTTGGAAAACTTGTATGCATGTTTATCTCTCATGGGTTAAATGTAATATTTCCTAACAAAAAATGAACAAATGCCAATGAACTAGTAGTTTGGATGCAAAGGAGAAAATTCTTCTCAGTGTTAGTAAGAAATTTACATTTTTTATGTAATGCACTGAAATTTGATGCATGTGTAGGTATTTTGTGCTTTTGAGTGTAGTAGCACTAAAAATCAATGCTCCTACATATTGGTGGGACAAAAGTTGCAAGGTCAGCAAAATTCACTGACCCTACATACGGTAGAACTTACAAATGTTAAGTCGTGGAAAAACTTTGCTCCTTCACTTAACACTTAAAGTTAAATGCAATTGCAACAAAAATTAGCGCCCTAACACTTAGCCAAAGTGTCAGTCAACTCAAATGCACTAGTGGTAAATTTTACCTCTTGTGCATTTGAGAATTTACAAGGTGATCAGGTTGCACTCATACATGTATTAACGATAAATTTATCATTGTTACATGTAAAGGCTTGATGTATGCTAGAATCAACAAAATTTACCAATATTACAACTTCAAAAAGGATATGGATCCTTATGCACATGGGGAGAAAATCACCACTCATGCATCAAAGGTTGTCTTGGGTTATGTACATGCGATAAAATTTTGCTTATATGTAAGATGGATTTTAAACTTATATGCACCGTCAATAAATTTTGTTGACACCACATATGAATTGCAACAAGGTAAACATATTGATAAGGTTTTAGACACTGATCAACATACAAACATGCACATACGCAGAGAAATTCACCATGTACACAAGGAAAAACCATGGGGTTATGTCGAGATTTCTTATACTAGTGGAGAATTTCTCCACTATTTCATGAAAACTTAGATTTGGTTAGGGTTCATTTGGAAAACATTGGGGGATATTTTCAACGCTCACTCAACTCAATGGACATCGGGTAGTCAAGTTTTACACAAGTTAATGAATAAACTATGCAAGGCAAAGTCTAACCCCATGTGCATTATGTGCATTCACTTGGATCACATTAATAATAAAAAGTCCAAGAAACAAAGATTGTTAGCCAAAATACTATAGGGTATGTTCATGGCAACAATAAAATGTGCATAAAGCATATTGTAAATAGACAAGGGTTGAAATTTATAGACAAATAAAAAACCCTAAAACAAAAACCAACAAAGCAAAAGACAAACCCTAGATATCAACAAAAAGGAGAAAAAGGGAAAATGAAACATATCTGCGATCGAAAACGATGATGAAACCCTAGAGAAATCCGTTTAAAATCTTGAAAAAAAGTGAACTCAAAATCTTGAGAGCCAATGAGTGATGCATGAGCAAGCATATGAAAACATAAGAATGAAAATACAAAGGATAAAAACCGATTTAAAACATCATTAAAAACCCACATTAATGGCACTCGTGCAAACTATAAGTTGCACCATCGCTGAAATTTAGCAAATTTACTCAAGATTAGTTATTCTTTTTGCAATCAATGTGTAGGGGCACTAAAATTTAGTGCTCTTGCATGAGCAAAAAAAAATTCTAACTCCTAAAAGTAAAATTTTACAACTTTCATCATTTTGCAAATTTCAAAAAACGAAAAGAGGTTAATGCTCAAAATGACTTTTCAGAACCACACAAGAAAGCAAGTATGATATGCTTTGTTTTGTGTGCTTAGAAAACGTGGAACCACACAAGAAAGAAAGTATGATCTGCTTTGTTTTGCGTACTTAGAAAATGTGGACTACAGAACAGATTCGTAATGGTTATCCCACAAATTGAATGCAATTGAATTCAAAGATAATAATACTATGACCCATATACATTAAAACAAAATATTTTTTAAAAAAATCTTCCCTTTTATTTTTTCTTTCTAAAATTTATCCCTTTCTGTGTAATATTTCTCTCATTTTTCTTATTTACGAATGCTATTTTGTTCTTTTACTTTTCACTTTTTATTTTTATAATTTTTTATGTTAATTTAAAGAAATAAATAGATAGATAAGCTTTTATTTTATTTATGAAATTTATTTATTAAAATATATATTTATAATAGTTGAGATTTATAAAATATTAAACATAAAAAGAACAAAATTTCAAAAAGTTTGGAAAAGAAAAGAATTGTATCAATAGTTTTTAAAATTAAATTGTTTAAAACTTTTGAATATATACATATATATATATACACACGCTCGTTTTATTTCGTACTCAATACGTGTAAAAGGTGACAAAAGGACGGTGAGACGAAATTCTATGTTTCACTTGACGAAATAGAATTTCTTTTAAAAAAAACATAATCGTCTTCCGCGGATTAGAATTTCTTCTGAAAAACATAAATTGTCTTCCGCGGATAAGCTTCCTCGCAGGAAGTTGTATGAATACTGTTCATTCACGCGGTTTCGTACACACCATTTTCTATACCTATACTACACTTAAATCTCTTACTCTTCTCCATGTCTATCTCTCTCTCTTGTCTATCTTTTATTCTCTCTTTCCTTGGAATCCTTCTATTAACCGAAACCCAAATGACCGTGGTTTTTTCTCCTCTCTGTGTGCAGTTAAATTTCATTCTATTGAAATGGCTTCCACTTCCACACGCATGCATAATCAGACTGAACTCGAAAAGGTTTTTGAGCAGCCTGAACCATATTCCACCTGCACACCTTCAGAGCCGGCTCCTGAAGTGAGCCGGCAAACTCAGTCTGATCCCCAAAATGCTTTTGACCAGCTCGCACCATTCTCTGCGTCTACATCTACGGAACCCTGGCAGATATTTATTAACCATCGTGGAAGTGATGTGAAACACACTCTCGCCACCAAAATTCACCACGCACTTGATGTCATGGGATTCCGAGTTTTTCTCGATGTAGAAGCACTTGAGCCTGGCGATGTTATACCGGTGGAAATACAAGCAGCAATGATTAGTGCCTCTCTTCACATTGCCATTTTTTCTCTCAACTATGCTCAATCTCCATGGTGTTTGGCTGAGCTAGCTTTCATGCTCCAAACTCCTGCTAAAATCATTCCCATTTTCTATCATGTTCAGCCCTCTGCTATCAGATGGGTACAGCAAGGAAAAGGCATATATGCCCAGGCATTTTCAGAGCATGGAAAGAAAGGCAGATACACCCAGGAAAAGCTTAATGAGTGGAAAGAGGCACTCTACAACATTTCATTCCGTTACGGCTTCGAGGTCAACAGTAATGAGTATGTATTATTTGCTGTATTTCTTCGATATTCATGTCATACATCGCATCCATTGGTTCTACTTCTATTCTGTTAGACAAAAGTATTTAAGCAGTATAGTGTGATATTTTAGTTTTAAATTATTTTTTTCGGCTGAAAATGTTTAGGGATGAGACTAGCGTGTTGAAGAATATTGTGAATTGTGCATCTGAATTCATGAAAAGTGTTCGCTTGTGGATGCCCTATAATCTATTTGGATTGGATGAACTCGTAAAAGACTTCGAATCCCTTGCAAGGGAAGACGAACTAAAGATCAGGTGGATAGTGGGCAGGGGAGGTAGTGGTAAAACCACATTGGCCGAAGAGCTCTTCAACAGGAACTTTTCCTTCTTTGAGAGATGCAGTATTGTTTCCAACTTGCGAGATGTGACATCTAGAAATGCTCTGCTTGACAAGCAGAGAAAGCTTCTAAAAGACCTAGGTGACCAACATTCAACGTTCAACAATGTAGACGAAGGCATGGCCGCTCTGGCAAATAGTTTGAGCTCTCATCGAGCGCTCATCGTTTTGGATGACGTGGATAGCATCGACCAGGTGAATGCTCTATTGCCAAATAGAGACATTTTTGGATCCCGAAGTATGGTTATTGTAACATCCCGGAAATTCGGTGCCCCTAAATCATGGGGTCTATCTCCTCCCTGCATTTATAAAATGCCAAGACTTAACAGTTCACATGCCGAGCAGCTATTCTGCTGGCATGCTTTCAAGCAACCATCTCCACCCGCTGGATTTGAAACTCTGGTTCAAAAGTTCATCCAGTCTTGCAGGGGTTTGCCTCTCTCACTGAAGGTATTAGGGGGACAGCTATATGGCAATGATTCCATAGCTTATTGGGAATCCCAATTGAACAAAATCTCAGAAATAATGCCTTACGACATCAACCAAAGGCTACAGGTTAGCTACGAAGCTCTGGATGAAAATGAAAAAGTAATGTTCCTGCATGTGGCTTGTTGTCTCATTGGAGAAAGGAAAAACAGTGTTATAGCACAGCGGAATGGATCGGGTTCGAATGGTCTGCACAGTTTGCAAACACTTGCTAGTAAGTGTCTTGTGGGGCTCGTTCACGAGGAGTATTTTCGGGGGACAAGCATTTACGAGGAAGATTCTGATTGGGCAAAAAGCGTCTTCCCGGGGCACAAGATAAGGATGCACGATCAGCTTAGAGATATGGGTGTAGATATCGCACGTAGGCACTCGAAGGATTTCGAGGTAAGGTTAATATTGGCACCGCCATCACATAATGCAGATCTGCGTATTTATAGGTGCTAATAATTAACCGACTAGAAGGCAACTTTCAGGCAACTTTCTTATATTGCCTGTTTTCATTAATCATTGCTAAGTGAAATTGTTAAAACAATAGTTTATCCTTCTGATAATTTGCAGTGGGGAGAGATGGAATACCCGCTTCAACAACCCCAAGCAGCGTGCGTTGTGGCTCAGCACTTCTGTGCTGCCCACCCTATTGAACTCATTGTGTCGAAGAAACTCACTCTAACTGGAGTAGAAGTCATCGCCACCGATTCCAACGGTAGCGTCGTCTTGAAAGTCGCCAGGAATGTACGGAGTATCCACAAACGCCGCTTTCTGCAGGACACCGCTGGAAATATCCTGCTCACCATTCAAGCAAAGGTAAAATCAATCCTAACTAATGTCAATGAATTAAATTGCAGGGTTTAATTAGGGTGCATTGCAGACATCTTTTACGAACAGTCGATGGGAAGCATACAGGGGGGAATCATTCAGGGGGAATAGTTTTGCCTTCGCTGCGAAGAAGTCCAGGTTCAAACAAGAAATTCTTGTGTTCATGGCCAGTAATAATGACGAAAAACTGTGTGATTTCCGTGTCGAGCGCGGCCATCACGGATCCTGGAAAATTTACGACAGATCCGGCACAATTTATCAAGGCGCCCGGACCGTGGCAGAGGTGAACTGTAAAAACTGGCCCTAATTTGTTACTGTGCTTTAAGTTATGCTGTTGTATTTTTTGATACTGTGCTTTAAGTTATGTTGTTGTATTTGGAGATAAATAACCTATGTTTTGTATGAATCAGATTAAGATGAAATATACTACACCAGGCCTGTGGTTTGGGTTTGACACGTTTTCAGTGATCGTTCAGCCTCGTGTGGATTACGCCTTCATTGTTGCTCTTATCGATATTTATTGTGAATTTGTACAATGAGATTGGGTTGGATTTAACACACATTCTAAGGGGGTCTCATGGGGCTTCAGGATCTATTTGAAGGAGCAGGGTCCTATGAAATCAAAAAAATAATGTCACAGGATAAATTAGAATTTTTTCCTCCACAATAGCAGCTCTTATTTTTTAGTTCAAAAATGTAAGCGGGTGTAAAAGGGGTGGGACTGGGGCTATAAATTGTCCCACTAGCTTAGACTTTTTTTGCCATTTGCGATCACATGAAGTTTTAAAATTCTCAACAATTAAGTTTTTTATTATTTTATATATTTATTTACTTTGCTGAATTGTATATGCAAAATAATAAAGTTCATAAGACCACCAGCTTCCATAAATATAGGAGCTTAAATTTTTAAGTTTGAACTATGCTTCAAAATTCATGGGACCACCCACTTCAAAATAATCCTAAAAAAAATCAGCAGCAAATGTTGTAAATATCTCACGGGATTAAATAAGGGAATGATTGTTGTTTAATATTTTTATTTAATAGAATTTTAAAAAAATTATAAATGAAGACAAGAGAAAGAAAATGACATGTTTATTAACATAGATTATAGAAATGTTTATGTCTAGAAAATATTTGTATGAATTATAATAATTTGAAAATTGTTTATATTTTATATTATTGGTATATTTTCATTTAAAAATTATTTTGTGAAAAAATCATTTTAATAAGTGTCATTAGAATTAGTCTTTTTTATGTGTTAGAAAATACAATTGATACCAATTGTTTAAAAGCAATAGCAAATATTGATTGTTATTTTATTTTCATGCATGTTTTTTAGAAGAGTTATTTCAAGTAAGTAAAATAACAATAAATAGAAATAACTCTTGACTAAATATAAAAAATAAAATAACAAATCAATAACTTTAAATTAGTATATTTATATTATTTATAAGTAAGATAATAAGGACATGACTAATCTACTGACAAAACACATCTATGTACATACAAAATTCCGTGAAACCATACATAACAACATACATAGAAACATACATAACATGCTGAGATGGGGTAGTGCGGGGCTCACCAAATGTATGATAAAAGTGACAAAACTTGTTGATGAGAGCAAATGTCACAGCAAGGGAAGTGAGGAGGTAATGGCATCGTTTCGTTGGTTTTCTTACCTTTTGTCGGTCAATAACATTGCCGCCCTTGGCTTGTGTGCCAAGTTATCATTTTTAGAGCATTTTTTTTGGCACAGGAATTAGAGGCGATTGGCGTGTGCATTTTCAATTTGGAGAAAGAAGGCGGAAAACACTGTGCTTTTTGTCCACATTGAACGTTGAAGGTTGGAATGCACGTGGAGTTGGAGGAGATAATTGACCAAATGGAGGTGTGTTTTCAGTCCAGAAGTTGAAAGTTGAAGGTTGGAGTGCATGTGGAGGAGTTGGAGGAAAAAATCGACCAAATCGAGGTGAGGGAACTAACCAATGGGATTGCAGAGGGTTTTAAAACATTATGTGGGTTGCTTGTTTCTTAACACCTAGGGTTTTTCAACATGATTTTTTACAAAATATAATGAATGTCTTGAAAAGCTGTTGTAATTTAGACAGAGTGATTGTATTGAAAGGCCCCTTCAAAATTTATAAGGACTTTTAATCTAAGTAAAAATTGCATTTAAATTTTGTATGATTGAAAAATAAGTGTACAAAATAATTGTAATTTGGAAAACACAATGTGGATTTTCAGTTATTTGAACTCCTTATTTAAATTTGAAGGATTGTTTCACGATGGGTTGCTTGCTTCTTAACACCTAGGGTTTCACAACATGGAATTTTACTAAAAAATATGAATGTCTTGAAAACCTTCTGCTGTTTAGACAACATGAATGTAGTTTGCTTCTTAACACCTAAGGTTTTGCAACATGGAATTTTACAAAATAGTGTGAACATCTTGAAAACCTTTTGTTGTTTAGACAACACAAATGTAGCTTGCTTAACACATAGGGTTTTGCAACATGGAATTTTATTAAATAGTGTGAATGTCTTGAAAACCTTTTGTTGTTTAGATAGCACGAATGTAGTTTGCTTCTTAACACCTAGGGTTTTGCAACATGAAATTTTACAAAACAATGTGAATGTCTTGAAAACATTTTGTTGTTTAGACAGTACAAATGTAGTTTGCTTCTTAACACCTAGGGTTTTGCAACGTAGAATTTTACAAAACATTATGAATGTCTTGAAAACCTTTTTCTATTTAGATAGGAAAAATGTAGTTTGCTTCTTAACACCTAGGGTTTTGCAACATGGAATTTTACAAAACACTATGAATGTCTTGAAAACCTTGTGTTGTTTAGACAACATGAATGTAGTTTTCTTCTTAACACCTAAGGTTTTGCAACATGGAATTTTACAAAATAGTATGAATGTCTTGAAAACCTTTTATTGTTTAGACAACACGAATGTGGTGAAAGGGCCCTTTAAAATTTATGCCCATTCTTAATTAGAGTAAAAATTGCATTTAAATTTCCTCATATGATTGAAAAATATATGCATAAAATAAGTACAAATTGGAAAACACAATGTGGGTTGTCAGTCATATGATCGTGGTTGTCAAGATATCTTCATATTTTATAAGTTGTGCAACCGCACCCTTGACATTTGATCTATCAAAATTCTTTACACAATCATTATAGGTAAAATGAACATTTCCTAATTGAGCCTCAAGGTGCTTGATATGAGCGTTCAACTTCTAATTTGCCTCAAATTCTTTCAAACACTCATTTTGTAATGTGTCCATGTGCACTTCTTCATAAGTAACACCTTCCATTGTTGTGTTTTTTTTTTAAGTTTGCATCTTTTAGATTGTAGCTGTCTATCAACAACATTAATTAAACTCTTTTTATTTCAAGGATAAAATCTTCTTTTAATCTTTTAATTCCTTTTTTAAGTGGTTAATTGTAGTGTTTCTATTGTTTTACTTTAGTTTTATCACTTCCAACTATTGTTTTTGCATATGCAAGTTCACTAGCCGCACATTTTTCCTCATCCCCACTACTGTTACTTGTTATCACCCCTTGCTATTCCTTTTCATGAGCTTCTACCTTCTTTTTTCATATCTTTTACTTTAAGCTTTGGAGTAGTTGCTCCCTCCTCAACCCTTAGGAGAACACCATCCATTTCTTGGATAGAGTTTTCAATGTCTTTCAATACTTTTATGTAGATTTGCAACCAATCTTTGCTCAACTTTCAGAGTGTCTTTCTAATTAGAGAATGCAAATGTTTTATGTTTAATAAGTTATTTACAAAACTTGTCTACCTTTTCACATAGAACTTTCATGCCTCCAATCAGCTAATTCTCTTTTTTTCACTAAGATCTTATTTTTCCTTTTCAATGTAGTGACATAAAAAGTATCCATTTTCCTCACTTGATTTGGGAACAATTGTCATTGAATTAACCTAATGTTTCTTAGGTTTAGTGTTATAATGTGTTGTACACATTCACATTGATCTTGGTCCCCTTTTTAAAGAAAATATACTTATGTGTACCTTATTTAGGTGTTGTAATACACTTTCACACTTATCTAGGGCCCTCTTAATTAATTGTGGTTAATTAGAGTTAATTAGCCTCTTTAATTCAAATTTAAGCTTTATTTGTGACACCTTTCAAGGATCTATCCCAACACCCACCATTCAAATTGTAAAAGATTTAATTGGGAAAATTTGAGGTTCTAGAAAATGGTGCTAGGACCCATTCACCCTAGGAAATGAATGGGTCCTCCCTCTATAGGATGCCCCCTTTCTTTGCACATTTGACATGGGTTTTTAATGTTATTTCACCCCCCGAAGGCATGGTCCTAGAAACTTGTGCTAGGACTCGTTCCCTCTAGGTGGTGAATGGGTCCTCCCTTAATGAGAATTCCATTTTTGAATTTGATTCTGACAAGATTTTAATAATTTTCATTTCCAGATCTAGTGTCAGCTTGAATTGTTTGAATTTTGGGGTTAATCTCTTGATTTAGTATAAATAATGGGTTAATTCACATGGTTTCTCCTAGCAAGTTCAAGTTATCATAAGAGTACATTCACAAGAGCATTTCAAGGTAGATTATCAAGAGTCTATTGGGTAAAAACACAAAGTTGTGTCACACTTTATAGAAAAAACAACTGTCACTAATCCAACTTTTAAACTTGAATCACTAAAAAGTTGCATATATGTTTTGAATTTTGAAATGATGTAAACTAGTAAAATATGTATTTTTTAGTATATTTTATGTTTTAATTTTAAAAATAAAAATAAAAATAATTTTAAACTAGTTTTTAATAAATTAACACTATAATTTAGTTGTTGATAAAATGTTAAAAAATTAAGTTGCATGAGACGTCAAACTGTTTATAGTAATTTTTTTTCTTTCAAATTTGTTGTGTATTTATAACTTGAAACTTTAGTGCATGGATGTATTTTTTTTCCAATTTTGGTAAATATATATTTTTTATTAAATATTAAAATGTGCGTGAATCAAAAAAGATTGTTTCCATCGTACATCAACTTTGATATTAAACATTTATCTAAAATGGAAAAAAAATTATACCATCTTGAAATAGATTCTTTATCTAGTGCATCATATCTTTTTCAATTTTTTTAATAAGTTTTAGTATTTTTCCTTGGTATCGTAATCAACCTAATATTTTGTGCTCATAACCTACTTTAAGAAAAAATAAAAAATAAAATATAAATAATTAAACTATTAAAATAAATATATTTTTGAAAACTACACTTATGGATCTGGAAAAAGGGTATTTTTATATTTAAAAAAAAAATTGTTATTTACATTAATAGGAGTTATTGAAAATTCAAGTTTTTCAAATAATTTTATTTTTTTGGTAAATTGGACTGAAAGTGGTGCTCCATATATTTTTAGTCAACAATTTTAGTTGAGAAAGTTGTGGAAAAAGCTATCTTAGCTAGAATGAATCTTACTAGATCATATATTTGACCAAAATTGATTTTTAGTTAGAAATACTTAAATTAAGTTGTGTTGATAAGTTGGTTGAAAGTGTGACATAGCTTTGTGCTTTTACCCTATTGCAACAATTCAAGACCATTTCACCATGTCTAAGGCATAGTGCATTCAAGTATGTTGTTGAGCTAAGATAGTTGATGTAGCATTGGAGATCCATATTGCAATTATTGTTTCACATAGATATTTGAGATCAAGATCTACATTCTTCATTGCCACTACATGTTAGATTGCAGATTTATACTCCAAGACAACATCCAAGGTATCATCAATTACATATTTCATGTTCATGCTTCAATTTCATTATTTCATCATTTGGTTTGATTATCTACAAGGAGTTTGACTTAGACAAACCCCTATTCACTAACAATCAACAAGTTTTTCTTCCCTTGAACTGTAACAGGTGTTGTCATAATAGTGGTTTACAATTCCTGAGAGGAATGAATTTTAGCTGAAATCACATATTTTTAGAAAATATAATGATTTAAGCCTTAAAAAGTTCCATTTTAAGGATTCCAATTGAAGAGGGTTTCATCAAATCACCTTAGATACAATCCCCTTGGATAGAACCTCGCTAGTTTTAAACCATACCTATAAATGCGTCTCCTTTACACCTATCAAAATGCTGATAAAAAATCACTTTTGATTTAGATTTTGGGGGATTAAATGAATTCATTTAAAATTTATTTGAAATGATTTTGGTATTCCTTAGAACAAGCTATCCATGAATATAATTTTAATATGTTTTGGTTTTGTTATGTATTTGTTTTTTAAGTTTTATTAAACATAGGTTTTTCATCGAAAATGTATTTCTTTGTTCTTCACATGTGGAAAAATAGAAGATTATCAAATTTTTTTTTGAAAAATATGAGTGCACCAGATATTGAAGTCCTTGATCCAACAAAAAAAATTAAATTAAATTTTGACATATACAAAAAAAGTTACGCGTTATATAGTCGCGTTGTGTTTGAATTGTAATTAGTTTGACTCTAAAACTTGATTAAGGAAAAAATATTCAATAAAAAACTATCTAACCAAGTGGAAGCACTAGATATCAAGGTTACAAATCTAAATTTGAAAGAATTAGAATTTTAACCTTCATGGAAAAAACGTTATGCGTTATACAGTGTGCGTCACTTTTTAAAAATGTTGTTTTCTGAAAAAATCCTATTTTCGTGGGAGATGGAAAAATAAGTGCAATTTGATTCCAAAAATTTTGTAAAAAATATTTTTAGAATCTACAGAAAAAATTTGATGAGACTCTAGTTTGCACAATCTTCAAATTCCTCACAGTTTAGTCGCTATAGGTGCCCAAATGTGAAGATTTAGTTAAAAATAATAATTTCAGTGTCCAGTTTGGCCAAAAATTGTAAACCACTATTATGGGATCACTTGTAACTACAAATTTATACGTTGAAGATCAAGTGGAGAAGAATTTTATAGCAAAATTATCAAAGTTGTCGAGTTGAAAAGTTGACCTTCATAGTGCAAGAAGATGGAATTGAAGCTACAAATTTTTTTATAGGTTTTTGGAAGTTGACAACTAGGAATCTAAGAGTACATACATCAAGGAAAATAACCTAGATCTTCATTTTAGGAACCCTAATAGGGACCCATTTGCCACTAAAGGTGAATGAGTCCTTTGTGTCCTAAAATAAGGCTTCTTGCAGAAAGGTACACATCATTTTATCTCTAAAAACTCCCTTCATAGTTGCTATAATAGTTACCTAGTTAGTTTCTGGTGCTGGGGCACCTTTGGATAAATTTTGTCAATCAAAGTTGTTAATGAGTAGGCTTTAGGGTGTTGAGTCATTACACATCAAATAAGGTCATGTTAGCCATTTATGTTGGAATGAGTCATTTTTGAGTCTTATTATGTGTTTAGAAGGTCTAAGTTGCTAATAATGAAAAATAATGCAAAGTTGTCATTTGTGCAAAAAAAGATGTGAAATTGCAAAAAAGTTGTAAAAGGTAGATTTTTGGGAGACCAATGGTCAAATTATTAAAAAGTAAGTTTTAGGCATTGTGTTAGTTAGTTTTGGAGGGAAAAAACATATATATGATGGAAAGCATTGATGTAATGTTGGCTTGAAGATTGGAATGAAGAAAATCAATTAAAGTCTCTACTTTTTCTGTTATTTCTGTGTCTTCTCTTTATTACCAAACAGTGTATGGTTTGTACAGTTGATTCTTGTTCTAAAAATTTTCAAAATTATTGAATATATGTGTTAGCCATCATCAAGAGGTGGTTTGATAGAATTCTATTAAAGTTTGTGGTTTTTATAATCAAATTTATGAGAATGGTTGTGTATACCCTGTTTAAGGGTTTTGTTGTCTTAAATATGAAAATTATCCCATTCCACCTACTGTGAACTCTATATCTCAATGGAATGGGTATTTTATTATAAGAGAAGGTGTGTAGATGGTTTTTGTGCGCAAGGGTGCTCAAATGATGAGTTGGACATGAAGGCCTGGTGGAGAAAAGTGAGTTTTCTTGTGAATTTGTGAGGTTTGAGTATGGGAATCCATGAATTATGTTGGGGAATAAATATATGTTGATTTTTTCAGCATTGGTAGGAATATTAGGACCTATTTGTAGTGGTGGTAAGGTTAGGGGAGGCCTAGAAGTCAGTTTTCCAATAAAACCCTAGGGAAATTGCTAGAAAAGAGGGTTTCAGAGTTTGGTGTATTGGAGACCAATTCTTTTGATAAAAATTATGATATGTTAGGTTTTCTTACCTATGGAATGATTCCCAAGTGAATTTATAGGTTTATAAGAAGTTTGGTGATAGGATTCTTTGTAAAATAAACCTAATTGGGGTCTAGTCAGTGTAGAAACCAAGTTTTGGGGAAGTTGTTCAAAAGAAGATTATTAAGGTTTTTTGGTATGTTCTTGTGTGCCTTGATGGGTATTTGGAAAGGTATTGGTCCTGATCTGAGAAGACCTTCTCTAAAAGATATACTCAATTGAGTCAAGCACTACTACAAGGAATAGTGTAGAATTGATGTGATACAGAGAATTTGAAGATTGGTGACTTGGAAGTTGTTTTTTATTGAGATTTTTGTTGCTTGGTATGTAGACCTTCCCTAATTGGTATCAATTGGTATTAGAGCAAAGGTACCAAATCTCTGAGGAAGAAGAGTGAAGTTTGCAGAAGAGAGAGTGGAAAGTGAAAAGGCAACATTGTCAAAATGCCTCCTAAAGGGAAGAATGTGGAAAAAGAGATGAGTGATTTGAAGGTTAAGTATGTGAGAGAGATCAGATAATTGAAGGAAAGGTTGGAAGCCTTGGAAACAAGTAAGAGAAGAGATGAAGTTGAAAGTGATTCAGATGATGAAGAGAAAGAACTAGATCCCGAAGACTAAAGGATGGAAAAATTATGGAAGATAGTCAAGAGTGACAAACATAATGTGAAGATCATTGATGTTAAAAAGTTTGGTGGGAACTTGAATGAAGGAGAGTTATTAGATTGGATAACATCTCTAGATAACTACTTCAAGTGTGAAGACATTCCTAAAAAATAGAGAGTGAAGATTGGTAAGCAAAACTGAAAGGTCATGCACTTTTGTGGTGGGACTATGAGTAGTCAGAGAGAAGAAAAAGAGGAAAATACAAGATTGTATCATGGGACAAGATGGTAGCCAAAATGAAAGGTAAATTTATCCTTTCTGATTATTCTATTTAGATGTTAAGGAAGTTACAAATTTTAAGACAAAAGGAAATGGATGTAAAAGCATACACTGAGGAATTCTATAAGTTAAGTATGAGATCTAACCATAATGAGAATGACAATGAAAATATTGCTAGGTACTTGGGTGGTTTGAGATTTAATATTCAAGATGAATTAGCTTTGACAAATCTTAGGAGTGTTGAAGAATGTTATCAAATGACACTAAAGGCAAAAGAAAAGGTAAAAATAAGACAAGAAAAGACAGTTAGAGGAAGAGGAAACACTTCAAGGGGAAGAGGTACATATTATTCTTCAAGACTAACAAGTGAGATTCAAGAGGATGTGCACAAAAAGGAGGAATAAGTTGCAGATTTCAAAGATGGCTTTAGAGGAACAAGAGGTAGATTTGGTGGTGGAAGAAATTCAAATGCTTTTGTAGGTAGGTGATTCAATTGTAATGAGTTTGGTCATTTATCTTATAAGTGCCCTGAGAAGTTTGGAGCAACATCAAGTGGAGTAGAAAGGAAATGTGAAAGAAGAGCTCAAATTGTCCAAAAAGATGAAGGTGAGAGTTCAAATTCCAATAGTTGTGCTCTAGAGATAGGAGAATCATTGATGATGAAGAGACAACTTTTGAAGACATCCAAAGAGAAGGAGATGATTCAAAGAAGAGCATTGTTTAGGACAAATTGTAGATGCAAAAACAAGGTATGTAAGGTGATAGTAGATTCAAGATGTACTGACAATATGGTGTCTAGTGAAATGGTAGAAAAACTGGGATTGGAAAGAGTGCCTAGGGAAAAGCCTTACAAAGTGTCTTGGGTAAGTGAAAATCAGTCCATTGTGGTGAGTGAACAAGCTTCAATTGAGTTCCAAATTGGTAGATATAGAGACAAGGTTGTTTGTGATATTTTGCCTATGAGTTGTTGTCATGTGTTACTTGGAAGGCCTTGGTAGTTTGAAAAGTTTGCAATTTATGATGGGAGACAAAATACCTATACAATTGAGAAAGATGGGAGGAAATTCATACTAATTCCATTGGTTGAAGAAGCAAAGGAACAAGGTAATATCATCATGATTAGAAGGAAAGATTTTGTGAGCATTGGGGAAGATAAGAGTATGGGAAGCCATTTCAAGGCTTGATAGTGTTGGGACAATAGATAGAAGAAATAAAGACAATATGCAGTCAGTTGTTTTGAAGGATGCTTCCATGTGGAAGAGAAAAGAAAATGGATTGGTGTCTCAGTCTAATACAGTGAAGTATAAGGGTGAAAAGCCTGTGGAAAAGAAAGAAATGTGTGGAGGAATTTTGGTTGGGATAGTCATGTGTCCTATGACAACAAAGGGAGTGAAGAGGTAGTCAAATGTTGTTAAAACAAAGGTTTATGGGTCAGTGATTAGGAGGATAAAGGCTCCTAAGTTTGATGGTACAGATGTTTGCAGGTCTAATAGAGGAAAAGATGAAGACAAGAAGAGTATGTGGAAAATATCTAAGCATGAAGTAAAAGTGGTAAATAAGGAAGTTGATAAGAATTTGTGTATAGAGGTGAAAGTGAGTATGACATTAGTATGTGATGATGGAAAGGCTGAAGGACACCCCACAATTCAGTGTGAAGGAATGGAGCATGGTCCAAGTGATGACAAGGGAAAGAATGCCAAGCACAGTGTGAACTAGAGGCAAGGTGTACTTGATGAAAGAAATAAAGAAGCTTAGAGGCATGAAGTTCATAGAGGAGGACAAGTAGCAACATTATTTCCAAGAGACATGGAAAAAATTCAAGCAGGGGTGTATGGTGCAGGGACACCTTTGGATAAATTTTGTCAATCAAAGTTGCCAATGAGTAGGCTTTTGGGTGTTGAGTCATTATGCATTAAATAAGGTCATGTTGACCATTTTATGTTGGAATGAGTCATGTTTGAGTCTTATTAGATGTTTAGAAGGTCTAAGTTGCTAATATTTCAAAATAATGCAAAGTTGTCATTTGTACAAAAAAAGATGTGAAATTGCAAAAAGTTGTAGAAGGAAAATTTTTGGGAGACCAATGGTTAGATTATTAAAAATTCATTTTTAGGTGTTGTTTCAATTAGTTTTGGAGGCAAAAATAATATATATGATGGAAATCATCGATGTAAGGTTGGCTTGAAGATTAGAAGGAAGAAAATCAATCAAAATCTTTGCTTTTCCTATTATTTTTGTGTTTTCTCTTTATTACCAGCTAGTGTATGGTCTGTATAGTTGAATCTTGTTCTATTTTTTTCAAAATTATTGAATATATGTGTTAACCATCATCAAGAGGTGGTTTGATAGAATTCTATTGACTTTTGTGGTTTTTATAATCAAATTTTTTAGAACGATTGTGTATACCCTATTTAAGGGTTTTGTTGTCTTAAATATGAAAATTGCCCCATTCCACCTGATGTGAACTCTATATCTCGATGGAATGGGTATTTTAAAGTAGGAGAAGGTGTGTAGATGGTTTTTGTGTGTAGGGGTGGTCAAATGATGAGTTGGGCATGAAGGCCTAGAGTGGAGAAAAGTGAGTTTTCTTGTGAATTTGTGAGGTTTAAGTATGGGAATCCATGAATTATGTTGGGGCAGAAATATATGTTGATTTTTTGAGCATTTTCAGGAATATTAGGACCTGTTTGTAGTGGTGGTAAGGTTAGGGGAGGCCTAGAAGTCAGTTTTCCAATAAAACCTTAGGGAAATTGCTAGAAAAGAGGGTTTTAGAGTTTGGTGTATTGGAGACTGGTTCTCCTGATAAAAAAAGTGAAATATTAGGTTTTTCTTCCTATGGAATGATAACCAAGTGAATTTATAGGTTTAGAAGAAGTTTTCTGATAAGTTTCTTTGTAAAATAGACCTAATTTGGGGTCTAGTTAGTGTAGAAACTAGGTTTTAAGGAAGTTGTTCAAAAGAAGCTTATTAAGGTTTTGTGGTATGGTGTTGTGTGCCTTGATGGGTCTTTGAAAAGGTACTAGTCTTAATCTAAGATTACCTTCTCTAAAAGATATACTCAATTGAGTCAAGAAGGACTACTACAAGGAATAGTGTAGAATTGATGCGATAAAGAGAATTTGAAGATTGGTGACTTGGAAGTTGTTTTTAATTGAGATTGTTGTTTTTTGGTGTGTAGAACTCCCCTGATTGACATCAGTTTCTAATTTTTATTTGCATCTTATGACACACATAATTCAATGTTTTATGGTGCAAAGTAGTGGTTCATCATCTTGCTGATTCATTTTGATGTAAACCCTCTTTTTCCCAATTAAATATTTTTGTGAACTTGACTCATTGAATATTACAATTTTCTAATTTTGAAGTATTTCATTGCATCCTATGTTAGATCTTGCATTCATTTGCATCTCTTTTGCATTGAATTATATCTCATTTAGGGTTTCTTACATTGCATTCAAAATTGCATCTCATCTAGGGTTTAGATCGACATTGTTTTACATCTCTCTAAATCTGAAAAATATAAAAAAAAGTTAGTCATTTTACTTATCATTTACATCTCATATATTTTCATTTGAAAATCAAAACAAATTTTCATTTTAGCCTAGATCTTTACATCCTTTATTTCATTGCATTTCTGGAAAATTTTAAATTGAAACTTATTGCCTTAGACTTGGAACTAAAAGACATTACTGAAAAGCTTGCAAATCATTCAAAAATAGTTTAAAAATAACTAACCAGGACCCATTTTCCTTTACTGGTGAATGCGTCCCTGATTAGGTCAAACTTGAACCTTCTGGCATTTGAAAAGGCATTAAAAATCATTCTGAAATCAATAAAAACATCTCAAAAATACCTAACTAGGACGCATTCACCCTTACTGGTGAATGAGTCCTTGTTAGATCCTGATTTGTATTTCCTAGAAATGAAAATATCACTTTTAGGCTTCTATTTTCTGCTATTACTTTCCTATTTCAATTTCTTGATTTGTCGTTTCATCAAATTCACTCCACATAGCTTAAATTACTTCATTTCAGTGCATTGCTAAAATTCAAATTTGCATCTCATTTTTCAGTTTATTGCATTGTGTAACCATCAAATTACTATGTTTAGATCTGAAATTTTGAAAATGGATAACTGTTTAAGCAATGTGTGGAAATCCTTGTTCTCTTTAAATGATGTTTAAAGTTGTGTTTTTGGAAATGACCCTAATGAAATTGAACTCACTCATGCTCACACAACTCCTAATGCATGTGCTCCTCGTGATGTTGACATCATTAGGGAAGATGATGCTATCATGAAAGAATTCATAAATTATTTCCTTAATAACCTCGAGACTGATGCATCCTTTTATCCTTCATTGAAACAACCAACCTTCCCTACCATTCCATCACTTGAGATGTTTGGTATTTTACACCCTGAAACTAAGATACAAGTTGAGCCTAGTTCCTCTAGTCAAGCAAACATTCAACCATCTTATGTCAATAAAGTAACCAACAAATCAATCAACCTTGAAGAGACATATGTCAAAGGATTCACGATCTTGAGTAAACAAGGATGTGATAAAACAAGTGAAGATGAAATTCATCAACTCCTAGAGAAAATACTAACTAAAGATACAAAAGGGTTAGGATATCAAGATCCTTCTCCTAAATTAAGTGTCCTCCTTCCTAAAGAGCAAACCATGCTTCATAATAATGGTAGGATTGTCTTAGATCCTTTCCTTGACATAAGTATCCTCCTTCCTAAAGAACAACCCATGCTTCATAAAAATGGTAGGATTGTCTTAGCTCCTCCTCCTAAAATAAGTGTTCTTTTTCCTAAAGAGCAACCAACACCTCATAATGATGATAAGGTCATTTTAGGCCTTCCTACTTTATATCCACCAAGAGAAATTGGTGAATCTAGCAAGAAAAAAAGGCCTTATAAATTAAAGAAGTTACAATTCCCTTATCCACCAACTGCAATTGAAAGGAATTTATAGATACTTCTACACCATGGACTTATAACATTACCACCCATGTGAGAAACACCAAAACTATATCCTAAAGATGAAAATCTTCCACATTTATGATACCATAGAACTCTTAGACATAGTATCGATGATTGTCGTGCTTTACAACGAATATTTAAATAGCTTGATATTATATAAATAGTCCCTTAAAGCATGCATCCCACTCCTTTCCATGTAATAGTTGTAGGACCTTAAACATTCTCACTATTACATATTTTACACTTATTGCAAATCATTATCTTTGATGCAAGGAGCTTATTCTCAACACCTACCTCAGCTCATTCTTGCCTTGCACACAGTGGGGGAAAGAATTAGATAACCTTGTCCCTTAGTTCAACACTTGTCATTGTCCCTTTAGCTAGTTGTCCATCTTCCATTTATATAGACCGAGATTGTGATGCAGATGACCTACTCTAGGATGAATCACATGTGCCTTACTAGTCTTTTTCATTTTCATGTTTTCTTTATGTGATTGCATGTGCATAATGTGATCCCCCATGTTGTTTCATTTGATGTATATCTCTCTTTGTATATTCCTCTATATGTACCTTCATTCTTCTGTATGTCGTAATCATTTTTCATTTGTCTTGTGTTTTCCTTTTGGGGATGATGCAAGGCATCAAGACATTTAGGTATCTTCCATGTTGACCTAAAAGGTTTTTTCTTTGTTTTCACTCTCTTTGTGTCATTCTTCTAGTTCTATGACTATTTGGGGAATGATGGTAGTTCCATGCTCTATGAAAAAATTGTAGCAAAGACATACTGAACCTGAATCCATAGATCCCCTCTGTATTTGTGGGGGGAAACCCTTCCTATTGCATGGTACAACTTATTTTAGGAAAATATGACTTGGCATAGGGTTTTCTAAGGAAAGCTCTCATGTATTAGGCAAAACATTGGATACTTTAAAGTGGTTGCTCATAGTAATTATGTAGCAACTACTTTAAAGTGGTGCATATATTGATGACATCTTTCGACATATTCCATGGTGTGATTTTTCTTTTTTCTTGTGACATGTCTTTTTCTTGGTGGTGTCATTAGGTTTGATGTCCTCCAAGAGTGTGATATTTCTAAGCATATGACCTCCCTTCATGGAATGATGCAAATGAGAGCATCCCATAAGTGTTGATCTGATATCCTTGACTTGTCCTCTCTTGGAGACATTGGGCACGATGTTCCATAAGAAGAAGACTTTACATAAACAAAGGAAAATCCCATTTAACACAAAAACTTACAGAATGACATTAAAAAAATATTTACAAAAAGCATTACATTGTGGTGCCTTATTGAAGTTTCCAGAAGGATAACTTCAATATGGTATGAGAGGCTAATATGATTCTCTCATTTTCCACCTCATTGGGATAACTCACCTAGTGGGGAGACTGAACCCCAGAGTGAGTAGTGCATGTTACAGAAAAACAAGCCCATTCTAGATTGCATTGGAATAGTTGTGCTTGATCCTTTTGTTTTTCTTTATCTTTCCTGGTCTTTGATAGGGTATGAATATCTATCTTTGTTATTGTTGCATACTTATGTGTCTTGAATGTCTATTTTAGTGTTAGTTTGACATGGGGTCATCCTCTTACTAAAGTGGGGGAAAAATGTAGTGATGGAAAAAATATCCCTTTTCCTCACTTGATTTGGGAACAATTGTCATTAATTAACCTATTGTTTCCTAGGTTTAGTGTTGTAATGTGTTGTACACATTCACATTGATCTTGGGTGGTGCAGGAGCACCCAAGCAAGAATATGCCTCCAAGAGGCAAAATTAAGCTTTTCGTTAAAAATTATGATCTAATGTTGTAAAAGGGTCTAATAGACCTATTTAATTTTTTTCTAGGTCAATCATATGTATTTTGGAGTCATTTGTGTTGAAATGTAAAAAGTGCAAAAATTGACAAAATGTTGTCAATACAATATTGCAAAAATGCAACAAATTGCAAAATGAGGAATATGAAAGGTCAAATTAGTTAGAAAGTCATTTTTTTCCTCACAAATCTCAAGGAAAGTTGGAGGAATGATTTAGGAGTGTGGAAATTAATAAAAAGTTCAAATTTTTGGTTATTTTTCTACATTTTCTGAGTTGTAGGCCCTTGTACGGCCATTTTTGTGCAAGAATCAACTTCTCCTTCATTGTAAGTGATAGCCCTATGATTCTAATTTAAAATGAAATTGGTTTCATTAAAAATTATTTAGATTTGTGGAAGTTATGAAGAAATTACTCCAGACGGGTAAAACCCTGATCTAAGTTGGGCAACAAGTAAGAAAATTTCATATCTTTCATTTTTATAGTTGGAACTCCCTGATTTTTGGTCTGTAAGTATGTTTTAGTATAATACACAAGATCTCCAAGTGGAAGAGTTTGTGGGTAAGGATTTTGGCAGATTCAAGAAAGCCCTACTTCAGAAAATTGTGAAAAATCAGTAAACATACAATATGCAGAGAGATTAAAAGAATTTTGTTTGTGGAATATGAATCTATTTTATGTCATATTGTTTCATGAAGATGTTGGGAAGTATTTAGACTCCATTCCTAGTCAGGGTTTGGAGAACTTATAGGATTGCAGCCTTAGTTTTATTGATTGTCTTGTTGTTGACAACTTGGGGACAGTCCTATTTAGGATAGAATTTGCAAATGTTATTGTCATACTTTTTGAGAGACCATGGAACCATGTGAATGGTGATTATTTGTAGAGTCTTAAATTATTTTGAACCATGATTTAGGGTTCTATTATGTGTTGTATGTTAAATGTGTAAAGTTGAAATATTACAAGAAGCCTACTAGATTGGTTGAGACTATCCATTTTGGAAGTCGTTATTTTTTGAAGTATATAAGTTGGAGAAAGGGTTTGTAACAGTCATGTTGGACTTTCTCATGATAGTTTGAGTGTATAATAAGAAGTATTAAGCCTTAATATTAGTTTGGTGGTTTGGAAACAAGGGTTTTGTGAAAGGTAGAGAGTCCTAATTGAAAGGACATGAAGGGTTTGTTTTGAGATTGGTTGAGTGAACTTTATTCCTTTGCTCTACATCAAATTGGTGTTAGTACCTGGGAAAGATTTGGGCTAGTGAGTTGTGGTATTGTGGTATTGTGTTTGGTGTTGGTTGTGGTTTTGTGTAGGTCAAAATAACTTGGTTGCTTGCATTGTGAAGGCAGAGAGGGTTGAGGAAAAGTGAGTTGTTAGACCATCTAGAAGAGATGGAGATACTGAGAAAGCATTTGTAGGTGGAGGAAGAGAGGAAAAAGAGAAAGAAGAGGAAAAGACAAGAGAAGATGGATAGAGAAATTGTTGAGTTAAGGAAAGAGTTAAAGAAGTTTGCGAAAGAGTTTTAGGAGTCTATCATGAAGATGAAGCAGATGATGAAGCAATGGAAAAGTTGGCACTTGGAGGTAAACAAGAAGAAAGTTTCATGGCCCATACAAAAAATAATCAAAAGAGGAAGACATAAGAAGATGAAAGAGGAAGAAGAAGCATATGAAGATACACATGAAGAATTCCTAGATGAAGACAAAGATTTTCCTAAGCAAGAAGATGAAGGAGAAGATGAGGTGAAGAACATGATTTTAGAGGGAGAAGATATTAAGTTGGTGTAAAGATTTGGAGAAGAAATGATTTTAAATGAATTGATTTTAGAAACTTGCAAGGAGTTGAAGAAGGATGGAGGTATTGTGATAGATTTCATGTATCATTTCTTTATTGTACTAATCTTTTGGACAAGAGACAAATTGCAGGTTCAGATGCAACAACTTGGAGAAGGACAAAAGGTGATTGAAACAAAACAAGGCATGAATGAGAAGATTCACAAAGATAAGATAAAATGGAAGCTAGTTGGAAAAGACCAACTCAAACCTAAGGTTAATATGGAATGAGATAATACAAGGAGGAGCAGTGAATGATCCAAGAGGACTTGGAGTTTTTTTTGGGTCGGAAGTATGGTGCAGGAGCACCCAAGCAAGAATATGCCTCCAAGAGGCAACATTAAGCTTTTGGTCTAAACATGATTGTATAATGTTGTAAAATGGTCTAATATACCTATTTAAGTTTGTTTTAGGTCAATCATAGGTATTTTGGAGTCATTTGTGTTGAAATGTAAAAAGTGCAAAAATTGACAAAATGTTGTCAATATAATATTGCAAAAATGTAACAAATTGCAAAATGAGGAATATGAAAGGTCAAAATAGTTAGAAATTCAGTTTGAGAGGTTGGTATGGTTATTTAAAGTCATTTTTGGTCTCAAAAATCTTGAGGAAAGTTGGAGGAATGATTTAGGAGTGTGGAAATTAATAAAAAGTTTAGATTTTTGGTTTTTTTTTTGTATTTTCTAAGTTGCAGGCCCTTATACAGCCATTTTTTGTGCAAGAATCAACTTCTCCTCCATTATACGTGATATCCTTGTGAGGCTACTTTAAAATTCAATTGGTTTTATTAAAAACCATTTAGATTTGTGGAAGTTATGAAGAAATTACTCCAGGCGGGTAAAACCCTGATCTAGGGTGGGCAACAAGTAAGAAAATTGCATATCTTTCATTTTTATGGTTAGAACTCCCTGATTTTTGGTTTGTAAGTCTGTTTTGGTATAATATTCAAGATATCCAAGTGGTAGAGTTTGTTGGTAATGATTTGGGCTGATTCAAGAAATCCCTACTTCAGAAAATTGTGAAAAACAATAAAAATACAGTATGCAGAGAAATTAAAAGAATTTTGTTTGTGGAATATGAATTTTTCTAGTGTCATATTGTTTTGTGAAGATGTTGGGAATTATTTAGACTCTATTCTTGGATAGGGTTTGGAGAACGTATAGGATTGCAGCCTTATTTTTATTGGCTGTCCTATTGTTGACAACTTGGGGACAATCCTATTTAGGAAAGAATTTGCAAATGTTACTGTCATACTTCTTGAGAGACCATGTAACCATGTGAATGCTGATTATTTGTAGGGTATTAAATTATTTTGAACCATGATTTAAGGCTATTTTATGTGTTGTATGTTAAATGTGTAAAGTTGAAATATTACAAGAAGCCTACTAGACCGATTGAGACTATCAATTTTGGAAGTGTTTATTTTTTGAAGTATATAAGTTGGAGAAAGGGTTTGTAACAGTCATGTTGGACTTTCTCATGATAGTTTGAGTGTACAATAAGAATTATTAAGCCTTAGTCTCAGTTTGGTGGTTTGGAAACAAGGGTTTTGTGAAAGGTAGAGAGTCCTAATTGAAAGGACATGAAGGGTTTGTTTTGAGATTTAAAAATGAGATTGGTTAAGTTTTCTTCCTTTGCTCTACATCATTAGGCCCATTTTTTAATAAAATGTACTTAATTTGTACCTTATTTAGGTGTTGTAAAGTGTTGTAATACACTTTCACACTTATCTAGGGTTCTCTTAATTAGTTATGGTTAATTAGAGTTAATTAACCCATTTAATTTGAATTTAAGCCTTATTTGTGACACCTTTCGAGGATCTATCCTGACACTCAACATTCAAATTGTAAAAAAATTAATTGGGAAATTTTGAGGTCCTAGAAAATGGTGCTAGGACCCATTCACCCTAGGTGGCGAATGGGTTCTCCCTCTATAGGACCCCCTTTCTTTGCATATCTGACATGGGTTTTTTATGTTCTTTCACCGGCACTCGAAGGCATGGTCTTGGAAACTTGTGCTAGGACCCATTCTCCCTAGGTGGAAAATGGGTCCACCCTTAATGAGGACCCCCTTTTTGAATTTGATTATTGTGGGATTTTAATAATGTTCACTTCTAGATCTGGTGTTAGCTTGAATTGTTTGAATTTTAGGGTTAATCTCTTGATTTAATATAAATAAGTGGTTAATTCACATTGTTTCTCCTAGCAAGTTCAAGTTATCATAAGAGTACATTCACAAGATCATTATAGAGCACTTCAAGAGTATTTCAAAGGAATTTTAATGCAGATTATCAAGAGTCTATTGCAAGAATTCAAGATCATTTCATCATGTCTAAGGCATAGTGCATTCAAGCATGTTGTTGAGCTAAGATAGTTGCTATAGCATTGAAGATCCACATTGCAAGAATTTTTCACATCTGTTTGATATCAAGATCTACATTCTTCATGGCCACTACATGTTAGATTGCAAATTTATACTCCAAGACAACATCCAAGGTATCATCAATTACATATTTCATGTTCATGCTTCAATTTCTTTATTTCATCATTTGGTTTGATTACCTACAAGGGGTTTGAATTAGGAAAATCCCTATTCACTAACAATCAAAAAAAAATTCTTCCCTTGAGTGTGTGTTTGTAGATTTACTGGTTGAAGATAAAGTGGAGAAGAAGTTTATAGAAAAATTATCAAAGTTTTCAAGTTGCAAAGTTGACCTGCATAGTGCAAGAAGACAAAAATGAAGCTACATAATTTGTTACAGGTTTTGGGAGCTGACAATCAAGAATCTGAGAGCGCAGACATCAAGGAAAATAACCCAGATCTTAGTTTTAGGAATCCTAACAGGGAAAGGTGAATGAGTCCTTTGTGCCCTAAAAACATGCTTCTTGTAGCAAGGTACACACCATTTTAATCTCTAAAAACTCCCCTCATAGTTACTATAATAGTTAGGGTTAGTTTCTGATTGTTGTTTGTATCTTAATTATCACACACATAATTCAATGTTTTATTGTGGAAAGTAATGGTTTATCATTTTGTTCATTCATTTTGATGCAAACCCTCTTTTTCCCCATTAAACATTTAATATCATCCATTTTGAATTATATTTATTTCATGGAATTCTTAAGTTCAAGAATCATTGAATTCATTTGTTCAACTCCACTTATAGCATTATCTCTCACTTTCTTTTTTTGCACAAATTCATATGCAATACAAAATTTCTTGACTTTATCCACTTGTTCATTGGCATTTTCCCATTGCACATTCTACACATTGCTCCTTTGCCAAGTTGTCAAGTGCAAGAAAAATCTTTTCAATCGATACATTATTTACTTATTCATTTAGTCTTCTTTTTTTTAAAGTATTTTTAGAGAAAATTTCTTTTTCATTACATAATTTCTACTACATGTGGCTTGAGTTTTGCATTACCATTTTCCCATTGTAGATACTACACATGCACCTTTCTCAACAACATGAAGTCTCTTCAATCAATACACTATCTATCTCATTCACTTTGGTCTACTTCTTTTCAAGTATTTCTACAACATATTCCTTTGTCATTTCATACATTATAGTACTTGTTGCCTCCAATTTTGCATTGTCATTTGCCTATTGCACATACCTCACATGATCCTTCCTCATTTTCTCAAAAGCAAGAAGAATCTCTTCAACTAATACATTATTTATTTCATAAACTTTGGTCTACTTCTTTTCAATTTTTTTTATAGCTATTTCCTTATTCATTTCATTCATTCTATTATCCGTTGCCCCCCAAAGCATTGAGAAGATCTCATGTTCATTAACATCCAATTTTTTCTAACCTTGATTTATAAATAGAAAAAATTATTGTAATGAAAATAATTTGTTGTTTAGACAATACGAATGTAAGAAAATTCACCTTCAAATTTTTTTAAAAATGTTACTTACAATATGAATTATGTTTGGATTTTCTCATATCATTAAAATATAGGCAGGTGGGAAAACACAGTGGGTTGTGAGTTAGTTCATTTTGCTTGTTCAAAGCGCAAGGGTGGAGAATTCAGAGAGGAGTTGTAGCTTGGAGATAGATAAAACTAACCATATTTAGTTGAGGGGTGACCAACCAATTGGGTTCTTATATATATAGGGTTTTACAACACTATGTGGGTTGTAGGTTTGTTAGCACCCTGTGCTTTCTAACCTTCGATTATACATATAATATGATTGTAATGAAAACATTTTGTTCTTTAGACAATACAAATGTAATGAAAGGAATCCCTTAAAAATACATAACAGGTCTTAGATAGACTAAAAAATGTGTTTCAACTTCCTCAGATCAATAAACTATAGGTAGGTTGAAAAAAAATGTGGGTTGTGATTTATATATAATCTACTTGTTCTATGATCAAGGGTGGAGACTTTACGATGGTGAGTTAGTTTTATGTTAAAAAATGTTTGACTTCATTAGTTGAAATCCACTTATAGCATCATCTTTCACTTTCATTTCTCACATAAATTCATATGCAATACAAAATATTTTGAGTTTATCCACTTTTGCATTGCCATTTTCCCATTGCACATACTACACACTCTCCTTCCTCAACTTCTCAAGAGTGGAAACAATCTCTTCAGTTAAAATAATATCTATGTGACTGAGTTTGATCTCCTTCTTTGCAAGCATTTTTAGAGCAGATTCCTTTTCAATTTCATAAATTATAGAGCTTGTTGTCTCTAGTTTTGTATTGTGGACCTTCACCTTTACACATACTACACATGATTCTTCATCAATTTATCAAAACCAGGAAGAATCTCTTAATTCAACACAATATCTATCTCATTCACTATGGTTTTCAATGCAAGTAAGATTCACAATTTATTGAAAGTTTGGTTTACAGTTAAAATTGGTTTTCAAAATTTTCATATGTTTAATAAATAAATGCACAAGAAAATAAAAATTTGTAGGTTGTATAACACAATGGGTGCTCATTTATTTCCTTCTTCTTGTTGAAAGGTAAAGGGTAGACAACTTGAGGAGGTCTTACAGATGGAAGAAACACCAAAAAAATCAAATCGAGGTGAGGGGTGACTAAACAATTGGTTTTTTATGTGTTTAATGGCTTCTAAACAGTATGGGGCTTACAAGTTTTGTAACACCTAGTGTTTTATAACCTGCAATTTCATAGTGGCATAGGTGAAATTTTAGAGTAGACACCATAATGGGAATGCTACTTGCTACAACAATAGTTGGTAATAATATATGATTTGTATTAATGGAAATAGATAGTATGATTTTAAATTGCACATTATTTGTTAATTACTATAATGCATTTGAAATTTCACTTGCTTATTTGATCCATAATTTGTGATGAAATATGCAAAGAACGAGGAAATAAACTCAAATTTAGTGTTGTGATGAAAAAAATGGTTGCCATTCAGTGTTATCTACAATATATCATTAGATATATTATTTCTTTTATTGGTATAATCAAGCTATGAGTACTCATCCATTATCCCCATTTGAAGAATGTTTCAACCTATGCAAGGAAAGTAAAATTTTCAAATATTTGTACTAGTCAAAGGGTGAAGATAGAAGAAAAACATGACTGTAGACTTCAACATTAAGAAAGTTTGAATGAGATATTTTTTTAGCCTATGTTCATTCACTCCTTTACTGATTCATTATTTTATCAATAGATGCAAAGAACATGTTTTTTTCTTTTGACATCGTTGACAACCATAGAATTAATTACATATTATTATGTATGTTACACTTATAGGCTACATACAAAGTTGTAGGTTAGACTTCTCATTGTGTTGTTCAACCTATACTTTTTTAGTTCATCAATTGTCATATACACTTTTTGATAGTTATGTTAAGTCACCCCAAATGGAAGGATTGATATCACAACATGCCTGTTCAGGTAAAAGAGGTTTGTACAACCCATATAGTATGAGGTCTTTGCTCTTTATTTTCATAGGGGGTTGTGATTTTACTTGCAGTCTTTATGATTGCTTGGAGGTTCAACTAGACACTATGTTTTCCAACTTGTATTGGATTACATCATGGTTGATAAGAGATTTAACAACTTTATGCCTTTCCTCATTCACTCCATTACTGATTCATTATTTTTTCAATAGATGTAACAAACGTGTTATCCTTTTGGCATTGTTGGTAGTAATAAATGCATATTTTTTTATGTACAAGGTTGTAATAAAAGGTTTTAGTTGCCCTTTAACCTTTCATCTCCATTAACACATACACACACACCACAACCAATGTATCTTCCCAAAATAATGCATTTTTTGTTGCAACTATAGAAGTAATTACATAATGTTATGCATGCTATACTCATACACCACATACAATGTTGCAGGTTGAACCACTAATCATGTTGTTCAACTTGCACTTTTTTATATTATGAATTGCAATGATGTTCTTTTGCTGCTTTTGTTACAACATGATTTCTTAGGTGAAAGAGGTTTTTACACCCGATATACTCTTGACTCTTAGTTATACTTTCATGCGGGGTTACAAATTTACTTGCGGTCTTTATGTCCACTTGGAGGTTCAACTACACACCATGTTTTCCAACCTACATTGGCTTACATAATGGTTGACGGGAAATTTTAGACCTTTCTACCTTTTCTCATTCTCTCCATACTGATTCATTATTTTTTTAATAGATGCAAAAAATGTGTTATCCTTTTGTTGTTGCTGGCAGCAATGGATGCACATTTTTTTACATACAAGGTCGTCATAAAAGTTTTAGTTTCCTTATAACTTGTCATCTCCATTAACACATACACACACCACAACTAATGTATCTTCACAAAATAATTCATTTTTTTTGTAAGTTTAGAAGTAATTACATATTGTTATGCACGTTACACTTGTATGCCACATACAAAGTTGTAGGTTAAACCACTCATCATGTTGTTCAACTTGCACTTTTTTATTTCATGAATTGCAATTTGATGTGCTTTTGTTGCTCCTCTTAAATCACCCTAAATGAAAGGATGAATATCACAACATGAATTTTCAGGTAAAAGAGGTTTGTACACCCCATATACTATTGACTCTTAGTTATACTTTCATGTGGGTTTGTGAATTTACTTGCGATCTTTATGTCCACTTGGAGGTTCAACTAAACACTATTTTTTTCCAATGTGCATTGGATTACATCATGGTTGACAAGAAATTTTAAACCCTTTTGTCTTTCATCATTCTCTCTATTACTGATTCATTAATTTTTCAATAGATGCAACAAACATGTTATCCTTTTGGCACTGCTGGCAGTAATGGATGCACATTTTTTTACATACAAGGTTCCAATTGAAGGTTTTGGTTTCCCTCTAACCTTTCATCTCCAATAATAAATACACATGCACCACAACCAACGTATCTTCCTAAAATAATACATTTGTTATTGCAATTTTAGAAGTAATTACATACTGTTATGCATGTTACACTTGTATGCCACATACAAAGTTGCAGGTTGAACCACTCATCGTATTGTTCAACTTGAACTTTTTTATTTCATTAATTGTAATGATGTGCTTATGTTGCTCTTGTTAAATCACCCCAAATAGAAGGTCCAATATCACAACATGACTTCTCAGGTAAAAAAGGTTTGTACACCCCATATACTCTTGACTCGTAGTTATATTTTCATGTGGGGTTGCAAATTTACTTGTGGTATCTATACATCCACTTGGAGGTTCAACTACAGAATGTGTTTTCTAACCTGCATTGGCTTATATCATGGTTGATAGGAAATTTTACACCTTTCTACCTTTCCTCATTCTCTCCATTATTGATTCATTATTTTGTCAACAAATGTAACAAATGTGTTATCCTTTTGGCATTGCTAGCAACAATGGATGCACATTTTTTACATACAATCTTGTCATGAAAGGTTTTGGTTGCCCTCTAACCTTTCATCTCCATTAACACATACACACATGCCACAACCAATGTATATTCCCAAAATATTGCATTCATTGTTGCAAATGTAAAATTAATTACATACTGTTATGCATGTTATGTTGCAAATATGAAGGTGTTTTCATTGTAAACCACTTATCCTAAACTTGCACAAACACAACAAATTAACACATTATTAGATTATAATGCAAGTTAGAATAGAGGTTCCCCATAAAATCCATTCACACAATTCAAAATAGGAAATGAAAGCAAGAAATTCAATGAAAAGGAATAAAAGAGGGTAATCCTATTCAAATAATGCAAACTCTTGATCCTATGGGGGAGTTGGTGCCAATTTGATGTGGAAATTGGCCCTTTCCCAACTCCTAAGCAAGCTTGTTGACAAATTGTTGATGGTGATCCACTTGGTGATTGCTTCAAATGACTTCCATGGAGAAAACTTGCAATAACCTAGCTACAATTGATGGATTTGATGCAAATGCTAAATCCCTAAGATGAAATTGAAGTATAGTAACTTTGCTCAAATTGTGGATGATGAAAATGAAGGATGAGCTCTCTATTTATAGAAGAATGTGAAGACAGAAAAGCAAAAAGGGATGAATGTGGGACTAATTTTCAACCAAAGAAAAGAAGCCACATGTCATCATGTGAATGGTTGAGGAATGAGCACATTTTGGAAAATGTGCCACTTATTGCATTTAGGTGGATTTGAAAATGTGGAAAAGACATGTTGGAGGGAGAAGAAATTTCATTAAAGGACACTTGGCTCAATGCAAAATGACTTGTAAGATGAAATAAATGCCTTATTGGATGTACAAAGTCTACTTGGATTTGGAATTCAAGTTTGAGGAATATTCTCCATTATGTCATGTTGAAAATAAATAGAGTTTTAATAAATGAATTAAATTTATTTTCATGTGCAAGTTGAAAAATATGGAGGATGGGACAAGATTTAGTATTAAATTAATTAAGGGTACTTAATTAATTTAATGAAGGATTAGATGATGTGACCATTTTGACTTAGATTTATGGGCTGATTTAAATCAAAAGATGAGAAGAAAATGATAAAAGGATTAATTAAATAAATTTTTTGATTTATTTAATTAAAAGGGGTGAAGTTAGATTAAATCAAATAAGGTTTAATTTATTCAATTTACTAAGATGACTTTAGAGATTTAATCAAATAAAATGAATTATTTAATTAAATAGGGATAATTAGACCAGATTGGTTGATTTAATTAACAAGAGATCATGACTGAATCAAATAAATGATTTATTTAATTAAGGGGGAGAAATTGAGGAATTTAATCAAATAAGGGTATTTGATTAAATGGTTAAACCAAAGGATGATTTAGGATGAAATGGTGTTAGTGGTCAGGATCAAATGTGCAATGTTAATCGATATATTTTTCATGTCTATAATGTAGGATTTGATGGTGACTCCTCAACACCCCAAGATCAGTTGTGACCAAAACCACTTCCACAAGAGAGAGAATGGCAAGAATGCTTGCTTCACAATGCAAGATTGATTAATGGATGAATTGCTTGATATTAGCTTGAATACAAATGTACAAGAGATGCCTTGCTTATGTAGGCAAGGTTGAAATGTAGGAATGAACATGATGTTGACAAATGTCATGATCTTATGACATGAGACAACCAACAACCTAATCACCTAGGAAATGATGCATCCTAGCTAGATAAGATAAGTTCTAGAAAAGCCAACTAAGACTTCTAGAAGGAATATTTTATCCTAAGTAAACTTAACCATGTGAATATGTCCCCTAATTACCTAGTGAATGAATTAGCTAGGTACAAGACAATTATTCACACCAACATATAATAATTTATGTCAACTATGTCATGGAAGTTGGTTATTGATTATTGTGAATAGTGAAAAAGTAACCCTGCTAATTTTTCTTCTTATTTAGGCCCTCCTTGTGATTTTGGCTTAGTTTTACCTTAATTTAATGTTGTAATGTGAACAACACATTCACATTAAGTCTTGGACCCGTGTAAATCAATACAAATGTTATGATGCCTTGTAAAAGTGTTGTGAAGTGTTGTAACACACTTTCACACTTTTCTAGGATCATATTATTATAATTCACTTAAATTACCTCTTATCACTTACAAAGCCTTATTGTTAAATGTTGTAAAGTGTTGTAACAAACCTTAATTATTTTCTAGGATTTTTATCAATAATTATGCCTTTCTTATGCTTTAATTGGCCCCATTTTATGTCTACAGGCCTTACTTAAGTGTCTTATTGAGAATAAACTTGATAAACATCATTCAAAATAAATTAAGTTTTGACACCCACTTAAATACCTTGAGTGGGTCCCATTCACCATTAGGGATGAATGAGTCCCCTTTGGAACAAAAATTAAAATAAATTTCAATGGGTTTTTATTTTCTAAGACCTAAGGTCGGCTTATGATGTAGTATCTTAAGGAATTAGGTCATAGTTGTGTATAAATATAGGGTTTTCCCTCTCATTTCTATCTCTGATCAATATCTCTTCTCCTCATTCATTTATCATTCATCTCAAGCCAAGCAAGCTAGGGTTTAGCATTTCCAAGTCATCAAGATGTCTTTCAAAGGAATTTAATGGCAGATTCTTCATCCATTGTTGCAACAATTCAAGATCTATCATCATGGAAAGTTTATAATTCCATTATTTCATGTTCATAATTCATCATCTTATTTCTTCATTTTAGTTTAATTACCTAAAAGGGGTTTAACCAAGGCAAACCCCCATGCCCTAACATTCAACATTTCTCTCTATTTCTTTGTGTGATTGTAGATTTGAGTACTTTGAAGGCTTGGAAATGATTGAAGAATAGGTTTCAAACTTGTTGAAGTCATCTCCTTTTTGGAAAGATCAAAATATCCACATAAAGTCACTCACAGTGCTGATAATCATGGTTTCAGATCCATACATCTTAAGGAATAGAAAGTGTAGACCGAGAGCTTCAAATTCCACTGTCAGATTTTCAAAAAAGTCAAAGTGGACTAATTCACCATTAGTGGTGTATGAGTACCAATGTACCCATTTTTTAGAAATTTTTGCAGATTTAGATACCCATTTGTTTGAAGCAAACTTTGGTATAGTTTTCTAGAACTAAGACTATTTTTCCCAAAATTGTGTATGAGTCCTTGTAAGTCAAAATTTTAGAATCAATAGTATTTCCAATCTTCATTCCAATCTTCAACACATTTCTAGGTGCACATTTTCTATTTTACTTTCCTGTTCTATTTTATTTGCATTTCTATTCGTCTTTCTAGGTTTTCTTGCATATCTCATTGTGTTTTCAAACATTTCATGTTTTCCAAGTTTGCACTTGGTGGTGAACCCCTCATTCAGCCTTTTCTAATCCAAAACCCTATCCAAGGATAACTTTTTGTCAAATCTTTTCCATCATTCTTTTGGTGAAGATCTCTAAGGTATTCTCGAATGTGAATAGTGTGAAATTAGATCCCTTTCTTTAACAAGGAAGGTAAGCATCCATTTCCATTGTCCTCATTTTGGTGAATCCAACTTTCAAATACCTTCTTTTTTGATTTGGAGTCCATCATCATCCTAGATCTAGCTCACATTTTTTTTAAAGAAAAGGTGCAATGCGCCCATATTATTAGGGGTAAACACTTTTGACCTAAGCCATGAACTAGGTACAAGAAACCACAAGAAACTACCAAACCTGCAAGCACATTGGCCTATCAAAGGCACAAGTCTTGTGATAACTTTGACCCAACAAGGGTTTGAACCCTAGTGGTCATCACTAAAACCAAGTGACTTGACCACTGAACCATTCCTTTATTGGCTAGATCTAGATCACATTAACTTTGCATTAGGGTTTGCATTAGTTAATTGGCATCTTGGGTTTCTAAAATTTTGCATTAGTGCAAGTGCATATAGGTTGCATTTTTTTCTCCCAAATCATTAAAAATTTCTAAAATTTTTTCATTTTCATATTGGGTCTACATCATATAACACAAAAAACATCAAAATCAATCACAAAAATTTGAAAATTTTGCAAAAACTCCCCATTGGGACTCGTTTTCCATCTTGGGCGAATTAGTCCCTTTCCACCCTTGAAACTTCCTTTCACAATACTAAAAACCTTGTTTCTATACTTCTGTTTGCTGCTAGTAACTAGCTGTATTAGTTGGTTAAGTACATGTTACATGCATTTCATTAAATCTAGCTTAATTTGGCTCATTTCATGCATTTCTTAATTTCAAATTTTCATTCCCACATTATTGAATAGCATAATTAGTCAATTGTCATCTAAAAATTTTATTTCCTTTTAGGTCTCTACATTGCATTTTGAGTTTGCATAGATTGTTATTCAAAAAATTTAGTATCTATCCTTTCCACGTTTTCAAAGAAAAAGTTAGAAAATATCTTAGTCATTCATTCAATACATTACCTAGTTATAAAGTTCTCTTAGTATCAGAAAATGAAAATGTTATCTCTCCTATTTGTGAGGATGGTGTGATAGAAGAGAATAAAAACATAGATACTCATGACATGATCATAATTGTTCTTCTCTTGATACCTCTCCTTTTAGTGACGAAGGTATCTTGGCACAATAAGGTATAATCATTGAGAATCAGGGAGCTGTGGTTTGTCCTTCTCCTCATCCCCCTTTGGAGGATATTATAAAATAATAAAATGAGATCATAGCAACATTTCTAAACATCACCTTACCTAGTCTCCATAGCCATGACCATCAAAATTTTCTTTCTCCTAATATCCCTCCTCGATAGAAAGAAGATAGTTTGGAGTTAAAAGATATACCTATTACGAGTCATGAGAATCTTGTCCCTCCCTTCCCTAATGCTCCTCCTATTTGGAAAGATCTATTTGGTACACATGAAAATCAAAATTTTCCTTCTCTTGATTCCTCCCCTATTTGTGATGAAGCTACTTTACAAAATTTAATCATGGATTAACATATTGCAAGCTCTCCTACTCAAGCAAATCATATGAAACAAGAGAATGAGACCTTAGTGAAAAATAAAAATCCAATAGATCCTTCCCCTAATCAAGTAATTTTAGAAGAACCAATTCTTGAATGTCACAAACATTTGGTTTATACTTCTCCTAAACACTCTCCTCCTAGGGAGGATATCATGGGGAAAGCAAAGGATAAATTGACAATAATGATCTAGTGTCCTTAGAAGTAGATGGAAAGGAAATGCTAGACTCTCACTCGCTAAGGGATGTTAATATTATTCAACCTCAACTCAACCTTTACCCCCCTTCACATAAACTGCTAATTCGAAACAAACCCAAATTCATCCTCTACCCACCTCAACATAATGCATTACAATACTCAAATCCTAATACTGTTGATCATAAATATAACACTAGGAACAACCCACAACCACAAAAATGAACCCTGACTCCCTTACCTTTTCCTAATCCTATCTTACGAGGTCCTCCTAGTGGAAATGTGTACAATCTTGTTGAACAACTGAAGAATACTCCTGCTAAGATATCATTATGGGACCTTATTCAAGCCTCCCCTCACTAGCACAACATGTTTCAAGAATCCTTGCAACAAGCTCATATCCCTTGTTATATGCAACCAAATGACATAGTAGCCATGATTCAAGGAATAAACGTTGACATTGTTTTCCACCAAAGTGAACTCCCCTCTTTGGAAGTAAAAAAAAATTATGCTTTTATTGTCATAGCTTAATATAAATAGAAAGGTACAAAGAGAACTCTTATAGATATTGGCTCTTCCCTTAATGTGTGTAGTGTGAGCCTTCTAGATAGGCTTGGTGCTGATCAATCAAACATTCAACCTTTCTCTTTATCTATTAGTGGATTTGACAATATTGTAAAGAAATCGCTCAGTGTGATTACTTTACCTATTACTGTTGGGAAAGACACATTGGAAACACCAATCCATGTTATGCTACATTAAATTTCATATAATCTTCTCTTAGGCAAACCATGGATTCAAGCAATGAATGGGATGCCTTCTAATCTCCATCATAAAATGAAATACATTTATAACAACAAAGTGTGAACACTTGACATTGATCCTAAGCCTTATAGTGCCTTACAACTTGAGAAAAATAGAGACAATCCCTTGAAAACATTAACACATTAACGCCAACTACACAAGTTGAACCCATGCCACAAAAAGATAAAGAAAAACATACTGAAGAAGTCATGAAGTTATTAGAAGATGATAGGGGTTCCTTGGATTTCAAACCTAGGAATACAAGATAATACACAAAGACTTTGAAATAGGAAAATAAACAATGGTGATGTCAACACACAACTTGACAGATCCTTTGAAAGCATCCACCTCAACCACTTTAGAATCAAATACAATAGATCAAACAACAAAATTTGATGAACTCAAAAATGAACAACCGCCAAATCCAAAAGCAATGAAAAAGATTTATGGAAAAGGTTATGAACTTATGAACAACTTGGCTATAGTGGAAAAGGATGTGGTGCTAGAGAACAAGGTATCCACAACCCTATTGAGCCTAGCACACAAGAAACACATCATGGCATTGGTTATTGTCCTTTGATCAAAATAAACAAGCCTTCAATCAACATCAATACTATCACAAACAATTCCTCTAAGTCAACCTTAACAGTGGTGCATCTTAAATTGATAAACACTACTAGTCTTACTTGTTTTCCTTTGCTTTAACCAAAACAAACAAATAAATCTTCGCTTAATATCAATGTCATCTTGCAAAACACTAATGATTTGAATTTGATAGATTTTACACCCTCCTATAAAGGAGAGAACAAAATCTCTTAATCTAAAGAGTCTTGCATCAATATGACATCTTGTACTAAGCAAGAAAATTCTTTGTCACAAACTATAGGAACACCTTCCACCATTGATCAAGAGGGTATCTTGGCGAGACTCCTCCAAGACCACTTGATATCTCTTCCTCCATGAACTCGAAAGAAATTTTATTACAAGACTTCATTTTTTGCATATCATATAGTTCATGGTAATTCTACTAATGAATGTAAGGAATTGAGTAGTAAAATCCAACATCTTGAGGAGTTTAGTGCTCTTCCTTATGTGGGGGAACCTAATTCCTCTAATTGATACTTATTTTCACTCTACAATGCATCTCATCAATCATTTTGGCTCATCCTCATCTTGTACTGAGGGAAATGGGTTAGTTAGCCTTTTCCTTGTATGTCACTTGTCATTACTTCTTTTGGATAGTCGTTAACCTTTCTTGAACATAAAAGAGCAAGCTTGGAATGTGGATGACATGCCTTAAGTTGGTTCACATGTGACATACTCCCTTTTCATGACATAGCTTATCGAAAACATATGACTTGGCATAGTGCTTTCTAAATAAGCTCTCATATATCCTTCTACTTTAAAGAAATTTCTCATAGTAATCATGTTAGCAACCAATTTAAAGTGGGGGCATACATTGACACTCATACTTAATTGTATGATTTTATTTTTCATGTGATTTGCTCTCTTAGAAGCATTAGGTACAATGTTTCCTAGGATGAGACCTTGCACTTTTCGTCTCTTGGAAACAAGATGAGACCTTTTATGCTTTTCCTCTCTTGGATACATTTAGCACAATGTTCCCTAAGATGAGACCTTGAAGGAACTAAGCAAAATCCCTTTGAACAAACCTTGCACTATTTTGCATTTACAATGTCTATGAGTTTTAAGCATACAAAAGCATATTTTTTTTGGTGCCTTATTAAAGTTATCAGGAGGTATAACTTTGGTATGCTTGAGCTGGAAGCCCAATCCAGGGAATGACTTTCCCCGTAGTCACTTGTGTGTGTGTGTGAGTGCATACCAGCCACGAGTGTATATGTTTCACCTTTTAGGACTTCTCACCCAACATCCATCCAAGAATTCCATCACCTCAAAGTGAGTATGCATTTTTTGGATAAATAGCCTAGATTTGATCCACATCACGTTGGACAAATGGTCGAGGCTTGATCCACTTTTCTATTTTTTCTCTTCTCTTCCTTCTAGTTCTTTCCATTGCATGATCATGTATCTTGTTTTATTGCAAATTATTCATCCTATGCATGTCCTTCTATGCTTGTGATTGGTTTGATGTAGGATCTTGGATACTGGGGGCTTGCATAAACTCGTTTGATATTTTTCATCCTTTTTCATTTGCATTGGTATGATTGGAATCCTCTTGAATGTCTACTTTAGTGTGAGTTTGAAGTAGGTTCATCCTCTTACTAAAGTGGGGGCTAAATGTGGACACCGAAAAAGTAACCCTTCAAATTTTTCTTCTTGTTTAGGACCTCCTTGTGAATTTGGCTTAGTTTTTCCTTGATTTAATTTTTTAATGTGAAAAAAACATTCACATTAAGTCTTGGAACCTTGTAAATCAATAAAAATGTTATGTGCCTTGCAAAAGTGTTGTGAAGTGTTGTAACACACTTTCAAACTTTTCTAGGATTTTATTATTATAATTCACTTAAATAACCTCTTCTTATCACTTACCAAGCCTTATTGCTAAGTGTTGTAAAGTTTTGTAACAAACCTTCACACTTTTCTAGGCTTTTCATCAATAATTATGCCTTTATTATGCTTTAATTAGCCCCATTTTACGTCTATAGGGATTACTTAAGTGTCTTTTTGAGAATAAACCTAATAAACATCATTCAAAATAACTTAATTTCTAACACCCACTTAAATGCCTTGAGTGGGACTCATTTTACATTAGTGGCAAATGAGTCCCCTTTGGCACAAAAATCAAAATAAATTCAAAATTCGAATGTATTTTTATTTTCTAAGACATGAGGTTGGTGGGTGATGTAGTATCTTCAGGAACTAGGGCATAATTGTGTATAAAAATAGGGTTTTCCCTCTCATTTCTATCTCTAATCAATCGTTCTTCTCTTGATTCATTCATCATTCATCTCAAGCCAAGCAATCTAGGGTTTAGCATTTCCAAGTCATCAAGATAGCTTTCAAAGGAATTCAATCCATTGTTGTAGCAACTCAAGATCTATCATCATGGAAAGTTTCTAATTACATTATTTTATGTTCATGTTTCATTATCTTATTTCTTCATTTTGGTTTAATTACCTAAAACAGGTTTGACCAAGGCAAACCCCCATTCCTTAACATTCAAAAATTCTCTCTTTCTTTGTATGATTAAAACTTTGAGTACTTTGAAGGCTTGGACATGATTGAAGAATAGGTTTCAAACTTGTTGAATTCATCTCCTTGTTTTCAAGATCAAAATATCCACAAAAATTCACTCACAGTGTCGAGAATCAAGGTTTTAGATCCAAACATCTTGAGGAACAAAAAGTGCAGACCAAGAGCTTCAAATCCCACTTTCGGATTTTCAAAAAATTCAAGGTGGATGAATTTTCCATTAGTGGCATATGAGTCTCAATGTAACTATTTTTTTAGATATTTCTACAAATTCAGATACCCATTTGTCTGAAATAGACTCCAATACAGTTTTCCAGATCTAAGCCTAATTTTCCTAGAATGGTGTATGAGTCCCAATGGGTCAAAATTTTAGAATCAATAGTATTTTCAATCTTCATTCTAGTCTTCAACACATTTCCAGGTGCACACTTTCTGTTTTACTTTCCTGTTCTATTTTATTTACATTTCTATTCATCTTTCTAAGTCTTCTTGCATATCTTATTGTGTTTTCAAACATTTCATGTTTTCCAAGTTTGTACTTAGTGGCAAACCCTTCATTCAAATTTTTCTAATCCCAAACCCTATCCAAGGACACCTTTTTTTTAGATCTTTTCCATCCTTTTTTGGGTGAAGATATCCAAGGTATTCTCGAATGTGAATAGTGTGAAATCGGATCCCTTTCTTTAACAAGGTAAGCATCCATTTCCATTGTCCAAAATTATATATGTTGAGAATATATGTTTGAGTATCTCTAGGAGAAGTAAGGGGTTATTTCCCATCCTCTCTTAAACTAGATGCATATGGAGATGCATCAATCTAGTGGATTTATGGATCTATCTTCTTTCTGGACTGATGCTTGTGGCTACCTCTTAGAGGGAGCATGTAGTGTCTTGTGTTGTCATTGTGCAGTGGATTGGGTGTACTCCTAAGGCGGAGTATTCAATACTAGTAATGTTCTTAATGTCAAATGGGGAGAACAATGTAAAACATCTTTTTCCTTTACCATTGATGTCAAAGAGGGTGAAAGAATCATGTGAAAAATTCTATCTACATAGAGGAAGAGAAAGTAAAAGAAATAAATCATAAGAAAATGTGTTCAAAGCTATCATGTTGTCCTTGATGGTTTTTCACATCATGTGTTGCCATCAATGAAAAAGGGGGAGATTGTTGCAAATATGAAGGTGTTATCATTGATGTCAACTATTTCATGGAAGTTGGTTATTGATTATATATGTTGAGGATATCGAGAAAATTGTAATTAAAAAGGTTTGTAGGTATTTAGTGTATGCTCTAGGATGTGCTCCATATTTTTTCTATGCTTGTACAGATCTGAGGTATTGTTCATGGTTGTTAGTAGTTGCTATATCCATAATTTGGGCTTTTGGAACATTGTACAATGCGAGATATCTTTACTAGTATGTGAAATGTGCATTTTGACATTTCTTGTTGAGGTCCAGGAGAAATGTAGTTGCTTTGAATCTCTTCATTTTTGGTTTTAGGAATTGCAGTTTTGAGAATAAGTTGATAAGGTTGTGTTCAAGTGATTTTTTTATTTTTATTTTTTGAAAAGATTGGATTGTGTTAAGGATGTGTGTGCTTAATTGTTTTATGTGTTTTACACTGGTGTTGGCCAACCTTTTGTTAAACACTACTCATAGAGTTCATGGAAACAGGTTGAGGTGTGTTGGGACTTATTTAGGTCCTCATTAAGTATGTGGTTGGGTTTCCCTCATTCTAATTCCATCGTAGAATATTCTAACACTGACCTAGTTTGACTTTGTAAATATAAATGGTGTGTGGTTGACCTTGGAAGAGGTTTCAAGGTTGAAGATGATATAAGTACAAGTTGAGAAAAAATATAGAAGAGAGAGAGAGATGTGAGATATGTATGTGAGATGCAAATTTAAGCATAGCAGTGTGAATTTCATGTTAGGGTTCCAAAGTTAGTGAGCTGAAGGCATCCAACATATTTCATGTGAGACTACAAGAGTGTGAGAATTTTCTTTTGGATTTCCTATTGCTTTGAGATAGTTTTCTCTTTCTAATGATTGGTATCAAAGTTGAGGTCACAAGTTTGAACCCCTCACTTGTGATAGGGGGGATTGTTGCAAGATGGTGTGTCCCTTGGTCTTCCTTGTGTAGCGCAATGCTTGGGTTCATGACATGGATTAACTATCTCCTATGGATCTTGTATAAATTTGGTGGTTGTATCAAGCATTAACATGTTGATATTTTGGTGCAATGACAACCACCAAAGTAACACGTTACACTCATATGCCACATACAAAGTTGCAAGTTCAACCATTCATCGTGTTGTTCAACCTACAGTTTTTTATTTCATGAATTGCAATAATGTGCTTTACTGCTCCTGTTAACTCACCCCAAATGGAAGGCTTGATATCACAACATGAATTCTCAAGTAAAAGATATTTGTACATCCCATATACTCTTGAATTTTAGTTATATTTTTATGTGGGGCTACGAATTTACTTGTGGTCTATATGTCCACTTGGAGGTTAAATTACACACTATTTTTTCCAACCTGCATTGGCTTACATCATGGTTAATAGGAAAATTTACAACTTTCTACCTTTCCTCATTCTCTCTATTACTAATTCATTATTTTTTCAACAGATGTAACAAATATGTTATCCTTTTAGTGTTACTGACAGCAATGGATGCATATTTTTTACATATAACTTGGTTGTCATAATTTTTTTTGGTTAGCCTCTAATCTTTCATCTCCATTAACACATGCACACACACCATGACCAATGTATCTTCCCAAAATAATGTATTTATTGTTGCAACTATATAAATAATTACATACTATTATGCACATTACATTTGTAGGCTACATACAAAGTTGTAGGTTGAATCACTTATTGTGTTGTTGCTCAAACAACACAAGTTTATTTCAAAATGATGGTTCATTTTTACAACATTCCTCTTCAAGTAAAATAGGTTTGTGTACCACACCTAAAATGGAATCATTGTTGAATTTCCATGTATGCTTGTGATCATGCCATTGTTGTCTATGTCCACTTGTACATTGACCTACACACTCCAATTTCTAACTTGTGTTTGACTCATATTTTATGCATAGCTTGATTCAATGTATCAACTTTTATTTTTCCCACCAGGAGTCAGAAACCTCCTATTGGTTTCACATTGGTGGCATCAATGCAAGCACATTTTATTTACATTCGAATAATTTATTTCTTTTGCTTGACACAATCCACTCTAATTTTAAATGTTCATCCAATTCCTACCTTACCTAGAATGGGGAGAGGTTTGAATTGGAAGAAGGAAGAGAATTTGGAGGTGAATGATGTATGGGATGGAGGCTCTCCTTTTTCCTCTTGTGATTTGTAGTGGACTCCTATTAGCATAAAAAAGGATGGGGTCATTGACATTGTCACAAAAATTCCTCATAGCACATTTGGTAATTTCATTTGTGGTGAAATATTGGTTGAAGGTTTTGAAACTTCATTTGTGCACATGAAAAAAAGAGAGACTACCATCATAGATCCAATCAATGATAAAAAAAAATATGGCAAAAAAATAATGTGGCATAGGTTTGTACCTTTCAACATTCATGTGTATGGTCCAATGATATTTTACTCTCTCTTTCTTGAAGATGATGAGATGATGCTTTCTTTACAACTATTAGTGTGGATATGGTTCTGAAGACCATTGGAACTAGTGTGGAGATGGTTCTAAAGAATCCATAGACTAGCCTCCACCATGGAAAATACAACAAATGCTTGTAAAAAAGTGAGGTTGTCAATCCAACTTCATTGCAAAGGTTATGTACAGTAGACCCAATGTTCTTTATCTACTCTTCAAACAATTATTTCATGTCGATCTGAATGGTGACACAAGTGGAGACCCTTGTGCCATGTTTTCCCCTAATCTATCTATAGAATTCAAAAGCTATATTGAAATCCTTTTTCTCATGGATGTTAGTGTCAATACAATAATGGATAGGAACCTCAATGATCCTATTTTATGTGGCATGGTGAGTAAGAGAGACAAATTTCTTACAAGAAAGGATGCAATGAATGCATGGAAAAAGGTGTGTTCTATTCATGCAAATAAACATATATCTTATTTGACAAGTATGGTAATGTGGAATGCATAGGATGCTGACAACTTTTTCTACTTTCAACATCCCCATGGAAAGGATACACCTTTCATTATCAGGGTTTAGACTCCATGGATGCTAGATATAATGGTTTGCTACTCGCACAATTCATTCATCTCCATGGATTCCATTTTTTCCACTAACAAATATGGGGCAAGGCATTACAAACATTGTAAAACAATATTGTCTTTTCAATGATCTTACTTGCTATAAACTTGAGAATGCTCATGCTGACTTGTTATGTCTATAGTATGAATTGTATACTTTTCTCATTTTTGACAAGCAATAGAGTGGTGTTTCGGTTGCATGGGTTGTCTCCTCAAGAAACAAGATTGAGGACATTTTTTCCTTGCTGCACTTGGTGCATGCCCATGGAAGAACAACCAAACCCGACTAGAGAATAAATGCATTTTTGACTGATGATGCCACTTTAGAAATTCATGCCATATAATAAGTGCATGTTTTTGTTGGTTTTCATACCTTTCTCATTTTATATTTATTTTCAATGCCACTTTTTCATGCATATGAGTGCTAAACAATATCATTTATATTCCCTATTAGGGTTTTCTTTTGATGTCGTGTGATTCTATGTATTTGGCATGTTCAAAGGGCTTGGTTGAAGAACATACATAAGTATGTAACTAAGGAAATGGAAATGGACATCTTCCACAAACTTGGCATGATCATGATGATAATTGGTGATAGCGAAGACTGCATCACTCAACTATTAAATTCTTTCTTTGAGGAGTTCAATGCTCAACCATTGTTTTTATGGTACTTCAAGAAGAATTGGTACAAAGGAGATGGCCAAATTGGTGAGTTGATAGTTTCTATCACCTCATTCAATTCACACCACTCACATTCTTTGAAATTACCTCTAATACGTTGTTGTTTACTTGAATATTGCTTTTTTTTCAACCATGTGGGTGAAAAATTATAGACTATTCCTGCATGCCAACTGGGATACAAATGTTTCCATTGAGTCATACCATTGTATGCTGAAAAACCTGATTCTTATGTGATCATAAAAAAAATGCACAAGGTGAATGGGCCATTTTTATTACACACTTGTGTATAAAATGGAATTATTATTTAGGAAAAAGAAAAAGTTGTAGCATCATGTTTTTTTGATGAACTATAAGATTCAAAATATTAAATCTAGTTTGGAGTGGGTGAGGGAAATTCAAGACAATGATTATGTTTCAGATGAAACACACCCTGGATGGTATTGAGTGAAAAATCAAAGTAGGTGCAACAACTACCTCATTCAAAAATTTGGCGAGAACCTTTTTTTTTATGAGTGTCATTGGATTTTGTAGGGGAACACTTGCAAACATGTTCTTAAGGTTTTTGAATTGATTAAAAGATCATCTTCCACTAAAGGGGTGGTCCACGATAAGTGAATTTTGAAGTGAGTTACTTTATGGGAGAAAATGGTGTTTTGCATTTTCCACCACCTAATACAAGTTTCTTGTGTGTTTTCATTTAGATGGGGTAGGTGAAGCCATTGATAGAGGGATAGATTTGAATGAGACATTGTCATAGAGGGCATTGAAGAAAAAATTCCTAATCTTCTCACTCCTACACAAGCTCATTTTTTTAGTCATGAACATGATGAACATTTGAAAAAAATACGTATTTGGAATGACACAAATGAAATCTTGAAGAAAGTGATGTGTACGCCGCCCCAGTGTCTAGAACTATAGTCACATGCACAGTGCGTCCATAGGTTTCCATAGGATCTACAACAATCCAATGCATTTCCATTTGAATTCATTTAGGATCTTGATGTAGTTGAAACTAGCACTGTTCACATGTGTCCTTGGTTTAGTGCAACCAAGGATCATCGTCGATGTGTAAGCCATCGTAGGGAGCGTGTTGCACAATATTCAGATCACCAAACTCCCTTGTGTGACTCCTTTCCCTTGTCCGTAGAAAATAGATTTAATATAAATTCCAATATGCAATGTGAGATGTCAGACACACCTACTATGGATAGGGCTAGAGGATACAACATCTAATATGGGTGACTATGAGAAAACCCATTTCAATTTCTATATTGTAAGAGGAATGGTATTACATGTATCTTTTTCCATTAACCAACTTCTACCACCTCATAAATTTTTTGATTATTTTTGGTAATTTTTTGTTCTCTTTAGCATTCCAATCTACCAAAAGGAGTCATTGTCGATAAGTGTCTTTCGTGAGTGTAAATCCAATGGAAGGTATGGTTCCAATTTAACAACTATATGTAGGTAAGTCCATTTTTTGGTATGAAATTATGCAATAGCATGCTTCCCTATATATTTTTTGCTACGATGATAGGATGATGTCGAACAACATCCATTCACTCTGGTGCTTCTTGAAGAGTTACTCAGGAGTGCTGAAGCATACATCAGTGAATAATCTCCATCTATAGGTAAGCATGTTGTCTTTTTAGAAATTTATTCATATAAGTTATCTAAAATTTTGACATTGAACTTTCATGTCTCCACCCAACTGATTCTATTTTTCTTCAATTCTTCTTTTCAAGTGCTTGTACAATAAATTCCTTTTCAATTTTATGCATTCTAGTACTTGCTAGTCTAGTTGTGCATTACCATTTTCCCATTGCACAAACTGCATGTGCTCCTTCCTCTACTTGTGAAGAGCATGAAGAATTTGTTCAACCAAAACATTATCTATCTTTTTCACTTTGGTTGCTTCTTTTCAATTTTTTTCATAGTAGACTCCTTTTTTCATTTTAGGAATTCTAGTACATGCTCCTCCACTTGTGTGTTGCTATTTTCCCATTGCACAAAAAAATGCTCACATTATTTGTAGTGTTGGAAAATACACTGTCCCATGTCAATTAGTTCATTATGAAATTTTTTTGTTTCATTGCGACCAAGAATGTAATGAAGTACACTTTTAAATTTTTGAACAACTCTTTGGTGACATAAATACAGTATTTCCCTTTTTTCATCTGATTGGAAGAAAATAAATTCTCACATTATTTGAAGTGTTGGAAAACACACTATCCCATGTCAATTAGTTCATTATGAAAAATTTCATTTTGTTACGACCAAGAATGTAATGAATTTCACTTTCAATTTTTTGAACTCTTTGGTGTAGTAAAAAATGACATTTCACTTTCTTCATTTGATTGGAAAAAATAAAATGCTCACATTATTTGTAATGTTGGAAAACACACCATCTCCTCTCAGTTATTCCCTCATGAAAATTTTTTGTTTCATACACTAAAAAATGTAATGAAGTCCACCTTCAAATTTTAGAACAACTCTTTAGTGATGTAAATATGGTATTTTCCTATTTTCATCTGATTAGAATGAACAAAATGCTCACATTATTTTCCATGTTGGAAAACACACTATCCCTTGCCAACTATTTCATCATGTAAAGTGTTTTTTTTGTATAGTCCAAGAATGTAATGAATTCAACATTAAGTTTGTCTTTCTAATTACAAAATTTAGATGTCTTTTCAAAAAGTTGTTCGCTGAATTTCTCTAAAATTTTTACATTGGACTTTCAAGTCTCCACTCAATGGATTTTGTTTTTCTTCACTTATTTTCAAGTGCTTGTACAATAGTTTCCTTTTTCATTTCATGCATTCTAGTACTTGTTGCTCTAGTTGTGCATTACCATTTTCCCATTACACATACTATTCTTCAAGTTCTAAAGAATAGGTAGAATCTCTTTAGTCAAAACATTATCTCTCTTTCACTTTGGTCACTTCTTTTCAAGTGTTTTCATAGTAGTTTCCTTTTTCATTTCAAGAATTTTGGTACCTACTACTCTAACTGTGCATTACCATTTTACCATTACAGATACTGTACACACTCCTTCCTAAAGTTCTAAAGAATAGGTAGAATCTCTTCAACAAAACATTATCTATCTCTTTCACTTTGGTCGCTTCTTTTCAAGTGTTTTCATAGAGATTCATTTTTTAATTTAAAAAACTTTAGTACTTGTTGCTCCAGTTGTGCATTCCATTTTCCCATTGCACATACTACACATGCACCTTCCTCAATACTATTATGTAGCTTTGCAACCACTTTTTGGTCAGTATTGTGAGTTTCTTTCTAATTAGAGAATGAAGTTGTATCTTCTAAAAATGTTATTTTGATTTTCATTTCATGAATTTTAGTTCCTTCTACTCTAGTTGTGCATTTCCATTTTCCCATTGCACATACTACACATGCTTCTTCCCCAAGTTTTGAATAATAGGTAGAATCTCTTCAGTCAAACCATTATCTATCTCTTTCACATTGTTTGCTTCTTTTCAAGTGTTTTCATAACAAATTCCTTTTTCATTTTAGGCATTGTAGTAGATACTGCTCCACTTGTGTGTTTCGATTTTTCCATTGCACATACTACACATGCACCTTCTTCAATACTATTATGTAGCTTTATAGCCGATTTTTGGTTAGCATTAAGAGTGTCTTTCTAATTAGAGAATGTAGTTGTATCTTCTGAAAATGTTGTTTTGTTTTTCATCTTTGGAATTTTAGTACCTGTTGCTCCAGTTGTACCTTTCCATTTTCCCATTACACATACCAAACATGGTCCTTCCTCAAGTTCCAAAGAATAGATATGTTGTAAATTGGATTGCATCAAATGGTTGTCTTTAATACCAAATAGGTTGTCATTGATGTCAACACAGTACTAAATATATGAGATAGTTACCAGAAGCTAGTCCTCATCCAAAATTATTGTTACATGTGGTCCAATATGTTGATTGGTCTAGTTTGTTGTCTTTTTGGTCTAGTTTCTACTGTGAGAAAAGCTATGATTTAGATATTTGAAGATCTAGACCAACTCAATGTATGAAATATATATTATGTGGACTAATTATGCTTTATGGATGTTTTACCGACATAAGAAATGTGTTAACCATATATGATGCCAACCTAATTGAAGAATAAAATATACATATACATATATATATATATATATATATATATGAAACCCTCTAGAAAAGAAAGTGTGTGCAAAAATGAAGAAGAGTTAAAGAGAGCAGTAGAGCAGAGTAAACGTGGCAGGTGAAAAAAAGTGAAGTGTATGTGCATGATGTGAGTCTAAGTGTGTTATCTGTTGAAGATCAGAATAAAGTTATTAAGCACCTATTGGAAAGTAGTACTTCTTATATAGAGCTTCATTTAGAATTGAACTCAACACAAGGAAGGTGTAATCTATTAGTTCATATTTTTGGCAGTGAGCCATCTTTTGTATCTCTAGGTTGTAGCCCTATTGATAGTGAGTCCTTATCTCAAGAATTGAGCCTTATCTCAGGCAATGAGCCTTATCTCATGCAATGAGCCTTATCTCAGGTAGTGAGCCTTATTTTAGGTAGTGATCCTTTTTGTAATTGGTTTTGAAATTCTCTATAGTGTGAATTAATCCTCATTGTGTTTTTTCCCTCATTAGGTTTTCCATGTAAATCTGGTGTTATTGTGTTCATGTGATGACTTCCAATTTTGAATTTAATGTTTAAAAATTAAGTTGTATCAAGATCTTGTTCTGATAAATGATCAAAGTGTTAAGTTTGGTGACAATTGATTCACCCCACCTCTTAGTTGTCCTGTTCAACAATTGGTATCAAAGCTTGGTCCTTTGGAATGAGTTTAACAACTCGAAGGAGATCTTGGTAATCTGAAAAAATTGATGAAGGGATCTGACTTGGATGAGGAAGTAAGAACATAAGGTACTGAGTTTGAAAGTGGAGATCTGAAAGAAAATGCCAAGCAAGTAGATGAATGCATTCAAAAACTAAGGAATCATATCTAGAAATTCAAATTGAAGCATAAAGAAGTTAACCAAGAGTTAAAGGAAGCAAGGGAGACTATTGAGAATCTAATAGTGGAACTTAAATAAAGAAAATGGATGGAGAGAATCTAAAATTGGAAATTGAACAAAGCAAGATAGAGGAAGAAAGATTGCCAAAGACTAACAATCAAAAGATAGAAAAATGTGATATGCTTGAACAAGAAGTTGTAACCCTAAAAGTAGATCTAGAAAAAGTGAAAGCTCCTAAAGAAAGGTTCAAGACAAACTCTACAATGCTTGATGAGTTGATTTCATCTCAGAAACTTGCAAAGGATAAATGTGCTCTAGGACTTGAATAAGGACAAAGCTCAAAAACTAAACCAATTTTCAACAAAATGAATAATAAAAGGAAGTTTCAAGGAAATACTTATCAAAACATGAATTGAAGGATCAATACCAAAAGGTTTCCAATTCGAAAAAATACTGCTCAAAGGTACTCGTCTCTTAATGGCTTTTGTTTCCCATGTAATAAATTTGGACATAGAGCAACACAATGTAGAAGTTGAATGAACCAAAATAGGATGAGTTTGAATGATGGATTCTTTGCTGGAAAGTGCTATGTTTGAAACAAGTTTTGACATAGAGCTACTGAATGTAGAAGCCAAATGATGATGAAATTTTTTGATACAAACAGAAGGATTCAATATTTTCAAGGCTACTATTAAACATGCAATATCTTTGGACACAAGGTTAATCAGTGCAAGACAAAGATGAAAGAAATTTCATTTGATCTTGGATATGCTAAGTACTACATCTGCAACAAATTGGGACATATCTCAAAATTTTGTAGGAGAAAAGTAGGAAAGAAACTAAAACTGGAACAAAAAAACATGTCGATGAACAAAGTGGATCCTTAAGAAGTGAGGAATGAAATACCAAAAAATTGGAGAAAGAGGGAAGAACTTGAGAACAAGGATGAATCAATTAATCTTGTATTTGCATTTGGTGTAGATACCTCTTTCAAGAACTAAAAATAGTAATGGATTTAGGGGGATTAGTCACAAATAAATCTAACAAACCCTCCATATATGAGGTTCCATATGATGACACAAGGATAAGTAATGTAAATCTCCAAGTTGAAGACATTGAAGAAAATTTTGATAGAAAAGATACAAATCAAGAAATTTGCAGAGCCCTTCTTGGCTTATAGTGTTTCTCATATTTGATCTGGCAACATTGGCAGAGAAAGAGGTTTGACAAAGTGAAGTACAGATGATGATGTCATAAGCAATAAATTATCTTTTTATGATGAAACCCTAAAAGCAACAAGTTGAATAAGGATTATTGAGTGGTCATTTTTCACATTATGAATCGAATGAGCTAAGGAGTAAAGAGAAATTGAAAAATAGGTGCTAGGGTCATTAGCAAGTGAAAGGATGAAGAACAAGGCATAAATAATGGAGTTGAAGGAATTGGTGGTATTTAATTAGCGCAACAATGAATTATAGAAATTAAGTAAGTTAAAAATTAATGAATTTAACCATTGAAAGATTCAAAATCTTGAGTGTTCCCTTTTAATTGTGCTAATACAAAAGGTTAAAAATCTAGGACACAAGGGTTTAGAAATTTGGAGCGAACTTTCATAATTTTTAGATGTAGAAATTTTTTGTCTTATCTTAAGTAGAATTTAAGGTGATTAGATCATCTTAGACAAACCCTGTGAGATCATAAAGGAAGCAATTGCAACAATAACAAGATTATGCAATAATGGAACCATTCCAGTGTAGAAGTCAGTGAAGAACAAAGAGGTTGAAGCCCTAACTCGAGTAGCAGGAGATCAAAAGTCACTTCTAATTCATTCTATAATTGACCTTGTGATAAGGTTTGTGACTCATGGAATTTCATATAAGATCTATTTTAGGAATAGGGAAGGCTTTACTTCTGTGATTATTGTTTATGTTGTGCATCAAATGGTTGAAAAGAATGAGGATTTCAACTTGTGTGAGTTACTAAGGAATCAATTAATGGAGAACATCACTATGACAATGAATAACAATTACCCTTTTCATTTTGGATCTCTGGTTATATGCTTGATGATGTATTTTATGAAATCGTTACCATTGAAAGAGAATATTGTGTGGAAATAAATTATATCAATTGGAAAGTAGGTCTACTAGTATTTTGAATGTCTAGTAGAAAAAGGAAAAGATTCGTAAAGAATACTTTGTAATCAAAATAAATGTATGGAGTTATTGCATTGTTCCCAGTTTGGTTGTGTTTTTTGAGCTAGGTTCCTCCTCTGGTAAGAGAAAATCAAGAAGAATTATCTCAAGTTATCCTCTAGAAATAAAGAAATTGAAGTCTGAGGGGAAGGAAGAAGAAGAAAAGGAAGAAAAGAGTATAGAGGAAATTGTTCTAGCATCAACAGAAAGTCATGAAGATGATTTCACTAAGGAGAAGGTATTGGAGATTCTTGGGAAATCACAATATTGGAGATATTTGGTTGTCACAACCATCATATAAACAAGATGAGAACACAAACACTCTAGTTATTTACATAATTCATAATGACATTGATCTAAGAAAACTGACAAATGTTTTACTAGAAGTATTGATTGAGAAAATTGAAGATATACTAAAGGCATAGTCACCTAATGAAATAAAAGGAAAAGATGAGATTCAATTGGATATGGAAGAAAGATATATAAATGCACAAAAAAGATTGACTAAGAGCACAAATGAATTGAAGAAATGCATCAAGAATGTAAACAGTGTGTATAGGCATTGTCTCTGGTGGCCAACTGCTATTAGAAACTATAGAGAAAAAATTGATGCTATTGAGTTTGAGCTAGATTCTATTGGAAAAACATATGATATTCTTAATGACAAGGATGAAACGTAGAAGAAAAGGATCAATTCCTTACAATCTGAACTTGTAGTCATTGTGGTATAGAGGGATGGTATTATGAATAATTTTTGGAAATTTAAAGAAATAATTGAGTTGAGATTGGAACAACTCTCTGGTCTTCTAGTGGAAGCTGAGAAGATTGAACAAAACATCACTATCCCAAATACTCTTGTAGAAACAATTGATTCAATAGCAAAAAATAATAGTATTTGTTTAAACATTAGGTTTCGAGTGGATTCTTGGAAGACATTTCTTCCAAAGCTAAAATAAAAGTACAAGGAGTTATTTTAAAGGAAGAAGGATTGAGGTAAATAACTATTTTTTATATCATTTTTGAAGACCATTTTTGTAAAAAAAATTAAGAGGAGTTAGATCTTCTATCTTTTCCATTGATGTTAAATGGGGAGAGAAAGCATGTAAAAATAATGAAAATAATTTCAGCTCATCAAAAGGGAAGAACAAGAACTACAAGGTTTTTGTTGTTGGATTTTCACATCTTGTGTTGCCATCAATGACAAAGGGGGAGATTGTTGGAAATTGGATTGCATCAATGGTTGTCATTAATGTCAAATAGGTTGTCACTGATGTCAACACAATACTGAATGTATGAGATAGTTACCAGAAGCTAGTCCCCATCCAAGATGATTGTTACATGTGGTCTGATATGTTGATTGGTCTAATGTGTTGGATTTTTGGTTCAATTTCTACCTTGAGACAAGCTATGATTTGAATATTTAAAGATCTAGGCCAACTGAACATATGCCATATATTATTTGGACTAATTATGTTTTATAGATGTTTTTCCAACATAAGAAATGTGTTAACCATATATGATGCTGACCTAATTGATGAATACAATATGTGTATGTATGAGACCCTCTAAAAAAGAAAGTGTGTGCAAAATGAAGAAGAGTGAAAGAGAGCAATAGAGTAGAGTACGTGTGGTAGGTGAAAAATAGTAAAGTGTATGTGCATGATGTGAGTTTAAGTGTGTTATCTACTAAAGATCAGAACAGTTATTGAGGACCTACTAGAAAGCAATACTTCTTATATAGAGCTTCATTTAGAACTAAACTCAGCACAAGGAAAGTGTAATCTATCAGTTCATATTTCTAGCAGTGATCCATCTTTTGTATCTTTGGGTTGTAGCCCTATGGACAATGAGTCGTTATCTCAGGAAGCAAGCCTTATCTCAGGCAATGAGCCTTATCTCAAGCAGTGAGCCTTATCTCAGGCAGTTTTCCTTATTTCATGCAAGGAGCCTTTTGTAATCAGTTTTGATATTCTCTATAGTGTGATTTAATCCTCACCATGGTTTTTTCCTCATTGGGTTTTCCACATAAATTTGGTTCTACTATGTTCATGCGATGAATTTCAATTTTGCATTTAATGTTTAAACAATTAAGCAGTATCAAGATCTTGTTCTGGGAAATGATCAAAGTGTTTAGTTTGGTGACAACTAATTCACCCCACCCTCTCAGTTGTCCTCTTCAAAAAATTAGAATCTCTTAAGTGAATACATGTACCTTGGACATGCACCACATCTGTTTGTTTGAGAAAAAAATGCATTTCAATTTCTTTCTATGATTAACCAAAAAAAATGCACAACATATTGGCAGTGTGGAAAACACAATGGGTTCTTTGCTATTTGATTCTGCTTGGTGAAAGGTCAACATCTCAAGAAAAGGTAGAATATCCTAAGTCAATACACATACTATGAACATGTGACATGTCTATTTGTTTTGGTGAAAATTGCATTTGAATTTCTTTCAATGATTAACAAAAAAAGCGCACAACATATTGGCAGGGTGGAAATCATAGTGGCTTCTATGTTATTTATTTCTTCTTGTTCTAATTCTTATTTGTATGGTCAAGATGTGAAAGTTAATAATTTATTTGATGCAGGTATATAAGATGTCGCATAATGCAAATGCATGGGTCTCTAGTTGGTTGACCAACTACCACCCATATCTTCCATTCAATTTCCTTGCCCAAATAGAAGAATTGAGTATCCCATATAGGTTGTAGGAAAAGATGTTAAGGAGAATTGATAGAAAAGGGAAAAAGTGTAGTGACGTGAAATATCATAATTATGCTCATTTATTTAACTACATTTTTGGTGTATGGGCGAAAATGAGCATGGATATTGAATATCACAATCTACAAATAGAGATTATCAATTTCTTTGACTAGCCACTTTGTTTTTACCAAGAGATTCGAGACCTTTTCCTAGCTAGATACATCTAGAAGGTTTCCATTAAACCAACAAAAAGCTTCCTGAAGAAGAATATTGCATAGGAGCTAAGCATGAAATTTATGAGATTCCTTAAGGGAGAATCTTGAATTAGTCATCACATGGGTCTTGTGGAGGAATGGTTGCTTGTCGTGTTGAAATTTAACTACATTACTAAGTTTAGGTGCACCAGGTGAGACCATCATTGAGGCTATTACACAAATTATGGGGCACCTACGTTGTATGCAGTGCATAGTAACTTGAAAATTAGAGTGTGTGAAATCCTTCTTGATAGTGACAATGTAGAGATGATACATGTTCATAAATTTTTGATCTAGTTTACATTGTTTACAAACTATTTAGTTATTATAGCCAACATTTTTAAAGTTTTCAATGTTGTTTGGAACTTTTATGAATAGTTAATACATAACACAATGTGGTTATCATAAGGAATATTATTTTTAGTTTTCTATAATGATTAGTTATCTATTACATATGACTTTTTATTTTTTTGCAGATGGATAAATAACTAAACTTAGTTGTTTCATATTATATTTGTGTTGTTTACTTATGTCCAAGTCAGATTCATGTATTATTAAGATATCTTGTTTCCTTTGGTATGGTATGAATTTATAACCCCATGAAATAGGTACCGCTCTTGGAATAAAATGATCCACCATGAACACCAAAAGAAAACATATTTAACCCACATATTACAAGTAGAACATTCATTTGAATGTATGTCAAGAACTAATATTATATTGAAGCAGAATTTGTAGTAATAATTAAGAATTATTATGGTATAGTTGTGTTTATATACACACATTTATAATTTTGCAAACACACAATAATCTTAACATTATATTGACAAGTAAAGGCATTGAAATGTCACCAAATTTCATACAACAAAGGACAAGTAATATACTTGGTGACTATAACAAGAGCCTAGAACAAGAGAAAGTTGATATAAAAAGCTTTATCTATCTCTATAAAGTTCTTAAAATGTAGATTTAGATTTCATTGATAAAAACAATGGAAAATATTTCATCAATTAGATATCAATATCCATGCTTGAGAGGAAATGGAATGGGGACCTATTTGAGAATAGTTGCCTTGTCATTTATTGCCACTTGTGAGCATGAACAACTAGGGTGCAGATCTATGTAGGTTTACAATGAGAATAAAAATTGCAATAAACAAACACTTTCATGTACATGTTCATTATGGACATCAAATGAGAAAAATGAAGCATACCTATTTGAGAACAACTCCACAAATAGGGGGTGTCACCCTAGTATTTTGAAATACATTGTACTAAGGACCCATTTTAAATGCACTTAAGCAATAGAGTATTCCACTATGGGACTTGAACTTGCTACTTATTGCTAGCAATCAATAGGAATGCCATTGCACCATCTTCCCATGCGCATTTCCAACTATCTTCTTTGAGTAATTGTATGATAGATATGTATGCCCACTCCTTTATTGGTCCTCTCATCTTGACTATAAAGAACTCAGTACATGTGCTTGATATACCAGTCCACATTATGTATCTGATCTATCATATTTGACTTTAAAGACCCTAGTATATGTGTGAGAATGTATTGTAGGGCCATTATAGGTTGGAATTATGAATTGTATCATATAATGTTGCCCAGTAGTTGTTTTAGTAACATCATTTATGGCACAGTCATGGTAGGAGGGTCCTCAAAGAGAACAGTCTAGACCGTGCAATAAGAGTTACACAACAAAAGAGACTCAAAATATGGAGGAAAATGTAGATTCAAACATTCATATTATCAGAAATTGGAATTACAATTAGCTGACAACATCTGGGTTTATAGATCAGGCCCACAAGCCTCATACAACATGCTCAAAATACATTCTTCCCATATGCTCCTTAATATGAGTTGAAATTTTACATATCAAGTCCAATATCCATCTCTAACTATCTACCACTCTAATGATCGGTTACAATGATTTATATATCATATCTAGAGAACTAGAATCCTTTGCATCAGCCAAATATCATTACAATCTCCGATGAAGAAAATGTAATGTGTGTGTGCAATAGGTCAACCTTAAATTTTAATTTCTCCTCAACATGTGCATAGATGAAGTGTGGACCAAAATGAAGGTCAGAGACACTCCACAGAGCAATTTGAATCACACCATAAGGATCTATGAGTTACAGGAAGGATCCACAAGAGACTAAATTAGTCGTTAGGCTTAAAACTATTATGGTGCTCTGTTATAGAAAATTTCACTTAATCTGGAAGCAATAACTTGCTAGAAAAGATCCAATCGCTCTAAAATCTTGGAATTAGGGAAATGAACATGTCCACAATGAAAACATAGATCCGTAGGGTCTGATGAGAAAATATCTTGAATCTTCCAACTTGAACTAAACAAGAACTCAACTAAAAGGAAAATATTTTTGGTTGATGCAAGATTACAAAGAACCAAGGATGCTCCTACATCAATTTATCATAATTTTTGATGCTCAATTCTATTCATCACCGAAGAAGATTAAAATTGGTGCCATAAATGATATCTATTGTATGTAGATACTTTGTAATGTTCTATATAAAATGTCAAACTCAATGGAATGTTAAAGCTCAAATTTTGAAAAACATTTTTTGCATAAAAGAGAAGACAAACTACAAGATGGAGGTGAAAATTTTTCTTTAAAGTGAGGATCTAATCTTATGTTCAATTTTGTTTATTTTTTTAATTTGGAAAAATACTTGAGCCAAATGCCAAGATATGACTAACATTTTAGCAACATGATGAATCCAAATGTAAAATTCTTCCATAAAATGTAGGTTTTGCAGATATGATTAAGCACTCACCAATCAAAATTTAAGTGCATATAATGATACAAGTTAAAAGAAATTGTGCAAAAATAAGGAAAATTTTTTTACTGTACCAAATATTTATTCTATAATTTGAAGGTGGACTTCATTACGTTCTTGGAGCATACAAAATAAATACTTTTCATAAAGAACTAACTGACATGAGATAGTGCATTTTCCAACACTGCAAACAATGTGAGGATTTTATCTCTTCCAACTAGATGGAAAAAGGGAAATTCCATTTTTATTGTACCAAAGAGTTGTTCTAAAATTTGAAAGCAGACTTCATTACATTTTTGGAGCATACAAAAAAAAAAAATTCATAAGGAAGTAACTTACATGGGATAGTGCATTTTCCAACACTACAAATAATGTGATCATTTTATTTGTTCCAATCATATGAATAAATTGAAATGCCATTTTTAGTGTACCAAAGAGTCCAAACATGTAGCAATGTTTTCATCATGTTTTTCACTTGCTAGTTTTACACAACCATGGCTACGGGTGCCCGTAGCTTCTCCTATATTTTTTCAGCCACTATTATGCAATTTTCTGCTAATGGTATTCAAGACCTTCCACCTTTAAAACTTATCACCAAGTGTTCTAATATGCTCCCACACATGTCCCATTAATTACCAATGAAGTGTGGCCATTGGTTGTGCCTCATGCACTAAATAAAACATTTTCTTTGGGTGGCTACATTTAATATTTTTAGTTGTCTTTTGACTTTATATTAAAAAATATTATAACTAATCACTTCCAGCTATAACTAATCACTTCCAACATTTAATATTTGTTTGTAACCACCTTTTAGAACATCAAAACCCTATTCTTTGCTAGAGAAAATTACATAGGTATTTTGCTTAAAAAATTTCTAGAATTTTCAATTTAATGCAATATGGATGTTTCAAGGTTGAATGTTCAGATAATTTCAAATCAAATTAAAAGGGTATTCTCTAAAAAAATTTGTCAAAAGATTTAGCGGGTGCATTTTTTGGCATTCCCCTTAGAGTGATACCTACTAAAGATATTTATGCATACATTTAAAAAAAAAGGAAATGTCACTTGTTTAATTAAGTATTTTGTGGAAAAATGAATTGGAAGAAAATTATGATGCATATAAAATCCTAGTTGAAAAGAAACTGAATGTATGGTTGAAATTCCCTCTGTTTGAATTTGACAAGAAGTACATACAAATTGCATTAAGCAGGATTCATGGTGAATCTATTTGGATTGATGATGCACACTTGATAACTAGAGAAGCTATAAGGGATGTGACTGGTTTGTGGTCGTTTGTGATCCTTCATACTAGTTTCGAAGCTAAAGACTGTCAATGATCAAGAGATGATGGAGATGACTAGAGTGACTCTTGAAGGAAAAGAACTTGTCTTGAGTAAAATTGAATATCTAGTCATCTGGTATGATGTAATGCTTATTGGACACAAAATCTGCATACCTAGTAATGACTATATAGTTTCTACTATTGTTACATACATTGCATTTGATATGGTTAAGAATGGTATAGATTATGATCTGTGAGCTAATTGACAACACTTAATGAAGAATTTGAAAGTTTAATAAATAAGAAGAAGAAGAAGAAGACATTCTAGTACAACACTCTAATAGTTGGGTATGTGCAAGATCATGATGGGCCAAAAGTGGCAATATGATGGATATGTAGTGACAACTATTTTACCCAAAATTTATGAAATGAAAAGAGTTTTTAAAGGAGATTCTTAGCTTTCCACTAATATAAATTATGCTTTACTTTGAATTTAATAAGTAATTATTATTGATTTTCTATTCAAATTATGACTAAAATCCTGATTGATAGGTGATTGAAAAAAACTATAGGTTTCAAATCATATCATATTTTTTGAATTCAAAACATGCATCACATTCTATGCTTTGCATGCTATAGGTTTTAAAAAATAAAAAAATTAATTTCATGAAGTTTTGACCAAGTGAAGGTGGTTAGACATATGAGGATTTATATTTTTAAAAGTTGTAATAAAAAAAATTCATAATTAATTATTTACTTGAAAAACTTATAAAAAATATGCATCACATCCGGCATCAAGATTCTCTACTTATATCTACAATCATATAAAAAATATTATCATTTTATTGTGGTTAGGGTGGTCAGACAAACACCTACTTTTATTTTTCCTTAAAATTTAAGTACCACTGCATTGAAATTTCAAATTTTCACAAAATAGATTTTATTTTTTAAACAAACCTAGTAGTTTAGAAACTAAATTCAATTTGCTATAGATTCTATTTTTACATATTTTTGAAATAATATAGATAACTTATTCAAATTTTATATCAAATTGCCTAACTCTCTAATTTTTTGAATTTTTGCCACTTAGGGCCCTATTTTTCCATGATGATCCCGCACATACCCTTTGCTTACTCTTTTACTTTATGAAGGAGTTACCAGATATTGGAAAGGCTGAATGGAAAAACATAGAACTGATAGCATACTAGATAAGGAATCTCATGAGAAATCTTAGTGGTTTGGATGCTCAAGAATCTACTCTTGCAACATTCTTTGGAATTTTTTCGATGAGGATGAATAAGAGAACAATAATTCTAGAAAGTGTGGTGGAAAAATACTCAGAAATATCAATTTCCTTGTCTCTACTAATTTTTGTTACATGGAAGCTATTGAGTCTAGAATTGTGTGGATTTTGAGTTGGATTATGAAGTAACTGAGGTAGAAGTTGATCATTATGCAAAAGTTCTTCTAGAAATTCCAAAGGACCCCAACAAAATAGATGTAGAAGAAATTTCTATGACTGAAGCCTTTGGTAGTACAAAGAGAACAAGAAAGAAGAGAAAAATCATTATTAAGAAATAGTTCATTGAATAATAAGGAAGTCAATTTGAGATAACCCAACATGAGCATGAAAATGAAAACATACAAGATCTAGATGAATCATTGAAATACTTACAAGAAATGATTCCCGGTGCTAGCCTTAATTTATCTATATCCACTTTGGTAAATCTCAGGAGTATGATTGATTCTTTGAAAGCATACATCTCTGGATTAAAAGAAGAAATAGGAAACAGGTCAGATCTAAGGACTACAAAATAAAATCTACAAGGAATCAAGAAGAAATGTGCATATGCACACCATAGGTCCTTGAAGGAATTAAAGGATGCTCAATATTGTGAAAAAGAGGCTTAGGAGATAGTATATTTCTACCTGAATTGGTCTAATTGGAAACATTAAATGAAAGAGATGTAATAAGACATAATGAAATTTAGTTGAGCACTCAAGCAGATGTTTATAGCTTGGAAATGATAGGGATAATCAGAGATGGTCCTACATTGTGCAACTTTAGGACAAATTCTTTTGTCTTTAGAATCAAAGAACATGAGTGATCAGGTAGTATGTGGCACTTAGAGATTTGGTAAAGATTAGGAACACTCATATATCTAGTGCTCTTCACAGTCTTGGTAGTCTATCAGAAATAAATATCAACCCCAACACTATGGAAGAAGGTACAGTCTTTAACAAAGATTGAATTATTATACAAGACTCTTGAAAATTCAAAAGGTTTTTGGGAAGAAGGTAAAGCTACATGGGAGGGTATCCTAAAGAATCTCAAGGGATCTTCTTCTTCAGGTTAACATTTTCATTCCTTTTTTTCAATTATTGATGCATACCATATTAAAGGGAAATATATCAGACCCATGCATGACCTTTTCCATTGATGTCAAAGGGGGAGAGATAGATAGTAAGAAGAAAAACATTTTTTTGGAAAATATTTTTGGAATTCAAGGACAATTTTGTAAGGGGGAGCATTAATTTTGAAAGAGGGGCATTCACTTGGTTTTTTATTGGCATGGAATTTTTTTAATAAGCATGTTGCCATTAATTTCAAAGGGAGAGATTGTTGAAAGTTTGAACATGAGCACATGAAGTGTACCTACATAGGTTGATTTGGTTGTTCTAGTTTTTCCATTGATGTCAACATTGTGGGAAGCATATCTAGTGTGCAATACCATCTATACTAGAAGCTGGTCTATCAAAGTTTTGGTTAGGTGTTCTTTATTGATAATGTTATAGTCTAGTGCACTAATTTTTTGGTCTAGACTTCACTGCAAGAAAAAATATGATTCTACTCTCTCAAGCATATTATTATGACTCATTCATACAACTATATTCAAGATTTTGAGCATTTTTAAGCTGTGTACAAGAAGTTATCAATGACAGAGTTCAACTCTGTATGCTACATTCATTTCTCTATTTCTTGAGAATGATGGTCTAATGGTAGTCTCTTTGATATTAATGTGAAGAGAGACTAAAGTGATACTAGATCTGGAAGGTGTTTAATTTGAGAAGTGTGTGCTTGTTTGAATTTTTTATGATTAGGTCCTATTCTTGGATGACCTAATGCATGATACGTGTTGAAGAAGATTAATTATACCTTGTAGGTGTTAGTTAAATTTATTTTAGGTCCACATCGACTTGAAATTGAGTATTACACATTTTTCTTAGGTGAAAAGATGTTTTAAATTTTGTATGGTGTTCACAAGATCTATTTTGGATTTTTTTGTTTACATCTAAATTAGGCTGACCTAATTGATGTAAGAAATGCACTTGTATATATATATATATGAGATGTTTTGGAATTTGAAGAGGAGGGAGTGAAGATGCAAAGTTAGTATGCGAGTGTAAATGATCTATCAGATGCAAGTAGTGTATAGTGGTAGAAGTTAAGGATTAGAGTAGAATTGTTATGTGATGGAAAAGCAGGGAAGTACTTCATATTCAAAGCTTCATTGGAACTAAACCCTACACATAGAAGGTTTATTCCATCAATGCACATTTTTGGTAGTGAGCCATACCATTTTATGTTTTGGTGGTGAGCCATATCTCTTTGTATTTTGGTTGTGAACCTTTTAAGGACAATGAGTCTTGGAAGTGAACCCCTATAATACATTGTATATGGATATAATATATTGTGAGCTAATCCTCACCATGGTTTCTCCCATTTTGGGTTTTCAATGTAAAAATTTGGTGTTGATCTATTTTGTGTTGTCATGTTCCTTTCAATGTTTTCATTCTTATTTGTAGTTATATGTGCTTTAATAATTGGATTGTCTATAGATGAATGGTTTAATAGAATACTAATTCACCCTCCCCCTCTCTCTGTATTATAGACAATCAACACTTATTCCTCCCAACAACAAATCTACCTAAAGTAGAATGGGATACTCATATCCCCAAATGATGAAATGCCCCAATGTGTGGGAGCCACACCCACTCATAACCCTTGAACTTGGAGGAACCATAATATCATCTTCACAAGAGGGGGGTCAACTCCCCTAGAAGACACAAAAGAATTGACACATAACACAAGGGACCACATAGTTCCAAATCTCCAACACAACACTCTTAACAAACATTATCTTCATAAAATAGTAAAGAATTTCACCATAGATTAAAACACAATATATTATTAAATATAAATTCATTTTTTACAAGCTAGAATACATGATTCAACTTATAGTTTCATTGCACTAACCTTAAACATTAGAAAACAAAGATAAACAAGAAAATTACTAATAATTGAGTCTAAATTTCTGCACACATAACTATTGTGTTTTAATTTTCTACTTGCAAAACTATGGTAATATTTTTGTAATTTATTTAGCAATACCAAAACATCAAACCCTTTGAACTAGACACCTTTAATACTTTAAGTTACTATTATCAAGAAAAGAAAGATATAGTTTCATTCATGGTTTAAATTTTCATTTTCAAACAACCAACATTAATATTTCCAATCTTCAAGCATGCCATCATGTGAATAATGTAGCATTTAATTCATAACAAGAGATTACATTAACTCAACTAGATAACTTTCAGAGTCAATTTATGACATTAATCAACTACTACCAAATATCTAGAGCATGTGGTAACCTTAATAACCTCATGGTGAATTTACCAAATTGTATTAAAATTGTAATATCCAACCAAGAAAGCATCAAATTATGATGACCCTCTTTACTAAAACAATCATTAAATAATTTATCAAAGAAATGACTCTATATCTAATATGAAAAAAGTTAAAGTGATGAACATAAGTAAATTTATTTACTATCTTAAGAATGAAATTTCCCATAGACAAGACTATTTATTCTTTTAAGGCCAAAATCAATTTCATATAAATCCTTTTCCTTCTTATAATCTTATCCCTTTTCTAATTAGTATTACATGAATTCAAGAATAATTGTTGATGGGTGTTTTAGCACTTTCTCAACACAGGTAGTGCATGGGAACACTACCTCTCTTGAAAGGTAATTTCCAAAAATAACTTGTTGAAAATTACCCCAAGGTCTCTCGGGTGTTAGGTCATGACGTGCTCAAAATTTCTCAATAGTTCTTATGTGATTTTGTTGGTAATCATAGGGCAGACTTACATAGTTAAGTTAGAGGGGAATTGGTTCCTTGAAAGGAGTTCTTAAGATGGGGAATTTGTTGTTTAGTTGTTGCAGGTTTAGGATAGCAAACTAGAACTCCTATTTTATCTTTATATTTGGCTTTACAATTTTCAATGAACCTTGTTCAATTCCACTATTAAAAAAAAAGGAAAAAGGTTAGGGAAGAGGAGAGGTTCCTAGGTCTGAAACTAGCAGTGAAAAGTGATCATGGAGGACCCTGTAGTGGACAACCTTCCTAAAAAAAAGTTCCACTTAACCAAATTGAGGTATAGTCTCATGAAACCTATGCAATCTTCTAAGGTCTATAGGTTTTCAATCTTTCATCCACCATAAAGCATGAGCAAGAGACAAAATTTTAGTGCAACATTCATATTTAGTTTAGACTAGCTTTACACAACAATTTATCAGCAATAAACAACAAAAAGCATGAATTGGAAGGGCATCAACATAATAGGATTCTTCAAAATCAATGAACAACATAAACTAACCACTAAAGATAACTAGAAATATGGAGAAAAACAAAGTTATTCTACTCAAATTCATAAACTAAGAGAAGATGAATCATGCAACATAAAGTTGGAACTCAAAAATCTACCAAGTCAATGAATTTCTATTAAAATTCTAGTAGCATGTCTTTACATCAACTCAACTTTCTCTTGAAAATGAGAGGAGACCCCCTATTTATAGTGCTCAAAAGGATAAATGAATGGCCAAAATTTAATCTCATTGTGTGGCCAAGATTCACTACAAATTAGGGTTTCACCTACCCCCAAATATATTACAATATAAAATTGCATTTTGTCTTTATCCCTATTTTTTCCTCATGTGAGCAACACTATAGCTCTTTCGTCTTCTAGTCGATGACCTTTGCTACAATTTGTGATTAGTTCTTCATCAATGATTGGATTTCCTTCTTGTTTCTTCAAAATGGAATACTCCATGAACTTTTTGATTAATTCTCGAAGCTTGTCAAACTCCATTATATCATAATGGAGTACCTAAAAGTTCCATTTCTCGGATCAACTAGTAAGTGCATCCCATTATCCATCACGCTTGGCTGTGTTGTCTTTGACCTGTTCAAATTGGGTGAAATTCCAAGCAACAAAACTCATAAATTCTATAGTAAGCTCACCTAACATTCGATCTTCCATCTTCTTATGGAAATAGGGCTTTATCTTTTCCAAATCAATCTTGACGGTGGGCACATCATAATCCATCAGTAATTTCAAATATTCATCACAAGATACCTTGGTGTCCTTAGCCCAATCGATGTCAATCTCCACTTGATGGAGCACGCATTCCATTATCTCCTTTCTATGGTTGAAGCTCAGCTTCCAAGTCTCCATGAACCAATGACCGTCCTTTGTTAGAGAAATCTCTTTTTCCCATGTTCTCTTAGGCATTTTGAGGATGGCTTCAATTTTAGGGTAGGTGACCCTATACACCTTTGGGAAGTCAATGCAGAATTTCCTCATGCCCTCAAGGTACTTTTGTACTTCTAGGAACTTGTTGGCTATTCGGATAACATGATTTATGCCCATGTTCTTGGCATAGAGGTTTTCCTGGAACCAATACTTTGTAGTCTTCATCTAATTCTCTCTTCTTTAACTTGTCAATGTGGTCTTTGGATAGAACCTATGGAGGTGTAGAGGATGTCATGTGCAGCTCTTCAATTGATGACCACTATTGGATATAAGCCACAAGATCTTCTATTTGTACCTTCATCTCCTCTGAAGATTTAACCTTGTGCATTTGATGCATGACGGTAGCAACATACTCTTAGAGATGATATATCTTCTATTCCCTAGTGGGTATCCCTAAGTTGATGGTGGAGACATTATAGCTTACCCATTCTTCTCCAACCATGGATGTGGCTACCTACATTGTTCTTGATTCGAAAGCATCCATGGTCAATTGGGACTTGACCTTTGGTTTCTTCTCTCTTCTTATGCTAGTTTTCACTTGAGCTAAGATAGCCTCGAGTCTTGCCTTAGGGTCCTTGGGAGTTGGAGTCTTCTTCTCTATTTGGTTTTCCAACCACTCAAGCATCTGATACTCTCCCTTGGGTGATTCACGATCACCTTCTTCTTCATCTTTCCTGATTTTAATTTCCTTATGACCTAGAGATTCTTGATTTGTCTTTGTTTCTTCTTCTTCTTCATTAGAGTCTTAGATGAACACCGCGTCTTTGTTTGGGGACTTGGTGGGAATGTGTCTCATGGGGCTATCTTCTTTTTCATAATTTTTCTCTTCTCCATCAACTCCATGTTCTTGTTCTTTACGATCCTTTGCCTCTGGGCTTTTCTTTTCTTTCACTTCTTCCTCAAATTTGACTTCTTCTATATCTCTCTTTTCTTCTTCTTTCTCTTGCTTTTCCTCTTTCTTGTTAGGAGAAGGAATCTCTTCATAATTCTTGGGGATTCTATCTTGTTCCCTTATAGAAGGCTCAGTATCATCATCCATTTTATCATCTGCATCTTTTTCTTCATCAGATGGTTGATTTTTAGCTTCCTCCTCAACGTTCTTGAAGTGCTAGGCCAATTCCTCTTCGAGGTCCAAGTCAAAGGTCTCCACAATATATTTGGTGCTTGCATCCTCTTCACCCTCCTCTGATGATCTTTTCTCCTCTCCCTCATGGACCACTTCATCAATTATCAATGGCTGGTGCTCTAGATGTTCATGGTATTCATCAACTTCTTCTTTTATGGCCTTGGCTGATTCCCTTTCTTGCTTTTCAAGCTCTTCAAATATTAGCATTGTTGCCTCCATTGAAGGTGGTTCAATGAGAGAAGGAGTAGGGATGTTAGGAGTAACTTGTTCAAGGAGAGCTTGAATAGTTGGATTTAGAAGCACTCCAGAGAGCTCTGGTGGTGTATTTTGCATGTACCTTGTAAAAGCTTCTGGAAGGGAAATAGTTGGAATTGTGGTGGTAGCTGCTACTAATGAGAGGATTGTAGAAGAGGAAGAGGATGGAGAGGTAGTGGTGGAAGAAGAATCAATTACCATTATTGGTGCCATCGGTGGAGTGGAGGCAAGTTGGACCGATAGGTCCATTGCGAGTGGAGAAGAGGAAACCATCACCTAAGAAGCAAGCAAAGGGGTGACGATGGTGGTTGCAACAAGAATAGAGGCAATAGGTGGAGATTTTGGTTGATCATTCTCTATTTTAGCTTCTTCTCCCTCATGGATCAAGTCTTCTTGGATGGGTGGAAGTCCTTCAAATCCCTCTGATTTCTTCTATTTCTTGGATGGCTCTCCCTCTGAGGCTTTCCTTGAATAGGCTACTATTCAACCACCTCTTTTCTCTTCTTGGAGATTTTATTTGGTGGGGATGATGAGGTTTCCCCAAAAGTAGTAGCAGTATCAGTGGTTGTATCCTCAGCTCCACTCTTGGTTGTGCTCTTTGTTTCCTCTTCAAGCTCACTACATGTTAAAGTTACCCCTTACTACTTTAGTTAGGAAATTTTCCCCTAATCCATTCTCTTGTTCTAGCCTCCATAAGCTTCATCAAAATATCAAGGTCACTGACCTCTTCCTCAACCTAAACAATGGTAGGTAGTGGTAGGTTTGTAACTGCATCATATCTTGGATCAATCATGGTGTCTTCTTCTACCACTTGGTTAGGCATTGGGAATAGTTTGACAATTTTAACAAAATACGCCATCATGCACATATAGTGCCTCATTCACACCTCTTTGTCATCTTTACAATTTTCCCAGAAGTCCTCCACATTGTGTACATGGGAGTACTCGGCTATGAATTATTTCTTGAGTTTACCATAAGGGTCCATTCGTTTTTGGGCAGTGTGTAGCTCCAAGTTGTACTCTACAAGCTCCTTCTCTGAATAGTCCATGTATATAGATTGGGGAAGTGCATATTTGCCTTGACCAAAGGAGAGGGGATAAGGAATCCCTGCTCTATGCTTGCCAGTTAGGAGTGAGCAAGTGCGTTGCAACTATCTAGATACTTCTAACAATATTTGGTCGTTCGGATATCAGGGCAGCTTGTTGGGTCTATCTGAAAAGCCCTTAGTTTGGATGTATGTGAATTTTGGGAACTGGATGAATAGAAATATGAATTGATGAATAAAATAATTTGTGTTGTGTGAGACTTTTCTCTCAAAATAATCTCCAAGTACTCTGATGAGATGGCCAATGAATTCATCGTTAACTAGGTAGTAGTCCTTGTAATTCCTGTACTAGAGTTGAGGGTACTTGTAATATAATTTCAATTGTCACCCCCGTTCCTCATCTAGAGCTACAAAAATTCCTTTGTATTGTACTTTTTCTACCAATAGGTAGACCAAATAGGATGTCATATAGAATTAGGATTTTTCTTGACTACCACAAATTGCTCATGTAAGCAATTGTTGATTGTTTCAACCCAGTAGAACTTGGTCTTTTCGCAAAGGATTTATTCTATAAAGTACCACATCCATTCTTGAAAGAAGGTTGCAGTGGGAAGGCCCATGACCTTGCTTAGTAAGGTCACCAAATCATGATAGTCTTCAAAGAAGTCACTTTGGAAGAGCTCATGGGGTACTTTTTTGGCACTACCCCTCTTATCCTTTAACCAATATTGATTAATCAATCATTTACACTTCAGGGGGTCTTCATCCCAGGTGGCCTTACCATCTTTAATTGTGGCTTCCTCCATGTTATCAAAATTAGGGGTGTGGAAAGCCTACCCTATTGATTTAACAGACAAATATGCTTGTATGTTTTTGACTCTGTTCACAATTGTCCTAGTTTCTTCTTAGTAGGCTTCTCTGCAAGCCATGACAAGTTCTGGGGCCACAAAAGTAGGAGGGAACCCAACAGCCATTGCCAACATGCTCTTTCTGATTCTACTTGCATTTTCTATTATGGGGTTGATTTTGACCCTTTTCTTGAACTCATCAATGTTGATATGTCCCAAATTGGTATTCGAGACCTCCTTCCAACTAGTAGTAACCTGGGAGTTGATGGGCTCCCCTTGAAACTTGTATTTAATTTGGTCTTTATCTTCTTTACCTTTGGGGGTCTTTTCTACTCTTTTTCCTTTCTCCATTTTTGCCTTAGAAGGTCCTACACTTGATTCCATATATCCTACAAACAAGAAGGCCCTGAGCATATTCAAGCATCAAAACATAAAGAGCGTTAGCCAAAACCCTGCAAAACAGTGTTAGATAAGATAATCCATCATCTAAAGATCATAACATGCATTCTAGATCATCGTTAGTCATTCGTTTGGGAAAATTATGGCCATGCAGGCCCAAGGGTGCAAACTTCCCTTGGCTAATAGCTTTTCTAAAAGGAAAATAGGTCACGACGACCCTCAGGGTTCCACCTGCCTTAAGATTTAGTCATTTTGTGGGGTCCACTAAGGAGGGTGAGCAATTTTGGCATGTAGGTCAAACTTAGTTTGTAGATTAGAAATAATTAAGCTCACCTTTTGGTCATGTGGGTTAAGAGAAGATAGAGGTAGTGGGTCACTTATCCATTTGAACTTTTCCATTGGAATTCACAAGGCGGAATCCCATAGGTGGTGTTCCATAGCCCCCTAGGCCTGGAAGACGATAGCGAGCTACTTTTAGCATTTAATTCATTGTGGGATAGAAAGGGTAGGTGGATGGTAGGTCATAGCCATTAGAAACAACAAAGATTAGATGGTGATCCAATAGGGGAAACTCGCACCATTGGCTCCACGAAGGGCATTGGTATCATTTCATTTATCATTAGTCAAAAGGGCACTTAGAGGGTCAGGCTCCACAATGCAGTAGGCTGACAGTTAGAGGTCATTCAGAATAATAGATTGTTTGACGCAACCTGCAAATAAAATTCTATGTGGAGAGACCTGTAGAGGAGTAACTTGACCATATTGAAGCTTGAAGGAATGACCAAAAAGAGGGATTACCTTTACCACTAGGAATAGACATTTGAATGGTGATGAAGATGAATCGATACCCCACCAGGGTTTGCCCGCAAATCAATTGGCTTTGAGCTAAGATGATAGCTTGAGTTGCAGAACCTGATGAGTGGAGAGACATGGCATGGAAGATGTTGAAGATAGTAAAACTGAGATGAAATTCTACAAGTGAATTTTCTCAAAGGGGGACCCACAATGAGCTCATGTTCAGGTATTTTCACCAATTTTAGCTTGATGGGCAATTAACGGGGTGGGAGACATATGTTGGGGAGACATGATTGGATAGCTTTTGAAAATGATAGAGCTCAAGGGGCATTCCATAGACGAAAACCTGTGAATGCAGACCTGAGGGGGGCGATGGACCCTTATCTTTCGCTCATGGATTTTGATGGTGTAAAATGACCACAATGAAGGGGATCTCCGTGATGGCTGACCTAGTAGGTGTGAACACCATTTCAAGTCTTAACATTTCTAAAAGTAATGAGAATGGTGATGTGTGTTTATGGGCTCACAAAGAATGAATGCCCTAGTTTAGGAACAACCCTAGGGAATCAAAGTTCCACAAGCCATCTACAGGTGATTTTAAAAGTTTATCAACATTTTAGCTTATGGGTTTTGTGCACTTGAGTTCATTCTAGGTAGATTTGTAGTTTCCTTTTAGAAATTTTGATATATTTTTTAAAAAATGAAGGAAAAACCAAAATGAGATGCATGGCAGAAAACTAACCTTTGAAATGTAGTGAAGTAGGATGAACTAGCTGTAATTGAAGGCTCAAAATTGGCAAACTAGTTGACTGGGCATGACAGTGATGAAGGTAGGGGATCTCTGATTTTCTCTGGACAAACTGACATTTGAAAATAATAGTTTAGAGCTTGCTAGTTATAGAATTTAGTGCATTTAATTCCCTTGATTAATGCTTATATGATGGACCTGAGGGTTGGTAAACAGTCAAATTTCAAAATGGTCATAGAAGAGGCAGAGTCTGCGGGGAAAACAACTGTCAAGACTTTGTCATTGGGTCAGCAATGAAACGACAATCAAAGTGGTGGGTTTCAGGCCATGGGAGGATGTCGGTTGTTGGCCATTTGAAATGGTGAAGGGATCAAGGAAACTCATAAGGGGCAGTCCACATGGGTGAACTCACTAGGCTCCAAGGATGCCAGTTTCAAGGGATGAAGGCAAACTGCTAAGGGATTTTTGCAAAGGCCTAAAGCCTTGAAAATTTGAGGGTAATGAAACATGGTCAATTTGATATGACTCTTTTAGGCTTACTGACCACTTAGACCACAAAAACAAGTGGCATGAAAAACAAGGCAATGACAAAAGTGACCCAGCAAAGCAAAGAGAAAGAGGGTCCCCATTCTGAATGGGGCGTGTGTGCTATAGACACAAAAAATAGTGACTCTGCTGAGAAATTCTCTTGAGAATTCCAAGGATAAATGATCATTCTTAACCAAGAATCTTTGGTTTCACAGACCAAGGGCTAGTTTCCAAATGTGAACTAGGAGCTCGAAAGAGGAGAAGATCCTTGGTTGAATCAAATCACAAGATGTGTCAAAATTGTGTGAGTATTTTGAATTCATTTACACTCCTTAGAGACTATGCCAATAACCATTAATCAAGCTAAGAAAGTTACATAAATTATCTAACTCCAAAAGTAACCTTGAGATTTCCTAACTACCAATCAGGCATCTATAGCCTCAACAAAGCTGTTGTTGTGATCTCATGAACATTTCTCTACTACCGACTACGCATCCATAGCCCCAATAGAGTTATTTTCACACCCAAATGGTTGCCTAATTTTGATATTTTCTTTTCTTTTTTTCTTTGTTTTTGTTATTGTAGTTAATACTCTTTCTTTTGCTCAACCATGTAAGCATTGAAGCTCATCATGGGTTTAGAATCATAGTGGTCACTAGAGTAGACTATATAGCTCTTCAAAAACCATTAATGTGTGTTCCATGTAGGATGCAAGATGAATGTGAGAAGATTCAATGAAGGGTCAAGTTCTAAGTCAAGATTGAGTTCAAATGACGGAACCTCCCCATGAAAGTAATCAAAGATTAATAGTTGAGAGTGAATGTTTATCCAAAGAACACAGAGTAGACAACAAAGTGAACCATTCATCGAACGAGCACAACCACTGTAGAAAAAGAAAAATAGGCCATTGATAGGCAGAAGGATGTCTTCATCAGTTAATTTCTTTAAATGGAAAGCATTATCTCCAAGGATTTCACCAATTTGAAAGGGTCCAATCTAGAGCTTGTCAATTTTTTCATGTCCCCATTTCTTCTCATGGCCTTGTCCCAATATAAGACTGGATCAATGATTCAGAAGGCCTTATCTTTGGCTCATTGATCAAACCATATTTTGACTACTCCCTGGTGTTTGGAAAAAAATTCATTGGCACGGTTACGTACTTCTAAGTGAAGTAGTTTAGCTAAATGGGCTTCTCATTGATCCCCTTCTTCTTAGAAAGTGTTGATGAATTGGATTGTCGAGATCTTGAGGTGGACAAGGAATAGAGGCTCTAAATTGTAGACTAAGTGAAATAGGGAATCACCCAAGGAAGCCTTGTGGCATGTGCAATCTACCCAAAGGGTAAAGTGAAGCTGGGTATGCCAGTCCTTAGGATTCTTGTCAAGCAGTTTTTTAATCACAGTGATGAGGTTCTTATTGGTAGATTCAACTTGGCCATTGCCTTGGGGGTAGTATTTGGATGAAAATTTGAGAGAAATCCCATAATCAAAGGCCCAACTGGTAAATTTGAGTGAGGAAAAGGCAAGGATGTTGTCACAAACTAAGGCATATGGGCAACCAAAATGATTTAAAATAAAACTTTCAAGAAAATTCAAAACTACCTTTGTATTACATTTCCTACATGTAATAGCTTCTATCCATCTAGTACAATAATCAGATGTAGTTAGAATGTACCTATTTCCTACTGAAGATGGTGGGCTTACCGTACCAATGAAGTTGAGACCCCATTACATGAATAGTCTTAGCTCCAAGACTGGTTGTAGTGGGATAGCAACATTCTTTTCCCTGGTTGTGGCAGTTTGGCAGACATGGAATGTGTGGACATGGTTGTGAGCATCCTTAAAGAATGTTAGCCAATAATAGCCTGCTTGTATGATCTGATGTGCAGTGGAGAGGCCAAATCCATGACCAATACCAAATTTTTCATGAAATTCCTTTAACACCCAATCTGCTTCTTCTTTACCAAGGCACCTAAGATAGATGCCTTCATGGTTCTTCTTTTAGAGTATGGCTCCTCATAGCATGTAGCTACTACTCTTGAGTCTTAGAGCATACTTTTGGACACCTTGGAGATGAGGCAAACACTTGTTGTTCAATAAATAGTAGACTATATCATTATACCATTCTCTAGGAGATACATCCTCAAGTTGATATTGTTGAACTGTGAGTTCTGGACCTACTTCAGCTACTATTTCTACTATTGTTCGAGTGAGGGCTTGTCCTTATACTAGTTTCATCAGTTGAATTTCCATATTGTACTCCTATAGTAGGGTAACCCATTTTTCTCTTCTTTCACCCAACTCATTTTGCATCAACAATGTCTTCATAGCTAGGTTAGGGACAATGGAAAATACCTTATTCCGCAAGATATAATGTCTAAATTTTTAAACTTCCCTAATGAGAGCATAAACTTTATTTTCTACATTGTAGTACCTTATTTCAACATCCTTCAAAGGAGTGCTCCTGAAGGCGATTGGATGCTCATTCCCTTTGTTATCCTTCTACATGAGAATGCTAGCACATCAATGATCTAAAGCAAAAGAGTAGATATAGAACAACTTCAGATAGTCTAGGATGATGAGTATAGGTGCTTTAGCAATGGATTTCTTTAATTTCTTCAAATTCTTTCTTTTCTTCTGGAGTCCACTCAACTTTGGCATCTTGCTTCAACATTGCATTGAGAAGCTTGACGATTTCAACAAAGCATGTAATGAACTTCTAGATGAAATTTATCTTTCCAAAGAAAGATTTTAGCTCCTTGTTGCCTAGCAGCTATATCTTCCAAAGGGATTGAATTCACTCAGGATCTATGGGGATTCCTTTTTCTAAAATTACATGTCTGAGCAGCTTACCCTTTGCGACTCTGAAGATGTATTTCTTCAGATTGAGTGAGATTCCAAATTCTCTACACCTTTGGAAGACTTTACATAAATCAGATACATGATCACTTCATTTCTTGGAGAATACTGTCAAATCATCCATGTAAAGGATAATGCATTTTCCAATTAGATCTTTGAAGGCTATGTCCATAGCACGCTGAAAGGTAGCTCTAGTGTTGATGAGCCCAAAGGGTATTCTCCTATACGTGAAGGTTCCCCACTTAGTGGTGAATGTGGTCTTGTGCCTATCATCATGTTGCACCATCACTTGGTTGTACCTAGAATACCCATCCAAGAAGGACATCATTTGCGAACTATTGACAATTTTAAGTACCTCATCCAATGAGGGTACTGGATAGTTTTCCTTCTCTGATGCTTTCTTCAAGTTGCAAAAATCCATGCACAACCTGATTTCTCCATTATTTTTTTCTAACCAGGACCAAATTAACCACCCATGAGGAATGTTTGACTGGAAAGATAATCCTGGTGGACAATAATTTTTGCACTTCTTTGTAAATGATAGGTTCTAGTAAGGCATTGATGGGACACTATCTTTTCTGGAAGGGATGCACATCAGGCTTGAAAGGGATGGTGTGAGTAATGATGGAGGTGTCATAAGTCTTTAGATCTTCATAGCTCCATGCGACTACATCATGGTACTTTTGTTGAGCATCAATTATGCCTTTCTTCTCTTCTGGCATACACACCTTACGTATAAACACATTTTTGACCTCCTTGGTTGTGCCAAGGTTGTGAGTATCACATTGGTTATTGATTGAGTCCCTCTTTGTCTATTGGTCATGATCATTGGATCTGATCCAAATCAAATATGTGCTCGAGATGAACCATGCCTCTTGGAATGGTGTTCATTTTTAGGTTGATAACTCCTATATCTAACTTTTCTTTTTCAAGGTCAACCTTATCAATTATTTGAGTTGTGAATATGTCAAAGCTGGTCATTGAATACTTGGAAATAAGTGACATTGTTAGGAACATAAGGGTTGGAAGTGAGTTCAATAGTAAAATTATTCAATCTAGACAATGATAGGGGTTGAAGGGTGTTGGCTGCTTGAGCCAAAGCATCAGCTATATGGTTTTGGGATCAAGGGATCAACTAGATGTTGAAGGCATCCAAGCTCCCTAGAAGGTCCCAAAATTTATGCCTATAGTTAGCTAGCCGCCTATCACGGAAGAAGTACAACTTTCTAACTTGTTTCACGACTAAATACGAATCACCAAAAACTTTTAGTAACCTAACTTTATTTTGTAGAGCCATCAAAAGACCATGCTCTAAGGCTTTGTACTTCACTACATTGTTTCTACAATAGAACTAGAGCCTATGAGCAACAAAATAAGTTTTACCTATAAGGTTGATAAGTTCGAATTTGGCTCATGCTCCTTTCTTGGATTTGATCCATCGAAGTGAAAAGTCCAAAACCTAGATGGCTCCTTGACTTCAAGGCCAATGAGGCATGTCTTTTTCTTTGGCTTCATATTTTCATTTATGGTTTCTTGGGTGGGCATTGGCTCAGTTTAATTGACAACAGGATGCCCTATCGACAACTCCTCTTGGGGTGCAACTTGTCCCCTAATATGTTTTATTACTATTTGACACAAACAACACTCAAACTTAGAATGGGAAACATTATGCACTTTGTACTAATTAGGCAACAAGAGTTCTTGAAAATTCATTCTTGCACCCAGACTGAGCTCGTCTTGTATGCACTTCTCCATGAAGTCTCAGAATCCATCAAGTAGTCCTAGAGTGCCATTTCCATGAAGTTCATCATCATTAGATTCCACTAGCATCTCGATGCTCTGAGGAGTATGAACTAAATTGGTCAAAGGGCTACATTGTACCAGAAATACTTTTGCAGCCATCTCCTCTCCCAAATATTCCAATTCTTCCTGATATGCGATAGGAGAATAGTTTCCCAACTTGGTCTCAACAAACAACACCTCATTAGTGTTGTATTCTATGATCATTAAATTCATACGAGGCTCATGATTTATACAGATCTGATTTCATAGTCTTTCCATGACAATCACATGTGTGAATGATTCATTACAACATATCCATTCAATGTTATGGTGAAATATCATCCAAGGATAATCTCATAGGTGTCAAGAATGTTGGCCACATACATGTAAATGACTTACTATACCCTTGGATCTACAACAATGTACATTAGGATCTGATTCATCTCTCCGACTATGTTGACCTTTGTCTTATCCAATTGAGTTGCCTTTCTCTTGGAATGAGTGGGAACTATGCCTAAAGAATTGTACATAGAAAGAGGCATGATATTGGCTGATGCTCTTGAGTCAATGAGGAAGTTTTGAAAATTCTTTCCCAATATCTTGATAGTGGTAAGGAAAGGTGACATCTCCAACTTTCCTTGGAAGAGACTCATAGGAATGTCCACCTAGGACACTTGAGATTTGTTCTTATCACTGATCTTATCCTTAGTCTGCATTGAGGGTTGGTCTTTGGGGTTTTTCTTGCTTCTCTAATTAGATTCTTTGGCCAGTTGATTTCTTGTTTGATGCTTTGGAGGCAGATCAACCTTCTTGCCATGAATTTTCTAAATAATGGGTTCACTCAGAGGGTCTTTGAAAGAGACCTTTCTAGCTTGCGTTTCTTGTTTATCCTTAGAGGAAGGAGTCCCATTAATAACTCTAAAGAAGGTGTGCCTAACTACAGGAACCTTAAGTAACTAAAAGGACAACAAGTTGATTTTAACTTTCTTGAACTCCTCATCAACATATTCATCCATTTGCTTGATTTTAGTTTCAAAGGTTCTACCTATGGCAGAGTTAGTAGGTTGGGCTTGTGCTTGACTTGACTAATTTTAGGGTTGACTTTAAGGTTGGTCTTGTGGATGGTTTTGAGGCTAATTTGATGGCCTATTCCTATTGAGGTATTAAGCGGGTACATAAGGATACCTAGGATTGTTGTTGGCATTGGGGTCAAGCAGGGTAATAAAGTTTTTGGGTGGAGTGGAAGTCATGAGAGGTCCTCCCACCTGCCTATTCCTTAGGTAGTAGGGGGTGTCTCTTTAATGAAACATGTGAACCTCACCTATTTGTGGTTCTTCCTTGTCTAATAGACCATTATTAATAGAATAAAATAGGTGGGACAAGTTTTCTTCATTACTTACCTCATGGATTTCTTACTCTTTTGGTGAAGTGTCTTTGGTTTCCAACATGTTGTTCTCACTTTGCAGGAATGGTGCTTGATTGACCATGAGACAAGAGGAGTCATAGGGCTCAGACAGGACTATATCTTGGCATCTAGCATTGTCTACAACATTATGAACCTCGACTTGAAAGATTTCTATGGTGGTGTGGAACTTGGGGCAGTCCAACTTAGAATGTTTTTTTTTTTGGTGGATCCAACATCAACTAGATAAAGCTGCTTTAGCAAGGTACACACTGCTATTTCTCTTTTCCATTCCAGTAGGCTAATCGAGAGAATTAGGAATGCCTCTATTTTTTGGATTTGTATTCTATGTCCTATTCTACCTTTGGGTCAGTCTCCTTTCAAAATTCTAGTTAGAATTCTATCCTCTCTCATAATTTTGTCCCGAGGAAGTGCCTATATCACGGATCTCCCTATTTTCCCTGTTAAGATTGGCTTGAATACTACATTGAGAAGGTTGTAGCTAGTTATTCTAATTTCTCAAGTGTGGCATCTCCATGGAAATCTTCTTGATCATATTGGTCAGCTCATCGATTCGATCTTTCTTAGTGCTGTTTGGCTATGATGTTTGATTTTAAAGGAAGACAAGCGGGGAAACTAGCTGATTTTGTTGCGTTGGAGGAAATTATGGTCCTTGCAAATACAAGGGAATTTTAGGAAGCTATGAGTATGCTTTTTGTTGTTGGGGAGCCTGAGAATAGGTCTGTTGTTGTTGCAAATGAAAGTACTAAGGTATAGGGGGTGTCGGGTTCATCGGCTATCCCAAATGTGGTACTATGGGCAATTGTGACAATTGGTTCATAAGAGGTGTCTAATGTGAAAAAACTTAGTTAAGCCCTTGAACCTACATCAAATGGGCTACTAGTCCCAAGGAAGGTAGCAGACCAAAGATATTTTGTCCCAAATCTGTACTAGCTATGACCACTTCCAAGTAGGCATCCACCAATCTCATCAGTGTTGGCCACATCATCTTTACTAAAGTTGCAGTAAGGTTTTCCATTGCTGCATAATAAATTGGTAAGGCAGCAACATCATTGAGCATGTACGGGGGTTGTAGTCACATGTAGGCACAATATAATTGGTCACTAAAATAGTTGATTGGTTCATTGATCTCCCTACAAACTGACATGAATTGTTGATACAACTTTGAAAGGATAATTAGAATCTTGTATTTCTATAGGAAAGCATTTATCAACAATTCCCAAGAAGTGATTGACCTCATAGGTAAATTGATTTACCGATAGACGGTTTCTTCTCCTTATGGATAAGGAAAGAGTCGGCATGCCACATCTTCATGCTCAATCTGCATTATTTTGAGCATTTTTTGGAATATCTTGATGTTCTCTTCTACTATCCTTTGTGAGTCCCAAGGATTGAACTTCATACAAAAGCTTTCTACATTCTTGGACATGTCATGTTAATCAACGAAGTGCAATGGGTAAGGGTTTTTCTCTAGCCAATCCATGAGGGCAGGTGGAGGTAGTGTTTGTTGTTGTTGAATAGTAACTTGGGGCTGCATAGGGGCAACAACAATTGGGATTTCACCTTGGACTTGGAAGGACAAGGTGGAAGAAACTCCCTGACTATGGCAAGGATGAGGCTTAGAGGAAATTTGGAGTGGCTAAGTGGAGGAGGTGAAAGTGGATAAAGGAAGATGGGTGTGTGAAGGATAAGAGGTGGAGGAAGGTGTGGATGGAAATGAAGTGGAAGGAATGGAGGAGGGAGAGGAAGAGGTTGCATCCCCTCCTTTGGTTCTTTTAGCCCTTGTAGGTGGTTGTAACTCTTGGAATTCTCCTTTGTTCGACATTGACCTTAAAAATCTTTGAAACCTTTTAGGAGAAGATGATCCAATTTGATCCAACTTAACCTAGCATGACCCTCCTTCTAGCAGTAGTTCTATTTGTTGTGTTTGTAGCACACACACCCCATTTAGAATGGGAACCCTCTTTCTCTTTGCTTTGTCGGGTCACTTTTGTTGCTGTCTCATTTTGTGTGCCCCCTATTTTTGTTGGTCTAAGTGGTTAGTGCAACTAAAAGAGTCATATCAAGTTTACCATGTTTCATTACCCTCAAATTTTCAAGGCTTTAGGCCTTTGCAGAAATCCCTTGGCAGTTTTCCTTCATCCCTTAAAACAGGCATCCCTGGAGCCGAGTGGGTGCGCCCATGTAGACCACCGCTTCCAGGTTTCCTTGATCCCTTCATCATTTCAAATGATCGACAACCAACATCTTCCTATGGCCTAGGGCCCACCACTCTAATTTTTGTTTCATCACTTTACTGACAATGAAGTCTTGATAGCCATCTGCCCCACAAAATCCGCCTATCCCATGACCATTTTCAAAATTGACTGTTCACCAACCCTCAGGTTTCTCATATGAGCATTAATCAAGGGCATTAAATGCACTAAATTCTATAAATAGCAAGCTCTGAACTATGATTTTCACATGTCATTTTGTATGGAGCAAGTTAGAGAGCCCTTGTCTTCATTGTCACCACACCCGTTGAGCCAATTTTTTGATTCTGAGCCTTCAATTGGAGGTAGTTCATCCTACTTCACTAGATTTCAAAGGTTATTTTGCTGCCATGTGTCTCATTTCAGGTTTTCCTTTTCTTTTTCAAAAATTTGTCAAAATTTCTAAACAAAAAGTACAAATCTACCTAGAATGAACTTAGGGGCACAAAACCCATAAGCTAAAATGTTGATAAACTTTGAAAATACCTGTAGATGACTTGTGGAACTTAAACTCCTTAGGAAATTCATCCTTTATGGGACCATAAACATTCCATTTCCATTCTAATTACTTTTTAAAATGTTAAGACTTGAAACGATGTTCACACCTACTAGGAAAGTCATCGTGGAGATCCCCTTCATTATGGCAGTTTTACACCATCAAAATCCATGAATGAAAGACAAGGGTCCATTGCCCCCCTTGCATCCACATTCACAGGTTTCCATCCACAAAATTCCCCTTGAGATTTTCCATTTTCAATGGGTATCCAATCATGTCTCCCCAACATGCGGCTCTCACCCCATTAATTGCCCATTGAGCTAAACTTGGTGAAAATACTTGAACACAAGCTTTTCACAAGTCCCCCTTTGTGGACGTTTGCTTGCATATTTCCATCTAGGTTTTTCTATCTTTAGTGTCTTCCATGCCCTATCCCTCCACTCATTAGGTTCTACAACTCAAGCTACCATCTCAGCTCAAAACCAAATGATTTCTTCATGTAGGCCAACCCTAGTGGGGCGCCACTTCATCTTCACCACCATTCAAATGTTTATTCCTAGCAGCAAAGGGAATTTTTCTTTCTGTCCATCAGGTTTTGACCTTCCCATTGTCGTCCATTCCTTCAAGCTTCAAAATGGTCAAGTTACTCCTCTACAGGCCTCACCCCATAGACTTCTATTTGCGGGTCACCTTAGACAATTTTCCATTTCGAATGACCTCCAACTACTGGCCTTCTGCATTGTAAAGCCCTACCCTCTTAGTGCCCTTCTGATCAATGATAAATGAAATGATACCACCACCCTCCATGAACCTAATGGTGTGGGTTTCCCCTACTAGATCACCGTCTGATCTTTGTCATTTCTAACATATTTGTCCTACCATCCACCCGCCCTTTCTGGCTTGTAATGAATTAAACACTGAAAGTAGCTTGCTTCCATCTTCTAGCCCTGCAAAGCCTACATGGTGGAACACCACCTATGGGATTTCACCTTGTGAATGCCATTTTTAACAAAAAAGTTCAAATGGATACATGACCCACTGCCTCTGCCTATTGTGGACCCTCATGACCAAAAGGTGACCTTAATGATTTCTAAACTGCAAACTGACTTCGACCCACATTCTAAAATACCCTATCCTTTTTAGTGGCCCCCAAAAAATGACTAAATCTTAAGGCAGGTGGAAACGTATGGGGGCCATCATGCCTTGATTTCCCTTTAGAATAGCTATCAACCTAGGGAAGCCCACACCCCTAGGCCTGCATAGCCATAACTTTCCCAAATGAATGACTAACAATGATCTGGAAGGCATGTTAGGATCTTTAGATGATGGATTATTTGATCTAATTTGGTTTTGCAGGGTTTTGGCTAACACTCTTTATGTTTTAATTCTTGAATACACTCATGGCCTTCTTGTTTGAAGGATATATGGAATCAGGTGCAAGACCTTCTGAGGTGGCAGTGGACAAAGAGAAAGGAAAAAGAGTAGAAAAGACCCCCAAAGGTAAAGAAGATAAAGATCAAATGAAATACAAGTCTCAATGGGAGCCCATCAACTCCCGGGTTACTACTAGCTGGAAGGAGGTCTCAGATACCAATCTAGGGCATATCAACATTGATGAGTTCAAGAAGAGGGTTAGAATCAACCCCATAATAGAAAATTTAAGGAGAATCAAAAAGAGCAGGTTGGCATAGGCTGTCGAGTTCCCTCTTGCTCTTGTGGCCCCATAAATTTTCATGGCTTGCAGAGAAGCCTACAAAGAAGAAACTAGGACAATTGTGGACAAAGACAAAAACATACTAGTAGATTTGTTCACTAAATCAATAGGGAAATATTTCCACATCCCTACTTTCAATAACATGGAGGAAGCCACAATTGAAGATGGTAAGACCACCTGGGATGAAGACCCCCTCAAGTGTAAATGATTGACTAATCAATATTGATTAAAGGATAAAAGTGGCAACACCAACAAAGTACCCCAGGAGCTCTTTCGAAGTGAATTCTTTGAAGACTACCATGATTCGGTGACCTTACTAAGTAGGGTCATGGGCCTTACCACTACAACCTTCTTTCAAGAATGGATTTGGTACTTTAAAGAAGAAATCCTTCACTGAAAGACCAAGTTCTATTGGGTTGAAACAATTAGCAATTGCTTATATGAGAAATTTGTGGCAATAAAGAAAAATTCCTGATTCTATATGAAATCTTATTTGGTCTACCTGTTGGAAGAAAAAGTAAAATACAAAGGCCTATTTGTAGCTCCAGATGAGGAACTGGGGTGAGAATTGAAATTATATGACAAGTACCCTCAACTCTAGTACAAGAATTACAAGGACTACTGCCTGGTTAACGATGCATTCATTGACCATATCATCAAAGTACTAGGAGGTGATTTTGAGAGATGAGTCTTGCATAGTATCAAAATTTTCTTTCATCAATTTGTATTTATATTCATCTAGTTCCCAAAGTTCATATACATCCGGATTGAGGGCTTTTTAGATAGACCCAACAAGCTGCCTCGATACCCAAATGACCGAATAGTGTTGCTAGAAGTATCCAAACAACTGCAACACACTCACTCACTCCTAAGTAGAAAGCATAGAGTGGCGATTCCTTATCCTCTCTCCTTCAGCCATGGAAAATATGCACTTCTTGCATCTATATGTGCAGACTATTCAAGGAGCTCACAAAGTACAACTTGGAGCTACACACTGGCTGACAACAAATGAACACTTATGGTAAACTCAAGAAATAAGTCAGAGTCGAGTGCTCCCATGTACACAATGTGGAGGGATTCTAATAAAATTGTAAAGACTACAAAGAAGTACGAATGAGGCACTATATGCGCATGACAACGCATTTTGTTAAAATTAAGCTATTCCTTATGCTTGAACAAGTGGTAGAAGAAGAAGACACTGTGATTGATTTGAGATATGATGCAGTTGCAAACCTACCACTGCCCACCATTGATTGGGATGAGGAAGAGGTCAATGACCTCGATCTTTTGATGAAGCCTATGGAGGCTAGAACAAGAGAATGGAATGAGGGTCAAATTTCCTAACTAAAGCAACAAGGAGTAACTTTAACATACAATGAGCTCAAAGAGGAAACAAAGAGTGCAACCAAGAGTGGAGCTGAGGGTACAACCACTGATACTACTACTACTTCTTGGGAAACCTCATCATCCCCACCAAATACTCACTCTAGGAAGAGAAAAGAGGTGGTTGAACGACAACCTAAACACAAAGTCTATTCAAGGAGAGCCTCAGAGGGAGAGCCCTCCAAGAAATAGAAGAAATTAGGGAGATTTGAAGGACTACCACCCATCCAAGAAGATCCAATCCATGAGGGAGAAGAAGTGGAAATAGAGGTTGAGAAACCAAAATCTCCACATGTTGCCTCTATTCTTGTTGCAACCACCATTGTCACCCCTCCACTTTCTTTTAGGTGATGGTTTCCTCTTCTCTACCCATAGTGGACCTATCAGTCCAACTTGCCTCCACTCCACCTGATGGAACCTTTATTTTCATGTCCCATCTCAAACCTTGGTTGTACTTAGACTGGGTTTGAGATTCATTTTAAGCATTTGAATGTTTTATTTTGTTGTTGACTCCCTATTTCCCATTTTTAGTCACTATTGAGACTTTTGTGTCCATTTTATTGATTAAGCAACCGGTTCCCTAAGTCATTTTCCAAAATTTTTTGGTCTTACAGTCTTTAAGTGCTTTTTTCTATCTATTGTATTATCCAAGAAAGTCCCCTCCATTAAGAACAACTTATGAGCATGTGCATAAAAGTCTTCATGTAAGTTCAATTGGACTTTTTGTTTCTCTTGCTCATCGTTGATTTCTTTTGAAATGTATGCTTTAAATCAGGAGTGATAAGGTAATGTATTTAATATTACTCATCACAAATAGTTATTTAAATGTCAAATTGTAAGTAGTGATGGGCAAGGTTCTTAGTACTTTGAAGGGATTGCATATCGCTAGTAGTTTATGACATCTTGGGATTATAATAGTGATGAGAAATTCCCTCCAACTTTATGATCATACTTTCCATCACTTATAACAAATGTGCTATTCTTTGATTGATTTAAATCAGTGATAAGCGAGGACAAGAATTATTAATTTCATCACTTCTCATGGATTTGTCTTGAAATCTGAATTATTGATTAGCGATGTACATTATGTAATGACACTAAGATCATCTCTCATCGCTAATTGCTTGCAAACCTTATGAGGAGGATTAGAGATGAGTGATAAAGTCCTTTTGTGAAAGTTTTTCTCACTAACATGAATACATCTTATCTACAATATATTTTTGTGTCGTTGACTATTTGTGCAGGTTTATGTGTCAACATGTTATGCTTCCATCTCTTATTACTGATAGAGCTCGATGGAGGGGTAGTGAATCAGTGATGGGTGACAACAATTGCATGAAAGAGGTAATGTAGAAAAATCCTTAGGATTTCATATAAGGAAAAAGTAAAGGTGAAAGAATGATTGATAACCATTGATACAATTATGAATTTGGAAGATCTACAATTGAGGTTTAAACCTAAATGGCTAATTATCATTTTGCTCAGGCGAGCTTACTACCAAATATTAATGGTGACACACTTCTCTCTCAGCCGTAATAGAAAGTAGATATCTGGTTGATCATGCATAAGAAATCATTGGCTACTGGAAGGAGTACCAAAAGATAAAAATTTGTGAGGCAAGCCCCAAAAGATATCAAGAACCATAGTGACACTACTTCTACCCAGGTAAGCCAAACTAATATCTCCTTCTAACTAAAGTAGTATATTGAAATACCCTAGAAAGTTAGTAGAAAAGTTGGGGAATTGGAAATTCATTCACTCCTGATAGTTTTAGATTGATAATTAAGTATTGTATAAGTTGTGAAGAAAAAATTATTATTTAGTAGTGGTGTTTAGTACTATCAAAATTGTGGAGGGTTTTATTTGGCCATAAGAAATTGTAAACTCTAGTTCAAGTCAATTACTAGTATGAGTGACCTAGAGCCTAGCAATTCTAGTATTAGACTAGAAAGGAAGCCAATATAGAAGAGGGTCAAAAGATGTAGAACTCAGAATGTTTCAACTGAAGCTAACCCTAGACCAGTGATTATGTCTGAACCTTCACCAAGCACTCCGACAATGTCCACTAGGTCTAGGAGTGCAAAGAAAGAAATAGAGAAATTCATGCAAGAGACCTCTAGAGGTGTTGAAGAAGGACGGTCATGAATTGGTAAGAGGCCCACAAGACAAGTTTTTGTGACTACTAGAATAATTGGTAATGCTGGCGACATTAGTGAAAAACCCCAACCTTAGAGTGGATGGCAACTGTTTTGATATGCTTTCAATATATGAAATTATGACAAGCTTGCATGTTATTTATGGATGTTGAACCTTGGGAAGCTGGTAGTTCTGAATGTTTTTGTGGAAGTTTACTTAATGATGGAGTTGGCTAGGAATTATAACCCTACTGATAGGACAATTAGAAATGAGAATGGAGATAAAGTTTTGGAGGTGACAAAGGATAAGATGATAGATGTTTTTGGGTTGAATCCCAATCATTCTTCAAAGTTCAGACATGCTAACCTGTATGATGAGTATCAAAGGAGAATATTTGCATATAGAGAAGTATTACTTTAAAGACATAGAAGGAGCAAGGAAATATTTATTGATAAGGATATTGAGGCCTTTAACTATGAAGAGTTTCCAGATTATTTCAAAAACACTTACTATTGTTTAAATCAAGTACTAGCTTGGGATTTTGAGGTGAGAATAGCTCCCAAATTATTGGTAATGGTCAAGGATATACAAAGCCATAATCAAAACACTATTTTTTATTATGCTAACTTTTTTGTTGAAAGGATGCATGAGGAATTTCTCCAGTTGAAAAAGGAGGTACTCCCTTTGTCTTTCCCTCATTACTCTTTGTTGATGCATATGCTCTTATGGGAAGGTGACTATGAGTGGAAGAGGAAATTGACTTTGAAGATGAGGGATAGTATAGGTGAGGCTAACCATGTGTAAATGTGGAAATAAATTTTGGATCGAGATTGCTCCCATTCCAACTACATCTTGTTTTCCAGTGTTGTGAGGTATGGTATCTTAGACTCATTGGGTGTAGCACCTAGATTCAAACTCTCTCCAGAAATCATGAGCCTTATGCACCCAAAGGATGTACCAACATCCCGAGTAACACATAATTGAGTTGACTGGTTTCTACATTCATAATATACTCTAATCAAAGCTTATGGAGCTAAGGTGGCCCCTCATTGTCTACCTTGAGATGTTTCAGATAGATTGGATTTCATGGAGCTCATGTGGAAAATTGATGTCATGGATTATGAAATGTTTAGAAAAGACAGAAAGGGGACTACATTAGCTACCCAATGTACTTTTTCTTACTTTAAGATCATTGCCCCTAAGGGGTATGAAAAGCTTGGAATTATGGTAAACAATCTCAAAATGCCTATTAGTGATATTAGAGTTTTTGATCCAAAAAGGTTTGTGGGAGAAAGAAGAAGAAAAAAGAACTTAGGCATGATACACCATGAATTTCTATATATGGATGATGTGCTAAGGAATCTAACAATTGTTGAGGCCAACGTGGCTAGGAAAAGGGAATGGACAACTATGATGAACCTTGAGGAGAAGATTATGAGAAGTAATTCCTTCTATAGTAGTCCATATAATATAATTGCAAATCCCTTGGAGAGTTATTTTACTATGATAGGGTATTATCAATCTGGTGAGTTCAAATTAAAGGTGAAAGAGGCTATAGAAAAATCCCAATTCCTCTTAAAAAAACAATGATAGCAGTAGGCTATGGATGTCCTAGAACAACCTGTAGAAGTTCATGAAGAAGAAGTGGCAGAGCATGTACCAAGAAATGAGGAGGCAGAACAAAAATTTACCCTCCCTCACATTACAAAAACTCATAGTTCAAATGTTCCACGTGACAGGATTTTCAAGTGGTAGTATAATAGAGATGATGATGATGATCCTAGAATTAGGGAGTGTGATGAGTTTTTGGCTGATGATAAGTTTGTGGAAACCAAAGAGTTCTAGGAGTTTATGATTCAGTAGAGTAAAGAAATAAAAGAAAGACTTGAATTAGCCCAAACAATAGTTGAACCTTCTCATTAGGAGGAAGCTGAGAAAGCAGAGTAAGAGAAAATTAGGGTTGAAATTGTAGCTATTACTCCTATTGAGGATAGAAGGATTGTCAAAGAGTTCTAGGAGTTTATGATTCAGTAGAGTAAAGAAATAAAAGAAAGACTTGAATTAGCCCAAACAACAGTTGAACCTTCTCATTAGGAGGAAGCTGAGAAAGCAAAGTAAGAGAAAATTAGTGTTGAAATTGTAGCTATTACTCCTACTGAGGATAGAAGGATTGTCAAAGATAGTGGAATTGTGTTTTTTCTAGGATGTACTATCACTGTGACCATAGCATATGATGTAGTTAGGAGATATCCTCAAGCTTTGGTATCTGAGGATCAATTTGAGAATAAAGTATTTGGTTCTGGATATAGTCCCAAATTGCATACTCTTGCAATATGGTATATGTTCCTAACACTAGTAAACATGAGGTTGCTAGGCCTATTGAAGAAGTGATTGGTTCACTAGTGGTTAAGAGAGTAGCTGACATAAATCCTATCTAGGTAGCTAAGTTAACTACACATGCTACAATGCTTTGTGTGGATACAACACATATTTCCCAAAAGAAGTATCAATCCTTGGTTAAGGAATTTAATAAAGCTTTGAATGAGTTGAGTGAAATGAGAGCCATAGTTCAATCTCCTCAAAAGTGGATGACTCAACCACCTTCTTCCTCTTCTTCTTCATTTGATATATCAACACAAGATAGGGAGACTTTGGCCCTAAGGATTGATGATTTGAAAGGACAATTGGCTATTGAAAAGATAATTGTCAAGCAAGCCATACTAGAAAAATTTAAAGTCGGCAATGAAATTTTTGAGGATGTGTTAAATTTTAGGGTGACCAGGTTGGTTCACAAATCTAATGATGTTTGGGCCGCATATAAGAATATTCAAGAGGAAAATACAAAGTATCTGCAAGTACAAGAAGCCTTCAAGAATGAGTGGAATAATTGGATTACTAGAATAATTGATTTGAATGAAATGATGCCAAAAATGAATGAAGACCCTAAGGCATCGAAAAATAGTTTTGACATCTTGTAGAATATTGACTCAATAAGAGAGATAACCACCTTCCATGGAAAGTTGGGTGTACACATCTAGTGTAGGTTGAAAGTATTCAAGGAAATGGAAGAATGTGGTATGCCTCAAATATTGAATCCAAAAGGTGAAATGTACCCATTTGACACCTAGAAGAAAGAATTGGGATGAATGTTTGCGAAGGCCATGATGCAATTATCTATCACTAACTACTACTTGCTCGATTCAAATATTGACACAATGTTTGAAATTGAATAAAAAAATGGATATGTTTGTTAAAGAGGCCAAAATTTTGATAGATGCAAGGTACACTCATTACATTACTAGGGTATAGGATTTGCTAAATATTAAATGGCCCACTAAGGAGGAATACAACACTTGGTTGGAGAAATACACAGATTGAATCTGTGTAAAGATCAATGAATAAGGAAAATAATGGACAAAAGAGAAAAAATACATAGCCCAAATACAATATAGATTAGGCTTATGGTATAACATGGTAAAATATTATTCTCTCCTTGAATTCAAATGAGTAGCATATGGTGCTAATGTGGATTAACATATTTTGACCTTTTTTCCACTTTCCTTGCCTTGCATCGTAAGTTTTGTGATTTTGATTCTCTCATGGTTGGCATTTTGAACACATGGAGAATATCTTGCAAAAAACTAATGATGTTTTTTGAGGTGGGACCTATCTTCCATGAAGAGTTGAGGATTAATTCTACCTCATGTCTTATTCACTCCACTTGAGAACTCAAGTATAGTTGAGAAAGGAATGTTGTTACAAGCGGTCCAATGAGATTATGACATGTGTGCTATCTAGTTTGAGGCTTGTTTTATCCTTCGTCTCTATGAGAAGGAATTAAAGACTAGAAGCATGAGAGTGGAGTTAGAAAATTTTGAGTTACTACTGTTAGACTATCGAGATAATATGAATCAAGTTTTAGAGTTATGATTATTGTCTCTCCTTGTATGTGTCTCGTGAGTTATGATTGAAATTGATCAAGAATTTCTTTCATTTGTCTCTATCATTGCCTGATGGATGTTTAGTTTCATGCTTGCTTATTGATTCAATGAATTAATGACTTATGATAATTGTGTGCTAGGATGTTTGTAAGAAGTAATAATTAGGAATGTAATGGAGGAATGTTGTAATGCAATATTTCTTGAGGTTATAGGTGCTACGTTTTAAATTGTTATCAGATTACATAGAAATGTATTGACTCCATGCTTAGGATAAAGATGTTGGTTCATGCAAAGTATTCATGTTATGCTCTCAGTATTGATTCATTCACTACTCAATCTTTAAAATCATAAAATCTCAAGGGGATACTATTGATGTTATTTTGTGTTCAAATTTTATTTTCTCATATTCGATATAAACATCATATATACATAAGTTTCCAACTTATTTGATGCATTTCATTGAATGGATTCATGAGAAATATCTATTATTTTCAATCTATTTGAATGTAATTGTGATAAGTCCTTAAGTATACATTGTGGGATCACCCTCTTAGGTTTCATAGATCCCAAAGGGTAGGAGTAGAATTCCAACAACCTCTATTTGTTCATTGGCCAATCCTTTTAGAGTTACTAATAATTGGAAATGGAAAAGTCCATAGGTATTTTTGAAGATCAATTTGGTTTCTAAAAACTAATCAACACCACCAACAACACCAATAATGGTGATTGATTCTTCTTCTGCCACTACCTCTCCACCCTCTTCCTCTTCTACAAGCCTCTCATTAACAACAACTACCAACACAATGCCTACTATTTCCCTTCCAGAAGCTTTTGCAAGGACCATGCATAATATACCAATAGAGATCTTTGGAGTGTTGCTAAATCCTGTTGTGCAAGCTCTCCTTGCACAAGTTGTTGCTAACCTCTGCTCCTCCTCTGCCTCTCACCGAACTACCTTCAATGGAGGCAATAATGCTAATATTTGAAGAGCTGGAAAAACAAGAAAGGGAATCAACCAAGGCCATAGAAGAAGTTGATGAATACCATGAACATTCGAAGCACCAACCATTGATAATTGATGAAGTGGTCCATGAGGGAGAGGAGATAGGATCATCTAAGGAGGGTGAAGAGGATTTAGGCATCAAATATATTATGGAGACCTTCGACCTAGACCTAGAAGAGGAATTGGCTCAACACTTCAAGAACGTTAGGGAGGAAGTTGAAAATCAACCATCCGATGAAGAAAAGGATGCATATGATAAAATTGATAAAGATACTGAGCCTCTTATAAGGGAATAGAATAGAATACCTAAGCATGATGAAGATATGCCTTCTCCCAACAGGAAAGAGGAAAAGAAAGAGCAAGAAGAAGAAAAGAGAGATAGTGAAGAAGATAAATTTGAGGAAGAAGTAGAAGCAAAGAAAATCCTAGAGGCAGAGGCTCATAAAGAACAAGAACATGAAGCTAATGAAGAAGAGAAAACTTCAGAGAAAGAAGATAGTCCCATGAGACACATGCCCACCAAGTCCCCAATCAAAGATACAATGTTCATCCAGGACTTTGTTGAAGAAGAAGAAGAAACAAAGATGGATCAAGAAGCTCCAAGTGATAAGGAAATTGAAATTAGGAAAGACGAAGAAGAAGGTGATCGTGAATCACCCAAGGGAGAGTCTCAAATGCTCAAGTGGTTGAAAAAACAATTAGAAAATAATACTTTGACTCCCAAGGACCCTAAGGAAAGAATCAAGGCTATCTTAGCTCGAGTGCAAACTAGCACAAGAAAAGAGAAGAAACCAAAGGTCAGGTCCCAATTGACCATGGACACTTTCAAATCAAGAATAGTGTAGGTAGCCACACCCATGGTTGGAGAAGAAGGGGTAAGCTATAACATCTCCACAATCAACTTAGGGAAAACCACTAGGGAACAGAAGACAGATCATCTCTAGGAGTCCATCACTACCATTGTGCATCAAATGCATGAGGATAAATCTTCAAAGGAGGAGATGAAGGCATAAATAGAAGATCTTATGGCCTATATATGACATAGGTCATCAACTAAAGAGCTACCCATGACATCCTCTACACCTTCATAGCTACTATCCAAAGACCACATTGACAATTTAGAGAAGAGAAAGAATTGGATGAAGACTACAGAGGATTGGTTTTGGCAAGTCCTCTACACTAGGAACATGGGCATAATCATGTCGTTCGAACAAACAACAAGTTCCTAGAAGTACTGAAGTACCTTAAGGGCACGAGGAAGTTATGCATTGACTTCCCAGAGGTGTATAGGGTCACCTACTCTTAAATTGAATTCATCCTCAAAATGCTTGAGAGAACGTGAGAAAAAGAGCTTTCTTTGGCAAAGGATGATCACTAGCTTGTGGAGACTTGGAAGCTAAGCTTCAACCATAGAAATGAGATACTAGAATGAGAACTCCATCAAGTGGAGCTTGATATCTATTGGGCTAAGAACACCAGGGAATCTTGTGCTAAATAATTGAAATTAATGATGGATTATGATGTGCCTACTGTCGAGATTGATCCAAAAAAGATAAAGCCCTATTTCCACAAGAAGATGGAAGATGGAATGTTAGGCGAGCTTACCAAAAAATTTATGATTTTTGCTACCTGGGCTTTCACCCAATCTGAACAGGTCAAAGACAACATAGCCAAGTGATATGGAGATTGGGATACACTTACTGGCTGATCTAGGAAATGGAACTTTCAGGTACTCCAATCTAATATAATGGAGTTTGACAAGCTTTTGGAATTAATCAACAAGTTCATGGAGTATTCCATTTTGAAGAAATAGGAAGGAACTCCAATCATTGATGAAGAGATCCTCATAGGGTAGCTGCAGCAAAGGTCATCAGCTAGAAGAGAAAAGAGCTATAGGGCTACTCACATGAGGAAAAAATAGGGATAAAGATAAAATGTAATTTAATATTGTAATATATTTGGGGGTAGGTGAAACCTTAATTTGTAGTAAATCTCAGCCATTCATTTTTCCTTTTGAACACTATAAATAGGGGGTATCCTCTCATTTTCAAGAGAGAGTTGAGTTGTTGTAAAGACATGTTGCTGGAATTTTAATAGAAATTCATTAACTTGGTGGATTTTTGAGTTCCAACTTTATGTTGCATGATTCATCTTCTCTTAGTTTATGAATTTGAGTAGATTAACTTTGTTGTTCTCCATATTTCTAGTTATCTTTAGTGGTTAGTTGATGTTGTTCATTGATTTTGAAGAATCCTATTGTGTTGATGCCCTTCCAGTTCATTCTTTTTGTGGTTTATTTCTGATTTCAGTTGTTGATGTGATTTGTTGGTAATCACAAAGGGGCATCTATGATTCACTAAGCATGGGAATTTGGGTATACAAATGGATTTTTATAAATTTTTGAAATGAAAAATAGTTGCTACAAGTTCAAATCAGTGACCTAAAACTCCTTTTTTGTCATCCTATTTGGCTTTACAATGATATTGGAACTTTCTTTTAACTCATAATATTAAAGAAAAGTCAAAAGCAAAAAGGGGTAAGAAGTTTCCTAAACCTACAACTAAGTTGAATAGTAACAATGGAGGATGCTATAGTAGATAGACTTCCATAAACCAAGTTCCACCTAACCAAGAACAACCCACAATCTCATGAAACTCGTGCAATCTTCAAGGGGTCTTTGTAGAATTTTTGATTGTATATTCACCTTTTAAGCATTAACAACAACTAAAATTATGTGCAACAAGATAAATAATGCTCAAAATAACTTTACACAATAGTTTATCATCAATAAATAGCAAAAATTATGAGTTGGAAATGCATCAAACACCATATCATACTTCACAATTAAAGCACAAATGAACCATTAATTGAAAATAAATTAGAACTTAGAATAACAAAGCTGAAATAAACTATTTGGAGATAGAATCATGCACACATGGAAAATAACACACAAGAAACCATCAAAATAATGTTTTTCTCATATATTTTTTGTAGCATGTCTTTACACAACAACTCATCTCTCCCTTTGAAATTTGAGAGGATGCCCCTATTTATAGTTTTCCAAAAGAAAAATGAATGGCCAAGATTGATTTGCAATGAGTGGCCCAAATTCATTCTAACTTAGGGTTTCACCTACCCCCAATATATTACAATATAAAATAGACTTTTTTCTTTTTCCCTATTTTATCTTTCAACTACATTCATCCCTTATGACTAGTTTGCTAAATATTTATCTTCTATGATAGGCTTCCCAGCCTCTTTCTATACAGTGGCATACTCCACAAACTTGTCAATTATAGCTATGAGTTTCTTTTCTTCAAAGAGCTCAGATTTAAAGATTTGGAAGGCTATCTTTTTGAATCTTTCAGTGATTTGATCCCAATGTTTGGTACAATTTGATGTATCCTTGATAACCTAATCCAACTCAGTGAAGGCCCTCGCACCAAAATCCATAAAATCTGGTGATAGCATGTCACTGGCTCCTTGTTCCATTTTCTTGTGAAATAATGGCTTGATCTTCTCTTGATCCAACTCTAGGGTGGGCATCTCATAATCTATCATCAGATTTAAATAATCTCTACTATCCATCTGGTGTTCCACAACCCATTCATGATCAAGCTCTAATTCATGCAAGGCCTTCTCCAAAATCTCTTTCTTGTAACCAAGATTTATTAGCCACGTCTCGAATATCCAATGATCTTATTTAGGTAGCACCAACTCCATTTCCCATGTTTCATGGGAGAGATTGAGGATGCTCTCCAACTTAGGATGGGTGATCTTATATAGCTTAGAAAACTCATTACAAGTGCTCATTAGGTCCTCCACTTCTTTTTGCAAGCTCCAAAACTTATTGTACATCCTGGCTGCATGAAGGATGCCCATGTTGCCATTGTATATCACCTTGTGGAACTAGTCTATAGTGGACTTGGTCTAGTTCTCCATTTTTTCCATTTTATTTATCTCCTCCTTAGAGAGCAATTAGGGAACTATTGATTCAGTTGGAGCCTCTTCTTCTGTAAAATTTCACTATTGGATGTAAGTGGTGAGGTCTAATACCTATTCCTTCAACTCTTCCTTGATGGACTTGTTTGTATTCATTTGTTGTATAATGTTGGAGACAGACCCTTGAAAATCATCAATCTTTTGATTGCATGATGCTAGGCCCAGGTTAATCATGGATATTTGATAATCTTGGCCCTGGATGTTGCTTGCATCCTTTTTTTTAGTAGGAGTGGCCACCTATAGTATTCTTGATCCAAAAGTGTCAACTGTGATGTGTGATCTAACTTTTGGCTTCTTCTCCTTGTGAGTTCTTGTCTAAGCTCTAGCAAAAGTTTCCTCTAGCTGAGCCTTAGGATTAGCAACCATAGGAGCCTTCTTCTTTAATTATTCCTCCAGGAACATGAAGAACTTTGTTTTATGCTTCAATGGTGATTCATGATCACCTTCCTCTTATCATCCCTTTTGAGGCTCATATTCTTCATCACTTGGGGCCTCTTAATCATTCCTCTTCCTCGTCTAGCTCCTTTTCTTGTGTAGAATTTTTTACACCATGCTCAATGGAAGCTACATTTTCCTCAAGAAAATTCTCCTCTTGTGGTGCTTCCCTTTTATCTTCTTCATGCTTAATCTCAACATTTTGCTTGGGCTCAGTGCTCTTCTCTTGTGCATCCTCTTCTTTATATTTTTCATCATCTTTTTCCTCCTCCCTTTTCAAGGACATTTATTCTTGTATCAGGCCCTCATCTTTGCTATTTTTTGGAGGTTCTTCAATTATTTCCACATTTCCATCTATGCTCATTTTCTTTTCCTCAGAGTGATGTTCCTTTGGGTGTGCCTCTTTATCCGAATCTTGATCGGAGACCTTAACCTCATAGTACTTATCAGGTTTATCATCACCCTCGTCCTCAAAACTTTGTGGCCCTTCTTCATCAGAGGCCACCTTGTCAATATTTATGCTTATCCCTCCCTCAATATGCTCAAAATAATAGTCCCTATTAGAATCCTTGAGCTCATCAACGATGTCCTTCACAACTTCTTTGTGTTACTTTGCATTGAGCCTCTCCATTTCTTCTGAGATTTGCATTGTGGCCTCCATATTTGGTAGCTTTTTAGGTGGTGAGGGAAGAGGAAAAGTGACAAAAATCCAAGCCATTAGTGCTTGTAATTTTGGATCAAGAATCAACCTGGAGAGCTCAACTAGTACATTTTGCATATAAGCTGTGAAGGCATGTGACAGGGTGATTGGTTCCACATATGTTGATGGTAGGGATGGCGGTAGAGTGGAAATACTTTTAAGTGGAGGAGGGAGTGAGAATGATGATAATGGGGAAGTAGTGGAAGATGAAGAGTCTAATACCATCACTAGAGTAATGGAAAAGGCATAGGTGAGGTGGATAGAGATGTTCATGGTAGGCGAAGATGAGATGGGAAAAGATTTGGGAGCGAAGGAGGATGGAGTGGTTATGGTAGCAACACTAGTGGGAATGGAGGTGGTGACTGGTGGTGAGTGAGGCTTCTTAGCTTCTTCTTCCTCTTCAAGTTTGTGTTCCTCCTCCTAGATGGTCAACATTTCAAGAAAAAAAGTCCCTATTCTCTTTGCCTTCTTTGAAGAATCCTTCTTGGAATACACCTTGTTCTTGGGCTTACGTTCAGGTGCATTCTTCCTCTTTTTGGATCTTATGATAGGTGGGGACTTAAGAGCTTCACCTAATGAACCCATAGCTACACCACTATTTGTTTCACTTTCAAAGTCATCTTAAAGCTCCCCGTATGTCAGCTTTGCACCTTGTTTTTTTCAAATGAGCTATTTTTTCATCCACCCATTGCCTAGTTTTGTGTTTAGTAGGATACATGAGGATGTTCATGTTAGTGAATTCTTCCTCAACCCAATCAATAAATAGTAGGGTCACATCACCCAAGGAAATGTATCTTTCATCTAAAATATTGTCATCCTCAACAATCTAATCAAGCATTGGAAACAAGTTTATGGAATTCACAAACTAGGTAGTCATCCTCATGTAATGCCACATCCAAACCTCCTTAGATCATCATTATATCTTTCTCAGAAGTCTTCAACATGAGGTCAGTTGGTGTGCTATCTTCCAACTTGTTTCTTTAGCTTATGATGAGGATCCACACTTCCTCTATCTATATGCAAGTCCAAATGGTATTCTGCCAATTCCTTCTTAGAGTGCTCAATGCATTGGGCAATAGGGCAAGAGTACATTCCTTGTCCAAATGTAAAGGGATATTTGATCCCCACTCAGTGTTTTTCACTTAGCAGTGTATGGCTAGTCTGTAGCTATTGATTGAGCTCCAAAAAAATGATCTGATCATTGGGGTAGCATGACAATCTGTAGGGTCTTCTTGAGAACCCTTCTACCCTAATATAGGTGAATTTTGGGAATTGGATGAATAAATATCCAAAACCCTTTGTGAACGCTTTGGCACTGTGTGGCACTCTTCTTTCATAGTCCCCTCCCAAGGTCTTGATTATATGCCCTATGAAGTTATCATTCACTCTTCTATATTCCCTTTTGAAGTTCTTGTACAATAATTGGGGATAGCAGCCATATACCTTAAGTTATTTCCTTTTGGTTCCCAATGTTCCTGCACAGAATAACCCTTTGTATGGGAATTTGATTGCTAGGAGAATTGGGAGGTCTTCTTTACTGAGTGGTAGGGAAGCCCATTACTCTACTTAGGAGTGTGACTAGATTGTGATATTCTTCAGAGAAATCACTCTTGTACAACTTCTGGGGCACCTTATTTGCTGATGCAAAAGCATCCTTGGTTCTTGGCAATCTTGCATCAACCAAAAATATTTTCTTTCAGTTTTTTTCTTGCTTAGTTCATGGTTGGTAGATTCATCATATTTTCTCACCGGACCCTATGGATCTCAGTGTACCTCGTGGACATGATCTTATTCCTTATCCCAAGATTTGAGTTTGATTGGATCTTTTTCTGGTAATTTATCACTTCTAGAATAAGTGTTAGTTTTTTGAACCGACATTGGATTAATTTTCAAGCCCAACGGCTATCATATCATTCAAGGATCATTGTCGTAACTTGCAAATCTCAATTGCATGATTTTAATTGTTCCTTGGAGTGTTGATGACCTTCAATTTAGGTCCACACTTCATTCCTTTGCACTTGTTGATAAAGAATTCAAATTGAAGTCCAACCTATTCATGTATCCGTTACATTTTCCTTCTTGGAGATTGTAATCATTTCCTAGCCGATGTAGATGTTTCTTGACCCGTGGATTTGATATAAAGCTTGTAATAGATAGCAAAGTATAGTATCGAATCACATAGAATGCAATAGAGGAATATTAGGTTGATTTCACTCACAAGCTTGAGCACATTAGAATGTTGTATTTTTGAATATTTTGTAAGAGGCTTGTAAACTTGAATCTTGAAGCCTGAATGTTTCCAATTGAATGCAACTGAGATTTTTGTTAATAATAATATTTACACCTACATTTTCCTCCATATTCTATGTTTTTTTTGTTGTGTTACTCTTGTTGTATGGCTCAAATTATTCTCTTTAACTATCTTCCTTACTATGGTTGTGTCAGATGGTATTAGAGTGAGCTTCGATCCATGTGAGGTCATTAGTATTTGTGGAGTCCTATTGAAGAATTCTTGTGGGGTGTTAGATTGAGTATCTAACCTACAACTGAAGAGGACTTGTATAAAGATGGCTGGAAGAAGACATTGTAGAGGAAATGGAGCACGTAAAAATGTAGACCAAGCAATAATGAATATGTTGTGAGGAATTACTACCAAATTAGATGCAGTTGAAATGGCCTAGAGAAGAGGTCGACCAGTTGATGATGCGAGTGATGAAGAAGTAGTACTTGAAGAAAGAGAAAGAGGAAATCAATCTGGCCTTGATTAGGAGGAAGAGAGATTTATCAAAGCCCCAATTTGGGTTAATACCAGATTGCATTTTAATCCAACAGATTATAATGGTAAGTTGGATTTTGAAGAATTGCTTGATTGGATTACAAAAATGGAAAAATATTTTGAATTTGAAGGTATCACTGATGATAAGAGGGTGAAGTTTTCTTGTACGAAGTTGAAAGGACATGCATCCCTTTGCTGGGAACATCTACAGACAGATAGGTAGAGAAGAGGAAAAGGAAAGGTAAAGTCATGGGATCGAATGGTGAATAAGTTGAAGACAAAGTTCATGCATGTAGACTATCAAATCAATTTGTTCTGAAAGTTGTATAATTTGAAGTAGGATTCTAGTGTGACCAAATATACTAAAGAATTCTATAAGTTGAATATTAGATATGGACATTTGGAGGAGGAAATTGAATAAGTATCCAAATATGTAAATGGTTTTAGGTCATCCATACAAGATGAGATTAGTTTTATTAAGTTGTAGAGCATGGAGGATGCATATTAGTGTGCCCTAAAAGAAAAGGAGAAGTTCAATAAAAGACAGGAGCACAGACAAAGAGGAAGAGGTGGAAGATTTTAGAGAGGAAGAACATTTACTAGAGGAGGAAGAGGATCTTTTGTAGAACAAAATAAGGATAAGGAGATTGGTAAGAATGACAATTCATATCATAGAAGTGATGGAAACTCTTACAAAATAGGAGGATATGGTGGCTACCAGAATGAAGGTTATAGAAAAGATGATATAGGATAGGAGAAGAGGCCATTCAAGGGAACTTGTTTTAAATGTGGAGGTGAAGGACATAAAGCATTTGAATGTAGTTAGAGTGGGACTAGTAGGAAGACATAAAATAATAGAGCAACCTTTGTAGAGGAAGATCATGTTGAATCATCTAATAGACAAAAATATGGAGAAGTATTGGTGAATGGGAGAGCATTATGTCAAAGTGAGATGGCGAAAGAGCCATTACAGAGGAAGAATTTATTTTGAACCATATGCAAGGTGATTGTTGATAGTGGAACTTCTAAGAACTTGGTCTCTAAGGAGAGGGTGACTAAATTGAAGCTGGAGAGGTTGAAACCCCTGAAGCCCTATCAGATAGCTTGGATTCAAGATGAGCATAAGATTTTGTTAAGTGAACAATGTTTGGTGAAATTGAAGATAGGAAATTACCATGATGAAGTTTTAAGTGATATTATGCCTATGGATGTATGCCATGATTTTTTGGGAAGACCTTGGTAGTATGAGAGACAGGATATTCATGATGGAAGAAGGAATATATATACTATTGTTGCAAATGGGATGAAGCAGATTTTGTTGCCTTTGGAAGATGTTCCTAAAGTTGAAATTTGTATGAATGCTAGAATTTTTCTAGTTGATGGAAGGAGATTCCTTGATGGATTGAGACATGAGAATGTGTGTTATGCCTTGATTCCTAAGAAGGATGAAGATTTGAAGCATGCAGAAGAACACCTGAAAGAGATAAAGGAGTTGCTAAAAAAGTTTGAGGAGATCATTTCAAATAATGTACTTGATGGATTGTTGTCTATGAGGAGTACTAGTCATTGTATGGATCTGATTCCTATAGATAGTTTTCCTAATAAAGCAACACACCAGATGACACCTGCAGAGAATGAGGAGTTGAGAAAACAAGTGCAAGAATTGTCGAGGAAAGGTTTGATTAGAGAAAGCTTAAGTCCTTGTGTAGTACCTGTTGTGTTAGCCCCTAAGAAGGATGGAGAATGGAGGATGTCTACAAACTCTCGAGATATAAACAAGATTATGGTGAAGTATAGATTCCCTTTTCCTTAGATGGATGACATTATGGATTGTTTGAGTGGAGCCAGATATTTTACAAGGATAGACTTGAAGAGTGTCTATCAACATATCAGAATCAAAGAAGGAGATGAGTGGAAGACAATGTTCAAGACATATGAAGGATTGTATGAGTGGTTGGTGATTCCCTTTGGATTGAGAAATGCACCAAGTACTTTCATGAGGTTGATGAATGATGTATTGAAGAAGTTTTTGGGTAAATTTGTGACTATTTATTTGGATGACATCTTGATTTTCAGTAAGAGTAGAGAAGAACATTTGTTTCATATCAAACAAGTTTTGTAGAGGTTGAAAGAAGAGTAGTTGTTGATAAACATTAAGTGTAGTTTCATGAAGGAGGAATTGGTATATTTGGGATTTTTGATATCTATGGATGGATTGAAGATGGACCCTGAGAAGGTAAGAGAAATTGTTGAGTGGCCTACATTGAAAAGCCTTGGAGAGGTGAGATCATTTCATGGATTGGCTAGTTTCTACCGTAAGTTCATTAGGACTTTCAGTTCTATTTTTGGCCCTATGACGGAGACAATGAGAGGAGATAGGAAGGATTTTAGATGGATATTGGAGTAGACATAAGTTTTGAGTTGTTGAAGTAGAAAGTGACAAAGCAACCTGTATTGGCATTACTAGATTTTAGTAAGGTATTTCAAGTGGACTGTGATGCAAGTGGAAGTGCAATTGGAGCAGTGTTGAGTCAAGAAGGGAGACCTGTAGCTTATTTTAGTAAGAAGTTGAATGATGCTAGGAGAAGATATTCAATATATTATTAGGAATTTTATGCTATAGCTCAAGCCTTGAAGAAGTGGGGACATTACTTGTTGCCTAAGGATTTTGTGTTGTATATGGATCGTCAAGCTTTACAATATTTGAACAATTAGGGTAAGTTGAATTAGAGACACATGAGATGGGTAGAGTTCTTGCAGAGCTATACTTTTGTTTTGAAGCATAGGAGTGGGAAGTCAAATCGAGTTGTTGATGCATTGAGTAGGAGAAGGAATTTTCTAATAGAAATGAGAGTGGAGGTATTAGGTTTTGATGAGTTGAAGAACTTGTATAAGGAAGACCCAGATTTTGTTGAATCTTGGAGAGCTTGAAAAGAACCTGTTTTGTAGGATAGGAGTTAGTGGTTGGATTATTTCATATAGGAGGACATGTTATTCAAAGGAAATCAATTGTGTATACCCTAGAGTTCAATGAGAGAGAATCTAATAAAAGAAAATCGTAGTGGAGGATTGTTAGGATATTTTGGAGTTGATAAGACCATAGCATTAGTGAGTGAGAACTATTTTTGGCCATAGATTCATAAGGATGTTTAGAAATTTGTGTAGAGTAATAGAATTTTTCAAGTTGCAAAGGGAGGTAGTCAAAATGTTGGATTATATAAACCTTTGACAATTCCGGAGAGACCTTGGGAAGACATAAACATGGATTTCATACTTGGATTTCCGAAGACGCAAAGAGGTAATGATTATGTATTTGTGGTGGTAGATAAATTTTCTAAGATGGAACATTTCATACCTTGTAAGAAGACAACAAATGCAATACATGTAGCAGATTTGTTTTTTAGGGAAGTGGTAAAATTGCATGGGTTACCTAGGAGTATTGTTTCAGATAGGGATGTGAAGTTTGTTGGATACTTTTGGAGGACACTTTGGAAGAAGTTGAAGACAAATTTGAAGTTCAGTTCTACTTTTCACCCACAAATACATGGATAGATGGAGGTAGTGAATAGAAGTTTTGGGAATTTGTTGAGATGTTTGGTTGGATAGAAAACTAAAATTTGGGATTTTTTTCTTGCACAAGGGTGATCCCATAATAGTGGTTTACAATTTTAAACTAGACACTGAAATTATTATTTTTAACTAAATCTTCACATTCGAGCACCTAGCGGCTAAACTGTGAGGAATTTGAAGATGGTGTAAACTAGAGTCTCATCAAATTTTGTCTATAGACTCTAAAAATATTTTTCAAAAATTTTGGAATCAAATTGCACTTCTTTTTCCATCTCTCACGAAAATAGATTTTTTTCAGAAAACAACATTTTTAAAAAGTGGCTGTATAATGCATAACTTTTTTTCCATGAAGGATAAAATTCTAATTCTTTCAAATTTAGATTTGTAACTTTGATATCTATTGCTTCCACTTGGTTAGATAGATTTTTATTAAATATTTTTCCTTAATCAAGTTTCAAAGTCAAATGAATTATAATTGAATACTAACAACATAAATTTTTTGTATGTCAAAATTTAATTTAATTTTTTGTTGGATCAAGGACTTCAATATTTGGTGCACTCATATTTTTCAATTTTTTTTTGATAATCTTCTATTTTTCCACATGTGAAGAACAAAGAAATTCATTTTCGATGAAAAACCTATGTTTAATAAAACTTAAAAAACAAATACATAACAAAACCAAAACATATTAAAATTATATTCATTGGATAGCTTGTTCTGAGGAATACCATAATCATTTGAAATAAATTTTAAATGAATTCATTTGATCCTCGAAAATCTAAATCAAAAGTGATTTTTATCAGCATTTTGATAGGTGTAAAGGAGATGCATTTATAGGTATGGTTTAAAACTAGCGAGGTTCTATCCAAGGGGGTTTGATCTAAGGTGATTTGATCAAACCCTCTTCAATTGGAATCCTTAAAATGGAACTTTTTAAGGCTTAAATCATTATATTTTCTAAAAATATGTGATTTCAGCTAAAATTTGTTCCTCTGGGAATTGTAAACCACTATTATATGACACCCACAAGCAGAGTTTTCCTACAACAATTCAGTGAAAAAAAGTACTAGGAAGTCACCTTTTCAAATTGTTACTAGATTTCATCCTAGAGGTATATCAGAGTTGAGAGACATTAGTATGGAAGAAAAGAGGAGTGAAGAAGTACAAGAATTTGTAGAACATATGAATAAAGTGCATACTCAGGTGAAGCAAAAATTGGAAGACATGAACCAAAAGTATAAGGAGAAGGCAGACGAAAAGAGGAGGCAAAAGGAATTGGAAGTTGGATATGAAGTGATGGTGTATTTATGGAAGGAGATATTCCCAGTTGGGACATACAATAAGATGAAGATGAGGAAGTTTGGACCCTGTAGGATCTTGAAGAAATTTGATTTAGGAAATGCATATGAAGTGGAGTTACCGGATGGCATGGGTATATTGCCTATATTCAACATTGCAGATCCATATCAATATCATGAAGCAAAATTCAGTAGAGACAAAAAAGTAGAGTTGGAGAATCAATTTTCAAAGTAGTAGTTGGAGGAGATTGAAGAGATTCTAGATAGAAGAGATGGAAGGAAGAATCGTGGAACGCAGTACAAAGAATATCTTGTGAAGTGGAAGGGTAGACCAATTGAGAATTCTTCTTGGATTTCTCAGGCTAAGGTGGACCATCTAGGTTTTCCTTTAGCCCCTGCAAAGTGAGGGACTCGCCTTTCTTTAACCCCAGATGTTTGATGCAAGAGCATCCTTGGTTCTTGGGAATCTTGTATCAACCAAAAATATTTTCTTTTAGTTTTATTCTTGCTTTTTTTCTTGCTTAGTTCATGGTTGGTAGATTCATCATATTTGCTCACTAGACCCTGCAAATCTCATTGTACCTAATGGAAATGATCTTATTCCTTATCCCAAGATTTGAGTTTGATTGGATCTTTTTCAACAAGTTATCACTTCTAGAATAAATGGCAATTTTCTGAACCGACAGCGGATTAGTTTTCAAGCCCAACGTCTGTCTGATCATTCAAGGGTCATCCCCAGGACTTACGTATTTCAATGGAATGATTTTAATTGTTCCTTGGAGTGTTTCCAACCTCCAGTTTAGGTTCACACTTCATTCCCTTGCACATGTTGATGAAAAATTCAAATTGAAGGCTGACCTATTCATGTATCTGTTACATTTTCCTTCTTGGAGATTGTAGTCATTTCCTAGCTGATGGGGATATTTCTTGACCCATGGATGTGATATAAATCTTGTAATAGATAGTGAAGTATAGCAACGAATCACATAAAATTTAATAGAGGAATATTAGGTTGATTTTAGCCACAAGTTTGAGCACTTTAGAATGTTGTATTTCTGAATATTTTGTAAGAGGCCTGTGAGCCCAAATCTTGAAGCTCAGCTGTTGTTTGATGAATGTAACTGAGATTTCTATTAATAAGAATATTTGCATTTGCATTTTCCTCCATATTCCATGTTGTTTCCGTTGTGTTACTCTTGTTGCATGGTTCATATTGTTCTCTTTGAGGATCCTCCTTACTGTGGCTACATCATTTGCATTGCCCCTCTTTTCCTTCAACCACAATTGATTGATTTTCTACTTACACCCAAGAGGATCCTACTATCATACTTGTTGAGAAAACCCATTTTCCACTTCCTCCATATTTTTTTATGTTAGGATATCAAACATCTTGTTGATAGTTTTGGCAGATAAACCTACCAGTACCCTTTCGTCTTTGGAAATTATTTTCTTGTTATGAGAGTGATAGCACTCTCATCAAGCCATTACTAACTCTAGAGCAACCAATGCAGGAGGGAAGCTGGATGCCTTTGCAAGGCCACTTTCTTTTATCTTTCAGGCATCCTTTATGGTGGGATTGACCATCAACCTCTACTTGAATTTCATCATTTTTTACATGCCCTAGGTCAATGTTAGAAACTATGTCCCTATTGGACGTGAGCTTAGAGGTGTACTCCACCCCTTGAAACTAGTACTTCATTTCTTCCTTTTCTTCTTTTCCCTATAGGAGCTCTAGTGGGTTTCTTTCCATTGTTAGCTTTTCACACAGGCTTCTCTGATGATCCCTCAACAAGTTCCATAAATATTGCACACAAAGAGTGTAGTAAGTGTTTCAATGGATCAATAGGGAAAATACTAGTTAAATCCTATAAATTCATAGTTAGATCTACTTATATACCCTTAGAAAATCATAAGATTCATCATCGTTAAACATTTAAAGCTCATTTGGAGAATTATGAGAATGTGGGTCCAGTGATGTGGGGCTCCCTTCTACGAAAGATGTAGGGTTTAATGCCACTATGGGATGGTGTTGGGAAGGAAAACTTTTGCAAATAGCCACCTATATAGAAATTTCTGCATGGCTTGATTGTGAGGTAATCTCAAGTGAAGTCACTTGGTACATGCAAAATATTGGATGGAAGCACCCTCAATAATTCCCTTTATCAAATCAACCCCTTTTTGTTTATGCGAGTGTAAGGAGTGTGGGCGCAGTTAGTGGGAAAGACATTAATGCTTTGTTATTTAGGAGTGGCTAAGGATGAATGACATCCTACATGCAAAGTTCCACATTTTGAAACCCACATACCGTTTTCCTTCATGGGTTTTTCAAACTTCTCTAAGTTGAAATTTGTAGAGTTGGGCAATGTGGGATCTAAGCAGTGGATTGTCATTAAGTTCTTACTATTAAGGAATAGATTTATGAAGGCAGGGTTCCAACCATGACGGTCCACATGGGAAGACCACCAGAGTGATTCACTTGGAAGTTCTTGATTTGTGTGTTTTAGCTAGATGTGGTGTTTTTGGGCTCGAGGTATGTGTAGTAGAGGGATGGGTTTGTTTCATCGTTCATAAATAGCTTTTGAGTGATGAACCCTAGTAGGAGTTAGCCCACAAAGGTGGACCTGCAAGGACCTCCCATGCTAATATTTTCATTGGAAATCTTTACATTTTAGTTTTGAGGAAATAATGCACACAAAACCCATGTGGTGGAAGGGTGTAAGCATTTGGTTGTTTGATAGAAGCATTGGATAGATAACTTTTTGATGGTGGACACCCACATGGGTGGACCCACCCACAAATTTTGGACTTATTAATTTTTTCAAAAGACTTTGAGGTTAGGGTAGTGGATGATAGGTGCAGAGTCCATGATGTGGGATGAGGCAAAGGCTCCATCATTAAGTAACAGTGACCAGGTGCCAGTGCGACACATGAGGCAACCCACAAGGCGATTGGGAATTAGTCAATTTTTAGAGAAAAACATGTAGTTCACTTGCAATGATAGTGAAGGAAAAACTTGCACATCAGAAAGGCACAAATGTTATTCCATTGAGGAATGATGATGATGGCACAACGGTCCACATACTATAATTTGCAAGTGTAGGTCAACAAGAGTTTGGTGACTTATCCATTTGAATGCTAATCATTTATGGTGATGCAACCATGGGGTTTTGAGGGCAGAGGTCAACATATGGAAAGCTGCTAAATGATGTCCATGAGGGGATGAGCACTCACAAATGGGGTCCCACAAAACCCCCACCAACACTTTGATAATTATTTCTTCACATAGCCAGAACTTCGAGGATTTAAGAATGGAGGATGGATGGGGTGAATGCCACATCCATTTGGGAGGGTAGAGCATCATTTCAAATCATGGTTTTTCATCTTGAAATTTAGAGATTCAATGCTACTCATATTCTAGAAAGCCTAAGAAAACAATCATTTAATTAATTTGAATCATAGAGGCTAAAATTGGATCCAGATGCTTACCTTGACTCACACAAAGGAAGAAAAACAATTTTAAAATCCTCAAATCCTCTTATGCACTCAGGAGCTCCTTCTTCTCTCTTAAATTCAAATTCCACAGGTGAAAATGATAGTTGGGAATTGGTGTATTTATAGGCATCTTGCCATTAATTCCCCCCATTAATTATAGGAACAATAAGCTTTGGGTAGGTAGGGTTGCAGAAACCCGTACCATGGAGAATGCCTAGTAAAGACCCAAACAATGAAGGTGAGTGTGAGACCTGCCATGTAGGAGGATGCACCAGGAAGGATGCAAAGAGTGAAAAATCCTAGATGGTGACCCACATGTGGATACTTGCAATTTTAGACCCTCTAAGCCTAATGGATGTGATAGTGAAAGGAAGGAGGAATACTACAACTCAAGTCTCACAAGCACCAAAGGCTTAGTGAAATTTGAGAGGGTGAAATTGGTCAAGGTAAATTTGATGATGTTGAAGCATGTGACCATTTAAAGCTAAAAGATGGGGTCATGCAAAATGAGGAAAAATAAAAAGAAACCGACAAGAGCGAAACAAAAATAGGGGGTCCCTAGTCTGAATGGTGTGTGCATTCTATAGGCACAAACAAACTAAAGACTTAAAGGAGGAACAAAATACTTTGTTGAATCATGTCACAAAGTATCTCAAAGGTGTTTGTTGTGGTTTCATTCCTTTCCTTCAGAAACAACAGAGGATAGTGACCAATCAGCTAAGGCAATTTATGTAGGTTATTTAACTCCTAAAGTAACCTGGACATTGCTCCACTTCCAGTTAGGCATCCACAACCCTAATGAAGTTGTTGTAATCCCAATGAACATTTCTCTATTTCCAATTGGGAATCCATAGCCTCGATAGAGTTGATTGCACACCTAAAAAGTTTCTTTTTTTCAATAGTTTATTTTCTTTCTTTTCTTTTACATTTTCTTTTGATACTCTTTTGCTCAACCATATAAGCAATGAAGCTTATAGTGGGTTTGGAGATCATAGTGGTCACTAGAGTATATATAAGATTTTTCACTTGCAAAAGCTTCATGATGACTATCATATAGCTCATCAAAATTATTTAAAGTGTGTTTCATGTGTGATCTGAGATAGACATGAAGGCATTCAAATAAGGGTTTCATCCAAGGTCAAGCCAAAGTTCAAGTGAGGAAACCCATCTCACAAAAGAAAATAGAAACCCATGGTAGCTCAAGAAGACTTATCCAAAGAACAAAAGGGATCATGTAGAAAATTGGGCCCTCTGACAAGGATGAGCATAGACACCACGTCAAAATTGGACAACACCCAAAAAAAATAAAGCTAGGAAAGCAAGCGAAAGAACTGCAAAAGCCACACACAAAGTGGAAGACCTACCCTAACTATATAAAAATATATAAAAAGAGGTGAGCTTAGACAACTTAGGAAAGGAAATACTGCTTGAGGTACTACCCATTGATTGGAAATGGGACATCCTCTCTAGTGAGTGTCCTTAGGAGAAAGGCATTATCTCCCAAAATTTCAAAAATTTGAAAGGGGTTAACCTAGAGCTTGTTGAATTTGTCATGTCCCCCTTTCTTCCCATGGGTCTTATCCCAACATAGGACTAAGTTAGAAATCCTAAAGGCCTTAACTTTAGCTCTATGATCATACCATCTCTTAACTATGCCTCGATGCTTAGCAAAAAATTCTATTGCTTGGTTATGGACTTCCTCCAAATGGAGCAACTTAGCTAAGTGACCCTCATTGTGTTCTTCCTGCTCATAATAGATGTTGATGAATTGAAGTGTCAGGATCTTGAGGTCTACTAGGAAGAAAAGTTCCAGCCTATAAACAAGCTATAAGGAGGAGTTTCCTAAAGTAGCTTTATGACGAGTGCGATCTACCCATAGAGAAAAACATAGCTAGGAATGTTAGTCCTTTGGGTTCTTGTCAAGTAGTTTATGTATGATGGTAAAAAAGTTCTTGCTCATAGATTCAGCTAAATTGTTCCCTTGGGGATAATAATTGGAAGAAAATTTAAGTACAATCCCATAATCAAATTCCCAACTAGCGAACTTAAGGGAGAAAATGCAGGACCATTATTGCAAACTAAGGAAAATAGGCAACCAAAATGATTTATAATAAAAATTTCTAGAAAATTGACAACTACTTTAGTTGTACATTTCCTACAAGCAAGTGCTTCAGTCCATCTAGTGCAATAATCAGTAGTGGTCATAATGTACCTATGGCTTATAGAAGATGGGGGTTTACCAAACCAATGAATTTGAGTCCCATTGGGCGAAGGGCCTTGCCTTAGCAACTAGATGTAGTGGAACAACAACATACCTCTCCCTAGGGGCAATAGTCTAGTAGACATGATAGAATCAAACATGATTGTAGGCATCTTTGAATAGCATCATCCAGTAGTATCCTACTTGTAGGATCTGATGGGCTGTTGAAGGGATGAACCCATGTCCCATTCCAAATTTATTATGAAACTCTTTCAACACTTGAGCTACATCTACTTTCCCTAGGCATCCAAGTTAAAATCCTCATAATTCCTCTTGTACAATATAGCTCCTTGCAGCATGTAGCTATTACTTTTCAACCTCAAGGCCCATTTTTGTACTCCTTGCAGCCGTGATGGATACTTGTTGTTCAACAGGTAATACACTATGTCATCATACCCTTTATCTGTGGAAACATCCTCCAAATGGTATTACTAAACCGTGAGTTTGGATTTTTTTTTGCCAGCATACATGTAAGAGCTTGTACTCTTACTAGCTTCATAAGCTGAACCTCCATATCATACTCTTGCAACAACATGACCCATTTTTCTCTTCTTTCTCTTGGTTCATTCTGCATCAACAAAGTCTTAATAGTTGGGTCCAAAATAATTGTAAAATCATTTGTCCTAGTAGCTTTCCTTTGGTTACTCCAAAGATGTATTTCTTTGGGTTCAATGAGATGCCGAACTCTCTAAATTTTTGAAAAACTTTGCATAAATTAGAGACATGGTCTCCTATTTTCTTTGAGAACACTGTAAGGTCATCCATATATATGATGGTACACTTGCCGATGAGATCCTTGAAGTTTATGTCCATGGCATGATGGAAATTTGCACCTACGTTGATCAATCCAAATGACATTCTTCTATTAGAAAAAATTCCCCATTTTGTGGTGAAAGTCATTTTGTGGCTATCTTCTTATTGTACAATCACTTGGTTGTATCCTAAGTAGCCATCAAGAAATGACATCATTTATGAACCATTGACTATTTGCAATACTTCGTCCAATGAGGGAACCAGATAATTGTCCTTCTCTGAAGCTCTATTCAAGTTCCTAAAATCCATGCACAATTTGATTTCTCTATTTTTCTTCCTAATCGGGACCAAATTTTCCACCCACATGGAATGTCTGACAAGAAAAATGATGTAGGCAAATAATAGTTTATGCACTTCCTTGAACATAATGGGCTCTAGCAATGAGTTAATTACGTATTGACACTACCTAAAGGGCCTCACATCTAGCTTGAGGGGAATGGTATGGGTGATAATTGATGTGTCATATGTTTTTAGGTCTTCATACCCTCAAGATATCACATCATGATATCTTCGCAGAGCATCAACAATTCCTTTTCTCTCCTCTAGGGTGCACACTTTTCCAATGATTTTTTTTTTATCCTCCTCTGCAGTTCCCATGTTATGAGCATCAAATTGCTTATCTATAGACTCCTTGGTCTGCTAATCCTTGTCCCTTATGTGATCTAAGTCAAATAACCTTTCCATCTAGACCATGCCCCTTGGTATTGTGTTAGTCCTTAAATTGATTACCCCTTTGATGTCAAGCTCAACTTCCTCATGGTCTACTTCATCTATGATTTGGGAAGAAAATACATCAGAAATAGTGATGAATTTATGAATATTAGGGAAGGATTTCAATTAAAAAACACAATTCAAGTCTTTTGCAACAACTTTACAAATCTTAAAAGCCTATCTCATCAACTCTTCACAATTTTAACTAGTTTCCCTTATAGCCATCCAAACCTAGAAATTTGTGCATATCTCTCTTGAAAATCCTCCAACCCATAATAAAAATACAAATTTCCCTCTTCTTTAACATATATTAGAATCACATACCTTTGTTTTGGAACATCATCACTCAAAACTGACTGGTACACTAAATAGGACTCCAATTAGACCTAAATTACAAAGTAACACTCTTCTAGACAACTTGCCAACCCCAAATTCCTATGGAAAATCATTTACCAGCCTATAAAACCTCAAAATCCACAACTTTCATTTAGAGAAACACCCATTAACAACTCAAAACCCATAACCCTCATTTTTAGTAAGTTACAAGGGGGTTTATTGAAAATCCCACTTCCATACCTTCTCTCAACTTTTCACCACTTCCAACACACCATACTAAGTCTAACTATGCTTAAGAAACCTTTAGATTTCACTGCCCCAAGAGTTTCCCACAATTATCTACCCTTAACCGCCAACTTTCACCAAAAACACTCAAATTCAACAACTAGGGCATCATGCCCAAACCCACAAATGGCCTCCCCTGCTCACATAAACCATTCTAAAATCTATCCCTAACATATTGTACCTATTGCACCAAGTTATAGGAGGTACAATTGGTGGAATGTGCCATTAGTCCATTTTTAAAGTCTACAAACCCTTAGGATTGGCTGTATAGACCCATCTATGGTAAAATGCCAATAAAAATATAAAAAATAAATGAAACTTAGTCAAATCAAAACTAAAATGTTTCTACTTCATTCCCTCATCAAATTCAATCACTTTTAGAACAAAATACTTCTGTATGGATGAATGGGATAATTTGTAGTAGCAAATTTCACAAGAAAATGCATAAAAGAATGGAGTTTGTATTGCTTTACTCAACAAAATGATCTAGGTGGATCTTCTGAAATTGAAAATTTAAGTGTTCTCATTTCTCCCAAAAGCAGTGCCATGGTGTAGAGCTCAAAATCCTGAATCCGACACAACTTGAATGGGCGAAAAAGGAGTCCATTTTCTCAAGTTACGCGCAGTCAAAGTTGGGTCAACCCTTGGACTAGGAGGCCATCAGAGGGAAAAAAGTTGATGGACTGAGAATCAGTCCGAAACAATGTCACTTTGAAGATCTCAATCACACAAACCCAACAATGTTCGTTTCACGCAAATCAGAGCTCATATGCACAAGATATAGTAGGTCAAAGTTTTAGTTGACCAAGGGCACTATGAGGTACAGTTGCTGATGTCATCATGTTGTCTTGGTAGATGAGTCATTGTACGGATATGGTGGACCAACCACAACTTGACATGTGGCGGTCACGCGATGACATAATTGATGAAGTCGGTGGCTTAGTAATGTGGCATATAGACCATCCAGATTTGGACATGAACCGAGTCACCAAATTATGTGGTTATCATAATATGAGCTAGCAATTGATGTGGATGGAGGCTAGGAGTTTTAGATGACTAAACACTGACACATGGCCCCCCAGGCAACCTCCATCTTCTCCTCCACGGTTCATGTGTTGGATGATCCAACAAAAAGGGCCAGTAGGATTTGAACCAAATACCTCCCTCTTGCCATACATAGCTTCCACCGTTGGCTTGGACAACACACTCAACGAAAGTCGGTGTTTGGTTTGTTTTGTTATATTTCTGTTGAGATTTGGCTTTCTAAAAGACAGCGATGGGAGTTGAAACTACAACCATCCGCCGAGTAAAAGACATATGCACCATTGTGCCACGTGCACATACACTAGTGTGAGGTGAGCGGGTTTTTAATAACCCCTACTTAAGTAAAATTCCTAACAAACAACCTTTAATGGTTATTAGGAATTAAAAGACAAATTAAATAAAAAAAAAACCCAAAAGCCCGAATGAGATAGAAAGTAAGGGCTCAAACAAATTTTTATTTGTTATTTATTAATAAGGGGGGTTATTGTTTATTTTATGGGAAAAATTACAAATTGGTGGTTTTTAGCCCTATATGGGAACTTCAAGTATAAAAGGGAGACTAGGAGAGTCTTCCTCACTCATCCAACTCAACTCAACTCAATCATCACATTTAGAGTTGATCACTCTCCATCCCATTCTCTTAGTCTTTGAGAGGATTTTTTGTGAGAATTTTTAGAGGGAATTAGGAGTATTTGAGTTGTGATGGAATGATGTTCTAATCTTGTAGTAGATCCTTTAGGCAGAGTCAGTTTTCTTACTCTTTGTTAATCATCCCTAGCCTTGAGAGCTTTTGAGAGGGGTGTGAGTGAGAGACTTTTTGTATGACTTTGTGGATGAGCTACAAGATATTGTAAAGAAGTGTTGCAAGAGGCTCAAGTGGAGATTGTACTGCCATTTCAAACATTTCAATAGATTGGTCACTCGATTGAACTCAGCCCAGAGACGTAGTCACGTTTGTGGCAAACTCCGTAATCAAATCGGTGTCTTCTTTTCTCTCTCTTGGTTCTATGTTTTGAATTCTCTATGTTTAATGTTCCTGCTTCTCCATTGTTGATGTCTTTACGCCTTTGTTCATAATCACTTAGCAACGTTTGTCATAGATCCCTTCTACTTTATAGATCAAGTGGTATCAAAGCCTTGTTTGGCTGGTTTTGTAGGAGTGATTGTGAGTCAGTTTGCTATAGGTGGACATTTGGAGTTTGGAGCAAAGATGGCATCAGAGAAGGGTGAATCTTCAAGGCTGACATTGACCCCATCCATGGTGGATGATTTCATGTCAATGAAAGGCATGGTTGAAGAACTCTATTGAGACCATCGAGAGAAGATTGATAGGATGCAAGAGTTGGAAAAGGCTTTGGTATTTTTGAGCAAGGCATCACCAATCTGATCGAGGTGAAGAAGTGACCACGGTACCAAGGAATGGGATTTAGAGGAGGAGATGGAAAATCCTCTAGAGCTCAGAACTTCTGCAACCACTATGGCATTAGTGGACATTGGGAGGCAAAGTGTTGGAAGCTGCATCTAGAGCTTCATTGTTGTTTGAGGTCTACTAAGAGACCCAACCACTAGAAAGTTGAGGAGATGAGAGCAGAGCTGGCAGTAGCTACCAATTCTAAGGCAGTCCTAGGAGAAATTCAACCATAGCTTGAGCAACCTGTGAAAGCGAGTTCCTTTGAACAACTTCGTAGGAGCTGGGAACAATGCTCATCAAACTGGTATATCAGCTTGTGTGTGTTTATTACATCTTTTGTAGTGTGATGAATATGTTGATAAACTAGTATGGTTTTATGAGCATAATCAAATTGTTTGTAACAATTTTGATGAAGTTGTATTACCCTAGAGATTGAGATTTTGTAAGGCTCTTGAAGCCACATCTCTTGTAATCTAGAAAAGAGAATACTTTGTAACTTCTTATTGCAGGGTTTTTAAGGACTTGTACCTATAGATTTCAAGTGTGAAGCTTCAGTTGAAGAGCACTTTTCAGCTTAAGAGTTGCCGAGAATGGTCAATAGTGACCTTGCATGTTCTCAGCTTGAAGACTTAGTTGAGGCCATTTTGAGGATATGTCCGAACTTAGTTGAAGTTCTTGAAGGATGTTATCAATGACCTCTTTGCTTTAGATAAACGTGACTTGAGTCATATGGTGGAGCCTTGAATCAGCTATTCTGAAGTACAAAGGTGAAGGAATATTTCAGGCTGAGGTACAGATACCATGCTCAAGTAGTTGGAGGAGAAACAAAAGCATGCTAGAAAGAATGGTGAGAGATGCAGAATGTGAACCACCCTATGAGAAGCACTGAGAGACAGGTTTACCATACTCAGTTTTTCCTTCTTGCTTTGGGTATACTAAGTTCCATTTTAAACTACATTGTGATGAGTTGTGGACTCCATGTTGCTGAAATATAAGACCCCTGTAGAGGGAAGATGTGGCAATAGGGACAACTCTTGTTGATAGTACATTGCCAAAGTGTAAGACCTCAATAGGTAGATGTGGTAGTATGTACATTCTACTAATTCAGATTGTGGCGAGTGGCAAGATGCAGAATGGGAGATGTTTTTGAAGGAACAATAAACTTTTGGAGGACCAAAAGTTCTTCAGTGGGGAGGTTTGATCCAGGTGGATCTTCTGAACTTGAAAATTGAAGTGTTCTCATTTCTCCCAAATGTAGTGCCATGGCATAGAGCTAAAAATCCTAAATCCAACGCAACTTGAATGGGTGAAAAAGGAGTCCATTTGCTCAAGTTATGTGCAGTCAAAGTTGGGTCAACACTTGCACTAGGAGGCCATTAGAGGGCGAAAAGTTGATGGACTTAGAATCAGTCCGAAGAAATGTCACTTTGAAGGGCTCGATCACATGAACCCAATTATGTTTGTTTCATGCAAATCAGAGCTCATATGCACAAGATATAGCAAATGAAAGTTTCAGTTGACCAAGGGCACTATGAGGTACGGTTGTTGACGTTAGCATGATGTCATCATTCTATCTTGGCAAATGAGTCATTGTATGGATATGAAGTGGACCAACCACAAATTAACATGTGGCAATCCGTACCGATGACATGGCTGGTGAAGTCGAGCTAGCTCAGTGATGTGGCATATACAGACCATCCAGGACTAGACATGAGGCAACTAAGTCACCAGATGACGTGGTTATCATAATATGAGCTGGCAATTGATGTGGACAAAGGCTAGGAGTTTCAGATGACTCAAACACTGACACGTGGCCCCCCTGGGCAACCTCCATCTTCTCCTCCACATGGTTCATGTGTTGGATGATCCAACAAAAAGGGCCAGTAGGATTCAAACCGAATACCTCCCTCTTGCCATGCATAGCTTCCACCATTGGTTTGTAGACAACACACTCAATGAAAGTCGTTGTTTGGTTTGTTTTGTTATATTTCTGTTGAGATTTGGCTTTCTAAAAGACAACGATGGGAGTTGAAACTATGACCATCTACTGAGTAAAAGACATATGCACCGTTGTGCCACACGTGCATACACTAGTGTGAGGTGAGTGGGTTTTTAATAACCCCTACTTAAGTCCGAAAATTCCTAACGAACAACCTTTAATGGTTATTAGGAATTAAAAGACAAATTAAATAAATAAAAAACCCAAAAGCCCGAATGAGATAGAAAGTAAGGGCTCAAACAAATTTTTATTTGTTATTTATTAATAAGGGGGGTTATTGTTTGTTTTATGGGAAAAATTACAAATTGGTGGTTTTTAGCCCTATATGGGAACTTCAAGTATAAAAGGGAGACTAGGAGAGTCTTCCTCACTCATCCAACTCAACTCAACTCAATCATCACATTTGGAGTTGATCACTCTCCATCCCATTCCTCTTAGTCTTTGAGAGGCTTTTTGTGAGAATTTTTAGAGGGAATTAGGAGTATTTGAGTTGTGATGGAATGATGTTCTAATCTTGTAGTAGATCCTTTAGGCAGAGTCAGTTTCCTTACTCTTTGTTAATCATCCCTAGCCTTGAGAGCTTTTGAGAGGGGTGTGAGTGAGAGACTTTTTGTATGACTTTGTGGATGAGCTACAAGATATTGTAAAGAAGTGTTGCAAGAGGCTCCAGTGGAGATTGTACTGCCATTTCAAACATTTCAATAGATTGGTCACTCGATTGAGCTCGGCCTCAAGACGTAGTCACGTTTGTGGTGAACTCCATAATAAAATCGGTGTCTTCTTTTCTCTCTCTTGGTTCTATGTTTTGAATTCTCTATGTTTAATGTTCCTACTTCTCCATTGTTGATGTCTTTATGCCTTTGTTCATATTCACTTAGCAACATTTGTCATAGATCCCTTCTTCTTTACAGATCACAAAATATTCAACAAACTTTCTCTTCAATCCAAGACATTGTATTTAATGTCCCAAAACCAAAAAAAAAACCAAAAAATGGACTCAAACCAAAATTTAAGTTACTTGACCATTGGTATTCCCCAATCTTGCAATTTTTTGCATTTTTGCAAACTTGCATATTGACAATTTTTACAAATTCTGAAAAATGAACTCCCAATCAACCAAATGACCCAAGCTACATAAAGAGTGGTCTATTATGAACTTATTTGACTCAAACAAAACTCAAAACACCAGAACTAAACATTTGAATTTATTTACACAAATTGAGCTTGGTGCCCTTGCACCATGAAGTCTAGGATGTGCTTGTTGTCATTAAACACTTGGAGGTTGGTGATATTATCATGCATTGGCGGGGTAGAGGTCAGCTCTACATTGAATTTATTTAAGCTAGTCAATGATAAGGGTTGGGGAGTGTTAGCTACTTGGGCTAAGGTATTTTCGGTCTAGCTCTTGTTGCAAGGAATGAGTTGGATATTGAATGCATCTATCGCTTCTAGGAGATCCCATACTCTATTCCTATAGTTTGCTAGCCTCTTATCATGGAATGAGTATAACTTCCTAACTTGTTTTTATCACTCATTCAAATTCACCAAAGACTTGCAAAATTTTGACTTTCTTTCTCAACACCATTAGTAACCCATGAACTAACGCTTCATATTTTGCCACATTGTTGGTACAATAAAATTGTAATCTATGGGTAGTAAAATATGTCTTACTCATAGAACTTATAATATGGAAGCCTACTCCTACTCCTTGCTTGGAATTGGACCCATCAAAGCATAATGTCTAGAACTTGGAGGGACTCTTTCCTTTGATGTTGATGGAGTAGGAATCTTCTCTTGGTAGGACCTCTATCTCTGCACCCTTGGGCAGTTGCTTGAACTCAGGATGGCTTTGATCTTGCTTTTTGTCCATTCCCCCTTTTGGAGTGATCTGCCCTTTGATGTGTTCCATTGCTATTTGGAATAGGTAGAACTGAAAACTCAGAATGGGTGGAATCATGTAGTCTACACTAGCTAGGCAACATCACCTCCTTGAAATCCATCCTAGCTCCTAAATTGAGCTAATCTTGCACACATTTATGCATGAATTCTTGGAAGCCATCAAATAGCCCAAGATTACCATCTTCCTAGAATTCTTCATCTTCAAACTCAATCAACACTTCGGTGTTGTTAGGAAGATGGGTTAATCTGGTAGGGGAGCTACATAGTACAAGGACCTCTTTCACCCCTTCTTCATCTTGGTAGGTGACAAGAAAGTAATTTCCTAATTCCATTTCTACAAACAACACTTCATTGGTATTGTTGTACTCTATAATCATGAATTTCATCTTGGGTTAATGGTCAATGTGGATTTGATTAGGAAACCCTTCCAAGGTAGCCATAGATGTGAGTAGTCAGTTGCAACATAGCCATTTAAGGCCCGAGCGAAGTCTCTTCCAAATATGATGTCGTAAGTATCGAGGATATCAGTAACCTGAGTGTCAATAATTTGTTACACCCTTGGATCAACTGCAATTTGCATAAGAATTTGATTCATTTCCCTAATTATGTTCAACTTGGTCTCATCTAGCTGAGTTACCTTTCGTCTGGAAGGGGTTGGAGTTATTCCTAGTGCTTGGCATACTGGTAGACACCTATGAATTTAACAAGTAGTTGTATAAATTCTTGCCAAATATGTGAATTTTCATAAGGAAAGGACAAGTTTCTAACTTCCACTGAAACAACCCCATAGAAACATCAGCTTGAGCCACTTGAGTCTTGTCCTTGTGACTATATTTATCATTTGGTTGTACTTGATTTTTCTCTTTGGTGGGAGGTCTGTTCAATGGATAACTTTTACTAGTTCTCTAGTTTAGGGGTTGATCGTGCTTCCTTCCTATGTTTTTTCTGATCACAGGCTCATTGTTGGAGATGTCAAATGAAAATCTCTTTGCAAGTACCTCATGAGCCAGTTTTGATGGAGTAGTTCCATTCAATGATCAAAAAAAGGCATTTTTGACAGTGGGAACCCTTAACAATTCAAAGGTTGACATACTCACTTTAACTTTCTTTAACTCTTTCACTACATATTCCCCCATTTGTTCAATTTCTAGCTCAGAGAAATATTGGTGGGTTGGCTTGAGTTAGATTGTGCTGCCTATTCTTACTGAAATATTGGGTGGGCACTTTGGGGTAGGTTAGCTTATTGCTGGCATTAGGATCAGGCGGGGTATTAAAATTGTTAGGAGGGGTAGAGGTTGTAAAAGGACCACCAAATTGTCTATTTCTTAAGTTATAAGGGGTTTCTCTTTGGTGGAACATGTGCACCTCATCCTCACACAACTCTTCCTCATCCTTAGGAACATTATCTATAGAATCAAAGAGATGAGATAGGGAGCTCTCGGTACTTACCTCTTTAGCTTCTCCTTCCTTGGTTGTGGCTTCCTTCTTGCATGAGTTGTTGTCACTTTGTAGGAAAGAAGCTTAGTTAACCACTAGCATCGAGGAGTCATATGGCTCTGATGGAATAATGTCTCTACAACTTGAGCCATCAACAACATTTTGGACTTCTACTTGGAAGATTTTTGCGGCAGTTTGGAACTTTGGGCAATCCAACTTAGAATGCTTTTTCATTTTATGAATTCATCACCATCTGGACAAGGCTTCCTTGGCTAGGTAAACTCTTCTTATCAACTTTTTTTTACCTCCTAGTTGATCAATGGGTGTAGGTACACCTCCATTGTTAGGCTTTGTATTCCACATTGTGTTTTTCCTTCAAGATGACCTTTCAAAGTTTTTCCTTGAATTTTGACCACTTTTGTAATTCAGTCTAGAAGATGTACCAAAATTATGATTTTCTTGATTAAGGTTTTCTTGAATACTCCTTTGAGAAGCTTGTAGCTGGTTTTGTTTGGTTCCTCACATGGGTCATCTCGGTGGACAATGTATTCACTAATTCATTCAACTCATCAAATCTGATCTTTATCTGCAATATTTTGTTGAGGCACTAAATTTTGAAGGAATACAGGTTGTGCCACTAGTTGGTTTTGTTGGGTAGCTAGGAATTATGAGGACACTTGAGGTTGTTGATCATAGGTCTTCTATTGTGAAGGCTACAAGTAGTTTGGCACTAATGGAGCTTGAATAAACGACTACCTTGGATGTGGCACGATTGGCAACTACAAAACTAGATTCATCAAAGGGGTTTGGTGCACCAAAGCATGAGTGAGCCCTTGGATTTGAGTAGGGTTGGAAGCTATCCCTAATGAGGCTAGTGGACCTACAATGTGCTATCCCAAGTTGGTAGTTTGTTTTACTACTTCTACATATGCATCCACCAATCTTGTAGGCAGTTGATGCATCCTCTTAACCAAAGTGGATGTGAGATTATCCAAGGTAGCAGAGTACACCAGCCTAGTTGATGCATCGTCTACCATGTAGGGAGGTTTCAACTTCATGTAAGCTCTATGAAATCTGTCATTGAAAGAACTCATCGGTTCATTGACCTCCCTTCTTATAGATATGAATTGTTGGTATAACTTAGTGGGGTTGACAAGAACCTTAAATTTCTACAAGAAGGTATCCTTCATGAGGGTGCAAGAGGTTATGGAGCCTATAGGTAGGTGGATGTACTAATAAAATTTCTCATCCCCTAATGAGTAAGGGAAGGGCCTACATGTCACAACTTTGTGTTTGATCTACATATCCTTCAAGGCTATTTGGAAGATCTTGATATGTTCCTCTATTGTTCTTTGTGGATCACTTGGATGAAACTTGGTGTAGAAGCCTTCCAAATTATTTGGAATGTCATGGTAATCATTGTTGATGTAATTAATATTTAATTACACTTTGCATAAGTTTACTTAGGATTTATTTAATTCCTAAGTTATAGGATCTTATCTTTATCTTTTGAGCTATCTTGTTGCTCAAGATAAGATTAGGGTTATACATCTTTGATTTTATAAAGCAAATCATTATCATGTAATTATTGAATTCCAAAATAATATTATGTTGCACATCTTTTTGCATCCTCTCTAGATTTTTTGTTTTTCTCTTCTGTGGAAGGATATTCTAGTTTGCAAATCTGATCTTGGTTTCTAACATGGTATCAGAGCTCTAGACCTATCGCTTCTTGTTCGTGATCTAAAGATATTCTCTCACAGTGCCCTTTTTTGTGTAAGGGTTTCAAGTTAGAATGATTTTTTGTAGATCTGGGGGTAGTCAAATTTTTAGAGCATTTTGGGCTTGAACGAATGTCACCATCGCGATCAAAGCATCCAAAAACCCCAAAAATGCCTTTTGTTTTGTTGATTTAGGTGAAATTTGAAAAAAAGGCAAAAAATCAAGTTTTTTTGAAAAATCCTATGCGGCCAGTTCAAATTCTCTCCACTACCATCCCGCCACCTGGTGGCAACCCACTACTCCACCGCCACCGGTGGCGTTCTCCTCAGCCGCTTAGTTGGTCATTTTCCCAAGGGCTTAAAGTTGTCAGCTCGTAGTTGTATTATGACCAAGAGCCGCCCTTTTAGAACCAAGTCGGGCTTTAAGCCCCTTCCTTTTTGCAAGTCACATCTATGACCAGGAGTGGCCAAGCCAACCCCTAAGAATTGAAAAAAATTTCCTACAGCCCCACGAACGGTCCTATGAGTGACTAGGCGCCAAAGCCGAAGGAGCCACATTTTTTACCCTTTTTAGTGAAAGGTCCTAACATAGGCGTTTTTTCATTTTTTCATAACTTAGGAAAACAGATGTATTTTTTCACAAACAAGATATCATCAGAAAGTTGGCTCGATGATCTTCACAATGGTGGTGGTTTGATTTCCTTTTTTTTTCATTTTGATGCCTTTTCACCTATCAAAGCCAGAAGTTGTTATTTTCACTCCAGGAGGCGTAACTTTTGTATTTTGGCTCCGTTTTTTGAAAAAAAGTAGGTGTTGGAAAG
>VDFB02193867.1:408290295-408316947 GCA_007258455.2 Sequoia sempervirens
AAAGTGGAGAAGAGAATGGAAGGTTTCCCTTTTCTTCATTTTTTTCCATTCAGATCCAAAGGAAAGTTTCCGTTTTGAAGAAAGAGTTAAAATGAGATTCATAATTAAATAAATTAATTTATTTAATTATATGTGAAGATGGATTTAGAAACTCACATAATTAAATAAGCAGTATTTAATTATGTGAGAGAGGCGAATTTAGAAGGCATTAAATATTTAAAAATATTTAATTATTTGTGGAGTGAAAAAGACATTAAATTAAATATTTAATATATTTAATTTAACTACGAGATGAAGGGGGTGTTCGGAGAATATTCCATTGTTTGAATATTCAAATATTCAAACTTTAGAATGATATGATAATTAATATAAAGAAATAATCGAATTTATTTAATTTAATTAAGAGGAAAAATGGAGGATGATACTTAATTAAATAAAATTATTTATTTAATTAAGATAGAAGAATTATAAAAATGAACAATATAAATAAATAATTAAATTTATTTATATGTAGATGACTTTAGGAGATTAATTAAATACTTGTATTTAATTAATTACCAGACTTATTATAATGTGACCATTTTTAGATGCATACGGTTATGGTTAAGATATGTTGATCATGATTTTTGGAAGTTTCTATATCCTAATTTTTGGTTGTTTATTCATTGTACAGTGTGAGTTGCATTCACCAATTGTGAACTATGATTTTTTGTGTTTCTAGTTGAGGTCTGGGAGAAATATTGTTGATTTGGATTTCTCTTTGATGAAGTCTTATGACTTGCAATTCTAGAGTTGAATTATTTTGATTATATTAAAGATAATTTTGGTATCTGGAAATTCTATGCTTAATTGTTCTATGTGTTTTACATTGGTTTGGCTAACCTTATATGAAATACTAATTTCAAAGTTAGAGAAGTGTGTTAGATCTATTTGGGTCCTGATGAAGAATTTGTTTGGTTCACTCTCATTCTAATTCCACCCTAGAATGTTTTAGTGTTGACCTAATTTGAGTTTGAATTTGGATGGCCAACTTTAGATATGTTTCAAAGATGAATATGGAATAAATACAAAATGAGTTAGGGAAGAAGAAGCAAAGAATAAGAGGACAAAGAAAATAGAGACAAGAGTGCAAGGGAATAGAGATAAGTGTGAATCTTTGTGTGTGTATGATGCGAGTATGGTAGATCAATGTGAATCCTAAATGTTGAGTTTCCAAAATTAGTGAGCTAAAGGTGCACTCTATCATTCCTGCATGTCTACAAGTGGATTGAGTGAATTGTGGTGGAATCCTTTATTGCATCGAGATTTTCTTCTCTTTGCAACAAGTCTTCTTGATGCAAGAGCATCCTTGGTTCTTGGCAATCTTGCATTAACCAAAAATATTTTCTTTCAGTTTTGTTCTTGTTTTGTTCTTGCTCAATTCATGTTGGTGGATTCATCATATTTTCTCACCAAACCTTGCATATCTATGTGTACATCATGGACATGTTCATATTCCTTATTCCTAGAGTTGAGTACAATTGGATCTTTTTCTGGTAAGTTATCACTTCCAGAATAAGTGGCAGTTTCTTGAACCAGAACCATAATAACTTTCAAACCTAATAGCTAGTTGGATCGTTTGTGGATCATCCCTGTTGCTTGTGGATCTCAACAATGTGATTCTAATTATTCTGTGGAGTGTTGCTGACCTTCACTTTAGGTCCACACTTCATCCTATGCACCTATTAATGGATTAATTCAAATTTGAGTCCAACCTATTCATGCACATGTTACATTTTCCTTCATTGGAGAGTGTAATTATTTTTGGCTGACGCAGATGTTTCTTGACCCACAGATGTGATATAAATAATTGTAATAGAGCATTAGGAAGAAATTCTCATTAGAATCAAGATAGAGGTTTCAAATTGTAATATTCTACTTGAATCAAGGAGCATATAGGAAGAATGTATTTCTCAGCATGTTGTAAGAGGATTGTGAGCCCAAATCTGTAAGCCTAGATGATGTTGACTTAATGTAACTAGGATTTCTGTTAATAAAAATATTTTCATATGCATTTTCCTCCATATTATTTGTTGCTTTTGTTGTGTTAATCTTGCTACACAGTTCAGATTTTTCTCTTTGAGGATCCTCCTTACTATGGCTGTGTTAGATGGTATCAAAGCGAGACTCAATCCGTGTGAGGTCCTCAGAATTCATGGAGTATTATTGAATATTTTTTGTGGGGTGGTGGATTGAGGATCTAACCTACAATTACAGAGGACTTGTGTAAAGATGGCAGGAAGAAGAAATGGTAGAGGAAATGGAGTGAGCGGAAATGCAAACCAAGTGATAATGGAAATTTTGTGAGAAATTACTACTAGATTAGATGCAGTTGAAATGACATAGAGAAGAGGTCAACCAGTTGATGATGTGAGTGATGAAGAAGTAGAATAACATGAAGAAAGAGAAAGAGGAAATTAGTCTGGCCTTGATCAAGAAGAAAAGAGGTTCATAAGAGCTCTAACTAGGGTTAATACCAGATCACATTTTAATCCATCAAATTATAATGGTAAGTTAGATTTAGAAGAATTACTTGATTGGATTATAGAAATAGAAAAATATTTTGAATTTGAAGGTACCACTAAAGATAAGAAGGTGAAGTTTTCTTGTACGAAGTTGAAAGGAAATGCATCCCTTTGGTGGGAATATTTGCAGAGAGATAGGAAGAGAAGAGGAAAGGAGAAGATAAAGTCATGGGATCGGATGGTGAATAAGTTGAAGACAAATTTTATTCCTAAAAATTATCAAATCAATTTGTTTTAAAAGTTGCAAAATTTGAAACAAAAGAAGTTGAGTGTGACAGAGTACGCTGAAGAATTCTATAAGTTAAATATCAAATTCAGACAATTAGAGGAGATTGAGCAAGTAGCTAGATATTGAATGGCTTGAGGTCGTCTATACAAGATGAGATTAGTTTGATAAAGTTGCAAAGTGTGGAGGAGGCATATCAATGTGCCCTAAAAGTAGAGGAGAAGCTGAATAAAAGATAGGAGCAGAGACAAAGAGGAAGAGGTGGAAGATTTCAGAGAGGGAGAACATTTTTTGGAGGAGGAAGAGGATCTTTTCTAGATCAGAATAAGGATAAAGAGGTTAGTAAAAATGACAATTCATATCATAGAGGTGATGGAAAATCTTATAGAAGAGGAGGATATTGTGGTTACCAGAATGAAGGTTATAGGAAAGATGATAAAAGATAGGAGAAGAGGACATTCAAGGGAACTTGTTTTAAATATGGTGGAGAAGGACATAGAGTGTTTGAATGCAATCAAGGAGAGACAAGTAGGAAGGTAGAAAATAGTAGAAGAATAACCTTTGTTGAGGAAGATCATGTTGAATCATCTAAAAAACTGGAAGATGGAGGAGTATTGGTGAATAGAAGAGTATTGTGTCACAGCGAATTGGTGGAGACATTACAGAGAAAAAATTTGTTTTGAACTAGATGCAAGGTAGGTGGTAAATGTTGCAAGGTGATTATTGATAGTGGAAGTTCTGAGAACCTGGTTTCTAAAGAGATGGTGACCAAATTGAAGCTAGAAAGATTGAAACACCTGAAGCCATATTAGATAGCTTAGATTCAAGATGAACATAAGATTTTGGTAAGTGAACAATGTTTGGTGAAATTGAAGATAGGAAATTACCATGATGAAGTTTTGTGTGATATTTTTCCTATGGATGTATGCCATGTTTTGTTGGGAAGGCCTTGGTAGTATGATAGATAGGCTATCATTCATGATGGAAGAAGGAATATATACACCATTGTTGCAATGGGATGAAGCAAATTTTGTTGCCTTTGGCAGATGTTCCTAAAGCTGAAATTTGTACAAATACTATAATTTTCCTAGTTGATAGAAGGAGATTCCTTGATGGATTGAGACATGAGAATGTGTGTTATGCCTTGATTTCTAAGAAGCCTGAAGATTTGAAGCATGTAGAAGAGCACCCATAAGAGATAAAGGAGTTGCTAACAAAATATGAGGAGATCATTTCAGATAATGTACCTGAAGGATTGTGACCTATGAGGAGTATTAGTCATTGTATGGATCTGATTCCTGGAGCTAGTTTTCCTAATCAAGAAACACACCGGATGAGACTTGCAGAGAACAAAGAGTTGAATAGACAAGTGAAAGAATTGTTGAGGAATGGTTTGATCAGAGAGTTTGAGTCCTTGTGCAGTACTTGATGTGCTAGCACTGAAGAAGGATGGAGAATGGAGGATGTGTACAGAATTTAGAGCTATAAACAAGATTATGGTGAAGTATAGATTCCCTTTGCCCCAGATGGATGACATTATGGATTATTTGAGTGGAGCTAGATATTTTACAAAGATAGACTTGAACAATAGATTTCATCATATTAGAATTAGAGAAGGAGATGAGTGGAAGACAACATTCATGACAAATGAAGGATTGTATGAGTGGTTGATGATGCCTTTCAGACTAACATATGCACCGAGTACTTTCATGAGATTGATCAATGAAGAATTGAAGAAATTATTGGTAATTCTGTGATTGTTTATTTCGATGACATCTTAATTTCCAGTAAGAGTAGGGAATAACATTTGTTGCATATCAGACAAGTTTTATAGAGGTTAAGAGAAGAGAAGTTATTGATGAACATTAAGAACTATAGTTTCATGAAGGAAGAATTAGTATATTTGGGATTTGTGATATCTATGGATGGATTGAAGATGGATCCTGAGAAGGTAAGAGCAATTGTTGAATGACCTACACCTAAGAGCATTAGAGAGGCAAATCATTTCATGGATTGGCTAGTTTTTACCAAAACTTCATTAGGAATTTTAGTTCTATCTGTAGCCCTATGACAAAGATAATGAGATGAGATAATAAGGATTTGAAGTGGACATTTAGAGCAGACCGTGGTTTTGAATTGTTGAAGCAGAAAGTGAAAAAGCAACTAGTATTGGCATTACCGGATTTCAATAAGGTATTTCAAGTAGTTTGTGATGTAAGTGGAAGTGCCATTGGAGCAGTGTTGAGTTAAGAAGGGAGACCTATAGCTTATATCAGTGAGAATTTGAATGATGCTAAGATGATATATTCAGTGTATGATCAAGATTTTTATGCCATAGTTCAAGCCTTGAAGAAGTCAAGACATTATTTTTTTCCTAAGGAGTTTTTGTTGTATACGAATCATAAGGCTTTACAGTACTTGAAAAAATAGGGTAAGCTAAATCAGAGACACATGAGATGGGTAGAGTTCTTGCAGAGTTATACTTTTGTTTTGAAGCATAGGAATGGGAAGTCAAATGGAGTTGTTGATGCATTGAGTAGGAGAAGGAATTTACTAACAGAGATAAGAGTGGAAGTATTAGGTTTTGATGAATTAAATAACCTATATAAGGAAGACCTGGATTTTGCAGAACCTTGGAGAGCTTGTAAAGAACCAATTTTGAAGGATAGGAGTCAGTGGTTGGACTATTTCATATAGGAGGACATGTTGTTTAGAGGAAGTTAGTTGTGTATACCCTAGAGTTTGATGAGATAAAATTTGATAAAAGAAAAGCATAGTGAAGGAATGGAAGGAAACTTTGGAGTTGATAAGACAGTAGCATTGGTGAGTGAGAGCTATTTTTTGCCGTAGATTCATAAGGATGTTAAGAAATTTGTGTAGAGTTGCAAAGTTTGTCAAGTTGAAAAAGGGAGTAGTTAGAATGTTGGATTGTATAAACGTTTGAAAATTCCAGAGAAACCTTGGGAATACATAAGCAGGGATTTCATACTTGGATTGTCGAAGACATAGAGAGGTAATGATTCTATATTTGTAGTGGTGGATAGATTCTCGAAGATGGCACATTTCATAACTTGTAAGAAGACAATAGATGCAGTACATGTAGCATATTTGTTTTTCAAGGAAGTGGTCAGATTGCATGGGTTATCTAAGAGTATTGTTTTAGACAAATATGTAAAGTTTGTTGTTACTTTTGGAAAACACTTTGGAAGAAGTTGAAGACCGATTTGAAGTTCAGTTCTACTTTTCACCCATAGACTGATGGATAGACAGGGGTAGTAAATAGGAGTTTGGGGAATTTTCTGAGATGTTTGGTTGGAGAGAAGACCAGAAGTTGGGATTTGGTGCTTGCACAAGCAAAATTTTCCTACAATAATTTAGTGAGAAAAAGTACTCGAAAGACACCTTTTGAGATAGTTACTGGATTTCATCCTAGAGGTATATCAGAGTTGAGAGACATCAGTATGGAAGACAAGAAGAGTGTAGAAGTAGAATAATTTGTAGAACACATGAAGAAGGTGCATACTCAAGTGAAACAACAATTGGAAGACATGAACTAGAAGTACAAGGAGAAAGTAGATGAAAAGAGGGGACATAAAGAATTCAAAGTTGGATGAAGTAATGGTATATTTGAGGAAGGAAATATTTCCAGTTGGTACATACAACAAGCTGAGGATGAGGAAGTTTGGACCTTGTAAGATCTTGAAGAAATTTTATTAAGGAAATGCATATGAAGTGGAGCTACCGGATGGAATGGGTATATCACCTATATTCAACATTGCAGATCTGCATCAGTACCATGAAGCAGAGTTCAATGAAGACAATAAGAATTGGAGAATCATTTTCCAAAACCATAGTCAGATGATAGTGAAGAAATTCTAGATATCAGAGATGGGAGGAAACCTCATGGAAGGCAGTTCAAAGAATATCTAGTGAAATGGAAGGGTAGACTAGTTGAAGATTCTTCTTGGATTTCTTAGGCTGAGGTAGTCTATCTTAGTTTTCCTTTAGCCCCTGAAAAGTGAGGGACCCACTTTTTCTTTAACCCCAGATGTCTGATGTAGGAGCATCCTTGGTTCACAACAATCTTTACATCAACCAAAAATATGTTCTTTCAATTTTGTTCTTGTTCTGTTCTTACTTAGTTCATGTTGGTGGATTCATCATATTTTCTCACCAAACCTTGTGGATCTATGTGTACATGGTGGACATGTTCATATTCCTTATTCCTAGATTTGAGCATGATTGGATCTTTTTTCTAGTAAGTTATCGCTTATGGAATAAGTGGCAGTTTCTTGAACTGGTACTAGAATAACTTTCAAACCTAATGGCTAGTTGGATCTTTCGTGGATCATCCCCGTTGCTTGGGATCTCAACGACATGATTTTAATTGTTCCTTGGAGTGTTTTTGACCTTCAATATAGGTCCACACTTCATCCTATGCACCTGTTGATGGATTAATTCAAATTTGAGGTTGACCTATTCATGCACATGTTACATTTTCCTTCATTGGAGAGTGTAATTATTTCTAGCTGACGTGGATGTTTCTTGACCTAGAGATGTGACATAAATAATTGTAATAGAGTATTAGAAATAAAGTCTCAGTAGAATCAAGATAGAGGTTTTGAATTGTAATATTTTACTTGTATCAAGGAGCATATAGGAAGAATGTATTTTTGAGCATGTTGTAAGAGGCCCATGCGACCAAATCTATAAGCCCAGATGATGTTGGCTGAATGTAACTGGGATTTCTATCAATAAGAATATTTTCATCTACATTTGCCTCCATATTTTGTGTTTCTTTCATTGTGTTACTCTTGTTTCACAGTTCAGATTGTTCTCTTTGATGATCCTCCTTACTGTGACTGCATCACTTCTTTATCCTTTTTTATCTCTGTGGCAATGATCCCTTCGGGTTGTTAGCCCTATTGGATAGTGAGTCTTTATTCCGAATAGTGAGTCCTTGTTTTGGTAGTGAGCCTTATTTCTCAGGTAGTGAGCTTCTTGTAATCAATTTTGATATTATTTATAGTGTGAGTTAATCCTCACTATGGTTTTTCCCTTATTGGGTTTTCCACATAAATCTAGTGTTATTGTGTTTATGTGATGGTTTTCAATTTTTGCACTAGTATTTAATGTTTAATTTGTTGAGCAGTTTTAAGGTTTAGTTCCAGTGAATGAATTAAAGTTTAAATCTATGACAAATAATTCACCCCCCTCTTAGTTGTCTTATTCAAAAAATTTAACTTGATTCACCTAAGGGTTGATAGTCATTTCATTGTGTGGATCCCATTTCCTAATGAATTAGATAAGAATAGCTTCCTTATTGGTTCATTAACTCACCCACACCTATTTTTCTTCATTTCATTTTGGTGAACCCATGTTTGATCATTGCATTTTTTTGATATTAGAGTTCATTTCCACCCTAGATCTAAGTCTTACATTCATTTGAATTTCATTACATTGAATTGAATCTCATTTAGAGTTGTTTAGCTTGCATTAACTTTGTATTTCACTTAGGGATTTTAGGATTGCATTTTTACATTCTTTAAATCTAAAAAATACAAAAAAGTCAGTCATTTTGCAAGTAATCTATATAGTGTTACATCATCATTTAATTACATTTGAAAATTGAATCAAAATTTCACATTAAATTAGGTCTCCTAGTTTGTCATTTTGTCATAATTTGAATTTGTATTCAACCATAATTTCATAGAAAATTCAAACTATAACTCACTATTTTAGATCAAAATCTGGAAACCACGAATCAACTCAGGAATCTATAAAAATATATTTAAAAACCCTAACTAGGACCCATTCACCCTTGGGCGAATGATTCCCTAATCAGGGTCAATTTTTGAATTTTTTGGCATCAAAACATTTGTTTCTACATTCTACTTTTGTTTTCAGTTTGTAGAATTTTTGTTACTTAAAATTGATCATATTAAGCTTCATTTGATACATTTATTGTATTGTATAAATTCAAAAATTTCATTTACAAGATATTATTTTCACGTTTTTAAGTAGCATAATCAGAAAATTATCTTGTTTAGAATCTGAAAATTGTATTTACATATTTAAATCACACTTTACATTCTAGGTTACTTTATTGCATTTTGCCTTATTTCCATTTTGGTCGTACATCGAGCTTGTGAAACTTGTATAAGCTTCACAACTTGGGGTCCTATTAGAAATACTATTGTGATACGTAGTTTGAGGCTCATGTCATCCCGTGATACACCATTCATTGTGGATATTGGATTCTCCAACTCTTTCACTAACAGTTTTGATATTAATCAACCCTCTATGGATCATAGTCTTCATACCTCATTTCCAATGAATTCCCTACCCACAACTCTTGTGAATGATGTTGAAATAATGGTTGCTAATGTCCCACAAGTAAACATAAGAAGGATAGATGAGAAATTAAAAAAATTACAAGACTTTGTGAAAACTGAGCCTATTGTTGCTAATGGCATTCCTCTCATAGGGAACATATGAAAGATGCTTAAGCATGAAGAAGGAATATAACTTGGTCCATCTCATTAACAACAATTTTATTCCTCCTCAACTGGCTTCCAATACATTTCTTAGACACATAACAAAAGAGAAAATACAAATTCTAATCACTTTACTGTTCCTAACACATCCTTTTCTAAAAAGGAAAGGACTTGCAGTTAGAAGATGGAATTGATGACCAAAAAGTTATCAAAACAAAGAAGAAGAGGACGGAATTGCATGAACATCAAAAATTTTAGCTACAAGAGATATATGATCTTCCTAAATCCTTTGATGACCTATTAAAGATATCTAAGACTAAGAAGGCCTTTTGCACTCTTTTACATTGGGGATTAATCAAATTACCACCTAAATGTGAAAACCTAACTAAAAAGAAAACTAATCAAAATAGACCATATTTTTCCTATCATATATTCTTTGGACATCACACTGATAATTTTTATCCTTTTTAGGTATTATTGAAGAAATTTAGATCCCCTAGAGATCCATCTTGACTTAAAGAAGGAACTTTGCTCCTTGCCATGTAATAGTTGTAGGATCATAGCATACTCACTATTGCATGTTTTAACATTCATTGTAAAATCATTTTCTTTATTGCAAGGAGCTCATTCTTAGCACCTATCTTGGCTCATCCTTATCCTACACTTAGTGGGGGAAATGGGTTAGATAGCCTTGTCCCATTTTGGCACTTGATGTTGTCCCTTTAGCTAGTTATTTTCCTTTTGTATATACTGATCAAGATTGGGATGTGGATGACCTACCATAGGTTGACCCACATGTGCCTTACTAGTCTTTTGCTTTGTTTTATTTTTCATGTTATTTGTGTGATTGAATGTGCATAATGTGATCCCCCATATTGTTTTGTTTGATGTATCTCTCTCTTCATGTTCATTCCTCTATTTATACCTACATTATTCTATATTTCGTAAACATTTATCTTTACTTTTTCTTGTGTTTTTCTTTTGGGGATGACACAAGGTGTCAAGACATTTAGGTCTCTTCCATGTTGACCTAAAATCCTTTTCTTTTTTTTCTCTCTCTATGTGTCATTCTTCCACTTCTATGAATATTTGGGGAATGATGACGTTTCTAAGCTCTATAATAACATTGTAGCAAATAATATTGATTGTGAATCTATATATCCCTTATGTGTTTTGGGATTATATTTTGAAGGAAACCCTTCCTCTCTTTTTCATGATGTAGCTTCATTTGGGAACATATGACTTGGCATAGGGCTTTCTGAATAAGCTCTCATGTCCTCTTTATTGTTAGCATCAATTATTTGCTATTTTAAAGTAAATTGCTCACAACAATGGTGTTAGCAATTTCTTTAAAGTGGGCGCATACATTGACATTATCATTCCTTATGTTTTATAGTACGATTTTCTTTCTTTTTGTGATGCATATTTTTCTTGGTGGTGTCATCTAGTTTGATGTCCTCTAAGAGCATGGTATTTCTTAGTGTATCACTTTCCTCTTAGTGTGATGCTATGTGTTGCATTCCCTAAGTTGTGAATCTTTTATCCTAGAATTTTCCTCTCTTGGATACATTCGATATGATGTTCCCTAAGAAGAGACCTTACATGAACTAAGCAAGATCCCTTTGAACAAAAAAATTATTTGCATTTTTGTTCATATGTAGAAAAATAAAACTTGTTAATATTATGAAGCCTAAAGTTCGAGTTTTTTGGTGCCCTATCGAAGTTATGAGAAAGGATAGCTTTGGTATGGTTAGTATAGTCAGAGCCTATAGACTTGGCAGGAATTTCTCACTAAGCCACTTCTTGGGGGCTCACCTAGTGGACAACTTGAGGTTCCATTAGCCCAGAGTGAGCATGCATATCATTTGCATAATGGACATTGATTTTTGCTTTTGAACATTTTTTGAAAAATAGTCAAGACGTGTTCCACATCGTGTTGGATAGTTAAGGCTTGATCTACCCCTTTTCTTTTGGAAAAATAGCTAAGGCATGATCCACATCACATTGGATAGATGAGGATTAATCTAACTTTTTTGTTTCTCACTTTTCTTCTAGTCTTTGATGTTGTGCGATTGAGTATCTTTGTCATTGTTGCATACATATGTCTTGAATGTTTAACTTAGTGTGATTTTTCACTAGTGCTCATCCTCTCACTAAAGTAGGGGCTAAATGTAGTGTATAAAAATGTACCCCTTTACATTTTCACACCTAATTTGGAATTAATATTAAAATGAATTTAATTATTCCTTAATGTAGTGTTGTTTAATATGTATTTTACATATTCAGATTAAGTTTAGGGACTTATTAATTAAAATGGACTTAATTTTTCCTTATTTTTGGTGTTGTAAAGTGTACCCCTTTACATTTTCACACTTATTTAGGGATCCTTTAATAAATTCAGCTTAGTTTTCCCCTTTAATTCAAATCCAAGCCTAATTAATTGCATTTTCTAAAGAGGAAAATCGACATTCATCAATTTCTTAACATAATACCTCATTGAGTAATGTGTGTCCTAGGTGAGTGACCTAGGACCCATTCGCCCATCGGTGAATCAGAAATCACTTAGACCTAGGATTCTAATTCAAGTTATGTTTTTGGCAGTATTTTAACATATTCAAATTTATATTCAGATGTCAGCTTGTGATATTTGAATTTTTTGAAATTAAGGTTGCATATCTATAAATATAAGGTCATTTCACTATGTTTCACCTAGAAGAAGAATATTTTTTATGCAAGCACTCCTATAACGAAGTTGATGATCAAAAGCATTTTCAAGGAAATTAAGAGAAGATTTATTGAAGAATTATTGCAGCAATCAAGTTCCAATTTTCATATCAAATTCTTCTTGCTTCATGCATGTTATCGGAACTAATCTAGTGATGTAGGTTTCAAGATATGTTCAAGCATTCAAAGTATTATCTAAAGTCAAGTTTCAAGATCAATATCCACATCCATTAAAGTCATTTAATGCATGTTGCAGATCTAAATTCCATGGTTTATTCAAGGGTTTGGTGAGTTGTGACATTGAGTTGTTTATTCATCGTTCCTTTCATGCTATTTCATTTCATTCCAAGGTTTAATTACCAAAATGAGGTTTGACCAAGGAAAACCCCCATTCACCAAAAACAAAACATTTTTCCCTCTTGATTTGTGTTTGAAGATTTAGGTGGAAGAAATATTGAAGATCTCTTAAAGAGTAAAATTAAATAACTTGTAAAAGTTGCAAAAGTTATCATCTCATAGAAACTCACTTGAAAAAATTATTTCTGGCTTTTCAAACCTAGAAACTGGGTAGATTGAGATATTTAGATCTATAGCAGAGGCTCCCAAAAGTTGTAGAAAAACCCTAACTCAAGACCCGTTCACCCTTGGGCGAATGAGTTCTAGTTCAGCTTCAGAAACTGACTTTTGATGATTGGTACACATCATCTTACCTCTCTCTGATTTGTGATCTAATTTATAGTTTTTCTTATTTTGAGTTTAATCTTCAAGATCCAAGCTATAGATTGCATTTTGGGTTTGATTTTCTTTTTTTAAACATTTATCCCTAAAGTGTTGCTTAATCAGGACCCTCATCCTTGCAAAAAAGGAAATAATTATATTCACACTTTGACTTGATTCATATAAGGGTTCATAGTCATTTCATTGCATGGATCTCATTTCCTAATGAATTGGAGAAGAATTAATTGGTTCATTAACTCACCTATACATTTTTTTTTCATTTCAATTATACATGCGATGTTCTTGTGTTGAACATTGTTGGTGTTTTTTTTTTTCTAGTGCACCTAAGGAATCTCTAAAGAGTAGCCATCTCCTATACTAAAGACCTTTAAAATGAATGGCCAACTAATAAGATTCAGTCAAAGACTAAAATCTTCTACGCTTCAGGCTTTGTGGGACCTAGGAGGGTGTTCCTAACAATATTCCATTTGACAATATCAACGAGTGACATATCAAATCATAGATTAATTCCTATGAGGGGTAAATAACATAATTCACTCAAAGGTTGGGTCAACTTCAAGAAAATAACTATTAATTCACCAAGAACAAGGAAATACTCAACAAACATGCCTCATGATTAATGAATTTTAAAATGCATTTATGTTCTGATTTCGAATCGGTGTCAAGATAGACAATTAACATAATTTTGATGTAAATATTTAACAAATAGACTAGTGTCTTGTCAAATTGGGCATCAAAGTCACATATATAACAACCAGTAATATAGAAATGATTTAATTCTAAAAATAATGGACAACTCTCACAATGCATTGCATCATGGAGCTCACAATTTCTAAGACATGTTTGCTTACCAAATCCTTTGTAAATTATGGCAAATTCATGACTCTATTTAAGAATTTTAATTGGCTCTTTGAATCAAAGCAAGAACAAAGGCATACATTTAAAAAAATAATTGAACATGAACAAAGATATGCTTGATATTTCATTCAAAACTTGCAACCATCTACAAAAGGAGAGTACATGCATTAGAATTATATATTTGATTCTATATCAGTAATTTTTATAAAACCATTTAAGACTATCATATACATGCCTCAGAGGCAAAAAAAGTCATTTGCTTTATTCATTAATTTTCCTTATATACCTAGTTATCTATCCAAACCTATACCTGACTCAAAACTTTAGACCAAAACCCTCGCAAAATGAGCCTCGAATTCCCTTTTATAACATAAGGGAGTAGACAAGCTTCTGGCTCGAAGTGCAATTACAACACAAATATGTCATTTCAATATAATTTTCATTTCATTTCAGAATTCCCCACAAAAAAATCTATAATCATTTGTTGAAAAGGGGAAAAAAATGTGTAACCATCAACATATGCTAATACTACCAAAAGTAGCCTTTAACTATCAACATAACCCATCAACCCACATCCACAGCTAGCACAAACATCACAAAAACTGATTCAGTTGTCCACATCCAACATGACTTACCAACACCAAAAAACAAGAACAACCCATATTTAATTTCATCTTCTTGGCAAAATTTCATAACCCTGACAACAATCTCATTACATAGAACCAACACTAGAGTCAAGGTACACACACTCGCTCCACATTCTTGCAACTAGAGGAGGAGAAACCATATATCCTTCTTCATCCTTGTCCTTTCCAACCACTGAGTACTTATGTCCATTTGGAGTTTTCACAGCAATGGGAGCATCTCTTCCCCTGATGGAGCCAGTTGGTTCAGAATTTTGAGATATTGTTGATATCCTAAACCTGTTTTGGTCTCACTATCAGATGAGCTATCAAAGATTGCAATGGGAGAGTTCTATCTTCCAAAGGAACCTCAACCATATCAAATTTTCCTTTGAATTCTACTTGAAGGCCCAACAACTTCTTTTTCTTTTGCTCTAGTCACCTCTGAACTAGCAGCTCGACCCCTCAATTAGTGACTACTCTTGGTAACAAAAGGTAGAAATTCCTTGCTATGAGAATCTTTGTGAGTACCTGGTGTGTGCTTTAGGTCTTTATTGCAAGACTTCTACAAATTGAGTTGAGAGGACCTCCATAATGGAACGAATGGAGTGCCAGACCTACTCATCATGCAACTTGAAGAACCTGCACTTATATCCTCAGCTTCCTACACAAATTCAAAAGACTCAATAGTTGGTTGCGATGGTGAAAATAACAACTCTCAACCTATATTTATTGAACAATGTGACGATAGCAATCAACAATGCTTAATGAAATCACACACACAAACTAGGCACAATTTTTTGGCATCCATATTATCATCATTTAATTCCAAAATGCATGGAAATTTGCATATCATGCTTCATGATTACCAAAAATTAAGTCTCCACACACATGGAGATCAATTTGATCGCTCCTGCAAAGAGCATGTCATTAATGCACACTAGTTGTAAAACCAAATGGCTATCATGTGCATGTCTGTCAATTTTGAATGTTAGCCATTGATCTCTCGATGAGGTGGTGGATCAGACAACTCACGTTGAGTTGACTACCTTTGAATTTCAATAGTTCACCACTTGTTCATCCTCAGCCAATAGGACTTGTCCAAATCATATGGTATTTCACCTGTCGGCAGGTTTTACCCATCTCATGAGTTGGTGGATTGATCCACATGTTGAGAACTCACTGCTCTCACAACCTTTAACTAGCATCCATCTTTCCTCTATGACCTAGTGGGGTACGGTAGAGATTGATCCCCACACTTAATCTTCACTGTTAATTTGGTAACACTAGCTGTAGGCATATAGAGGAGACCGAGTCCCATGATCCTACAAGGACACACGTCCTTATCTCACTAACCTTGCACTACGTAACCGACTAGAATTTAACACCCGCGAGTTGGTGGGGTATGGCCAGGATCACTTCCCATGGTCACAAATCTCCAAACCTTCACAAACAAAAAGGTTAGCATTAAAGAAGGCATCATTGTTAGCCCAATGGTGATTTAACCCTTTTGGATGAATTAATTAAGACTAATTCATTTGAGGGAAAAATATTAAAGCCCGACTTTAGGAAAATACTAGGGAACTGATGACCAACTCAATGACTGGTGTTCTACATTGAAGGGGCTAGTAACTAAATGGATATGGAGGTTCAAATGACAACTTAGAGAATAGGAGACTAGTAAGGAAGGTCAATGTGGAAATAAAAGGACAAAGGGTTTTAAAGCCAAAACGCTATCCAAACCATGGGGACAAGGGCTTTATGTGCAAATTATTACCAAGGGCTACTCAAAAATTGCAAATTTTGGGGATCTCTATCAAACATGAGGAAATTTTGGTAAGATTCTTTATTGAGACTAGCCAAGGAGTAGTAGAAAATTGGTTCTATAATCTTGTTGCTAGAAGCATCACAAATTGGGCCACTCTCGGAGAAAAGTTTGAAGAAAGGTTCAAACTTGTTGGGGATGCTCATGCCTTTCTAACTCAGTTGACACAAATGAAGAAAGAATGCCATCAACCCATGCGTTATTTCATAGTGAAGTTCAACAAGTTGATAACCAGGATCCTAGTTGATGCTCAGTCAATGCCTCACAACTTGAAGTGCTTCTTTATCAACACACAATTGCTATAAGTAAGTTTTCTTTTGTGAAGAGTGGTTTCAACCACTCTTGGAAATGCTCAAAGAATGATAATTGAAATGGGGGATGATTTAATCCTTGCCAAAAAGATAAGAAAGGAATCAATGTGAAGCAAAGGACAAACATCTTCAACTCTATCTTTTAGTAGCAACACTGATCCTATGGTGAATAGGTTATCAAATGAATTTCTAGCTTTGAAGAAGAAATTTTCTCAAGGTCCATCCAATCCTCTATACAAGGATGTTCCAAGGAGGAATTTTCCAAATTCTTTAAATTATTCTGGAAATGTTGCAAGAAATCAAAATAGACTTCCTCCACCACAAGGAAGAATTACTCTTGAAGCACCACCCACAAATGCAGTAGTGGGATACTATGAAGCTGAGAAAGAGGATTTTTCATAGTCGAAATATCCCTTTGAAGATAATGCCAATCTCTTTTAGGAGGAGGAAGAAGATGTGACTAGAGACTCTAATATTGGCTTCCTAAAATTTGAGGAAGAATCTAAAGAAGAAGATTTTATGACTGATGGTTATGTTGTATTCACTCGTTCACAAAAAAAATAGATTGATCATCCTCAAGGTGATGCAACAAAAGAAAAGGATAGCTCATGAACACCAGTTAATATTGTTGAAAGATGAGCTCCTTTGTCAGTTCAACTGAAAGATATAGTAGGAAGTAATCAAGTAAGTATTGCTCATCCTCTTGCATCTTTTGTATGTCTAAGGCCAATACTCCAGTTCCTAAGACCAACATTCTCATTCCCAATTCTGTCAATGAAATTACCCCATCTTCTTTGATGAATTCCTTTCAAGCATTTGATATAATTGACCATGCAAAGAAGACCAAAATTTAGCTATCGAATGAAGAATATCTTAAGGCTAATCCTGACCAATTTGAAAGACTTGTTAAGTTTCTCAAAGAAAATGGAACCCATCCAAGCCAATATTTTTCCCAAGACATACCAGTTGTTCCCAAGCCTAGGCCTCTGCAAATTAACTTGGTTTCAACTTCCTCATCTATCCCTATAAAGAGATACATTTTACATCTCTTTCTTAGTCAATGGTTACAAGTTAAGCAATTATGTTATTAATTCTATTGCCTCTGATAATGTGATGTCTGGCAAAGTGGTTGCCACTATGGGTTTGAATCTAACAAAAGCTCTTGGTCATTTCTTTTCAATGGAAAAAAAACAAGTGCCTTTGATTGGGAAAATTAATGATGTTTAATTTTCATTTGTTGCGTTTCCAGACAAGAAGATCAAAATAACTATCTTGGTGGCTAATTTCTCTGCCTCATATGGGATATTTTAAGGACATAACTTCTACAGGGATGTGAGAGGTGAGATAAATATGGATTGGTTTGAGGCTAGAATACCTCTCAAGGGTGTTATGCAAAAAAATACCTCCTAAAAGTGAAGATAAGTTTTTTATAACCAAGTCTGATGATCTAAGAACTCAAATCCTTTTTGAGTCTTTAGGTATGGGTACATACTATTTGTAGACTAAAACTAATGGTTCATCTTCTTCAGAAAGAGAATAATCTTCAGATAGTACATATTCATTAGATATTGAAACTTCTTCAGATGAAGAAGCTTTATATTTTGAAACTATCAATGTAGGTGATCCAAAAAACATTTGGACTATTGAATTTGAAGACATTTTCTCTTCTACAGAATCAAGAGCAGGGGTTATTTTTATATCTCCACAAGGGAAAAATTTGCCTTTTATTTTAAGCTATAGTTGGATAACACTAACAACATTAAAAAAATATGAAGCGTTGTTGTTAGGTATGGAATTTTTACACAAAAAGGGAATCAAAAACCTTGATGCTCAAGGTGATGCTAAATTAGTGGTTTTTCAGGTGAGAAACTTGTATCAAACAAAAAAAGAGAGACTAGGGCATTACTACAATATCATATGGGGTTATATTGAGGGTTTTGATGCTTTTGATATTTCTATAGTTCTATGAGAGTTCAATGACAAAGCTAATTCTTTAGTAGTTTTAGCTTCTCTCTTCATTCCACATTAGGACTTCCATCGTACTACCTATACTATTGAGCTAGTGATTCAGCCAAGTGTTCCAGATAACTCAAACAACTAGAATATTTTTAACGATGATCATCAAATTGTGGTATTTCTTGAGAAGGCTAAAAATTTCAATGAGTTATACTTTGAAGGTAGTGACTCTCCTCCTTAAGAGTCAATTTCTAAGGTAGATGCAGATATTAGCAAAGAAGTTTTGCAACTCAAAGTGATCTAGGTGGATGGATGTCAAAAATTGAAGTGTTCCATATGCTCCAGAAATTATTTCCATGTTGAAGTGCTTAGAAAACTAAATCCAACGCAACTTGAATGGAGTCAAAAGGAGCTCATATGCTCAAGTTATGCTCAGTCAGTTGGGTCAAACATGCACCAGGGGTTGGTCAAAAAGGAAAAAAAAATGATCATTTTAGAATTCATCAAAATCAGTGTCAAAATGAAGAGCTCATCACCACAAACCCAATGTCACTTGTTTTGTCAAAAATGAAGCTCATACGATGAAGAGATGACTAGTCAAATTTGAAGGTTGACCATGCCTACTTGATTGTACAATGATGATGTTAGCATGCCATCAACAGCTGGCATTGTAGGGTCAGATGACATGGACCAACTAAAGTGTGACATGTGTCATTCTATATGATGACATGGTATATGGTAGGTATAGGCAGGATCATAGGTGGTAGTACAATGGGATGACATGTCTCCACATGTATTAGACAACAAATTGAATAGTGCCACATGGCACATCAATTGGGTTCCACATGGCACCTTATCTCTCCTCTGTTGTCGATCAGTTTTGGCAATTTTATACATTAAAAAGGGTAACGAGACTCGACCTTCTGATCAACGGCACCCCACTAACCTCGATGACCATTATGCCACAAATCTTGCTTTATATGAAACCAGTTCTTTTGTTTTTTTTTAATTTGGAAATTAGATGTTAAAAATAGAGGGGTGGGGTTCAACCACCCAACCACCCCACCCCTAAAAACCTTCACTAGCACTATGCCATCATGTGGTCTCAACAATATATCAAGCCTCGATGGATTTTAAATAAGATTCTAAAATCTATATCTCCCTAATCTAAAATAAATCCTCCAATTTTAAATATTTTATGCCCTTAAATAACATAGCCTGAAACTATAAAGAGTTATAAGGGATTAAATAATATTTTAAAGATAATATAATATTATTAAAAAAAAATTAAGAGATTTTGAGAGATTATTAAGAGGATTATGGGAGATCCTTATTGTTATTTTGGGGGAGATTGTTTAAGATTTTTACTTGTAAAGGGAGATGTGCCATATTTTTGTAAATCATATGGTTAATAACCATATTGGGAAAATTTCATGGATAAAAAGGGGGGAGTTTAGGACTTTGGGTAACCAGGTAATGACTTATGAGAGAATTTGTATGGAGATTCTGAGTGTTTAAATGTGTGCATCGAAGGAGCATTACTCTGTTGCACTTCAAGGAGGAATAATTTGAAACTCATGAAGACTCAACATTGTATTCTACTTATGCCTTGTATGTAGTTTGGAGCATAATCAAGGATCAATCACTCTATTGGAGAGGGACCTAGAGACATAGCCATATTGGTGAACTCCGTTATTAGCTTGTATTTGTCTTCTCTCTTCTATCTCTTTTTTATTATGTTCATTTAAGCATTTCAATTATGTTATTACATTTTAAAGACCTTCAATTTAATCATTGTAAAATTTATTATTCACATGCAATAGTCCTAGACCCTTTGATTGGTCCATTTCAACCGACCCTATAATGAGACCAATCAAAATTTATTATCATTGTTGTAAGGAGTTTGGGATTGAAAACTACACTACATCAAAGACCTTATCCACTAGGTTGGGTTTGCGAAAACAATGAATTGCAAGTAACAAGACAATGTACTTTAAGATTCATAGTCATAAGAAAGTATGTTGATGAGGTGCGGTTTGATGTGGTTCCACTAGATGTTTGTGAGATAGTGTTGGTTAGTCGGTATTTGTATGATAGAAAAGATATTTTTCTACAGTGAGTTTAATCATTATCATTTGTTTAAAGATGGCATCAGGTATATTGTACATTCTCATAGGATCAAGACTGGTAGATCTTTTGCAAACATAGTGTAGTTGAAAAGGGTGATTAATGCAAGTAAAGATTTGTCTCTTATGTTTGTCAATTTAGGTGGTTCTAGACATGAACTTGAGGTAATCAAGGTTAATCATGATCAGATGTTGCAGGATACATGAACAATACAACATGAGGATATAGTAAATGAAAGCATTGATGATCCAAGTCCTAAACTCATCGTTGGGAATTTGGAGGTTCCCTTGGGTAAAAATGTTCCTGTTGTGAAAGATAGACATGTTGTTGATTCATTTTATTTTGTATCTACATTATTATTCAACTTGATATTAGTCAGTGGTTATTGGTTAATGGTTGTAACAGTTGATGTGGATGCTTATGGAAGTAATAGAATGATGTATATGTTCAACAATATTATTGTAGTCTTGATTGTGGTGGTGAGCTAGGTGTACAGATGGAAAGATGATCTAGGGCAAGTGGGGAGGTCATTCCCTCACTTAAATTCTAAATAAATGTAACTTTTGGAGCTCCAAAAGCTCTCCAATGGGGAGGACTAATCCAGGTGGATAATTGTTGTCAAAAATTCAAGTGTTCCATATGCTCTAGAAATTATTCCCATGTCGAAGTGCTCAAAAAATTAAATCCAATGCAACTTGAATGGAGTCAAAAGGAGCTCATATGCTCAAGTTATGATTAATCAAAGTTGGGTCAAACAGGCACCAAGGGCCGATCAGAAAGGCAAAAAAATTGATAATTTTAGAATTTTTCAAAATTGATGTCAAAATGAAGAGCTTGTCGCCACAATCTCAAAATTGCTCATTTCATCAAAAATGGTGCTCATACGGCTAGGAGATGGCTGGTCAAAGTTGAAGGTTGACCATGCCTACTTGATCACATAATGATCATGTCAACATGCTGGCGTGGTAGGGTTAGATGATGTGGACCAATTGGAGTGCGACATATGTCATTCCATATGATGACATGGTAGGTGACATGGTGCATGGTAGGTACAAGTGGATACATGATAGGATGATGCATCGAACTAATGTGTCTCCACATGTCTTAGACAACGAATTAAATAGTGCCATGTGCTACATCGACTAGGTTCCATGTGGAACCTTATCTCTCTTCCATCATTGTTAGTCAGTTTTGATAGTTTTATACACTAAAAAGGGTAGTGAGGCTCAATCCAGTGACCGGTCGCACCCCACTAACCTCAGTGACCATTGTGCCACAAATCTTGCTTTAACATGTATGTGACACCAATTTTTTTTGTTGTTTTAAATTTAGAAATCGGATGTTAAAAATAGAGGGGTGGGGGTTGACCACCCCACCCTTAAAAATGTTCACCAACACTATGCCATCATGTGGTCTTGAGAATATATTGGGCCTTGATGGATTTTAAAGAAGATTTTAAAACTGATATCTCCTTAATCTAAAATAAATCCTCCAATTTTAAATATTTGATGCCCTTAAATAACATAGACTGAAACTATAAAGATTTATAAGCCCACTTAAATAATATTTTAAAGATAATATAAGATTATTAAAAAGTTTTTAAGGGATTTTCAGAGATTATTAAGAGGATTATGGGAGATCATGTATAAAAAGGGGGGAGTTTAGGACTTTGGGTAACCAGGTGGTGACCTATGAGAGAGTTTGTATGGAGAGTCTAAGTGTTTGAATCTGTCCATCGAAGGAGCATTACTCTACTGCACTTGAAGGAGTAAGAATTTGAAACAAATGAAGACTCGACATTATATTTTGTTGATTCCTTGTACTCAATTTGGAGCATAATTAAGGATCGGTCAGTCTATTGGAGAGGGACTCAAAGACGTAGCCATATTGGAGAACTTCGTTATCAACTTGTGTTTTTTCTTCTCTCTTCTCTCTCTCTTTTATTTTGTTCATCACTTAATTATTGTTATGTTCATTTAAGCATTTAAATTATGTTATTACATTTTAAAGACCTTCAATTTAACTGTTGTAAAAGTTATTATTCACGTGCAATAGTCCTAGATACTAACATCAGATCAAATAGTATCCCTCTAGAGAATTTTTGACAAGCATGGCTGGTATGTCAAAAATTAGCAACAATCTAGTTCTAAGTCATCAAATGAAGTTGAGGAAGTCAACTTGGGAACTGAAGAAGATCCTAAGATGGTGAACATCAACAAGTGCTACACTCTAGAGGAGAAAGACAAGTTTGTTGGATTATTGTGGTAGTACATGGATGTGCTCACCTATTCTTATGAATACTTGAAGTCTTTTCATCCCAAAGAGGTACAACATGAAATTCAACTAAAGGCAGGATCATTGCCTCACAAGAAAAAGCCGAGGCAATAAAATCTCAAAATCTAGGTACCATTATTTTTGAAATTCAAGATATTTTTAATGCAAGAATTATATTTCCTATTCACCATTCAATGTGGATAGAAAGCATCATTCCAATTAGGAAGAAGAATGGGGAAATCTGCATCTTTGTGGATTTAAGGAATCTGAACTAGTCATCATTAAAGGAAAATTATTGCATGCCAATAATGGACCAAGTCTTGTAGACAGTGACAAGATCTGAGATTCTATCTATGCTAGATGGATTTTCAGGATATAATTAGGTGGCTTAGGTTAGTGAGAAAGACTATCACAAAACTACCTTCACCATGCCATGGGGTACTTTTTCTTATCATAGGATGCCATTTGGTCTAATCAATGTCAATGCCACATTTCAATGGGCGTTGGACTTGGCCTTCCACGATGTGATGGGTAGGTTCATATTTGTTTATCTTCATGACTTAACAATATTTTATAAAAAAAATTAGGATCACATCATTTGCGATAGTTCTAGAGAGGAGTCGATAGCATGGAATTTACCTCAACCCTAAGAAGTCAATTTTTGGGGTTACTAAAGGTAAACTCCTTGGCCACATTATGTCCAAGGAAGGTATCAGTATTGATCTAGAATGGGTCAAATAAATTCAAGATCTTACTCTACCTTTGAGTAAGATGGAAGTTCACTCTTTCTTTGGAAAGGTGAATTTATTGTGGAGGTTTGTCCCTAACTTTGCATAAAAGACATGTCATATCATTGATATGATGAGGGGAAAATTTACTTTCCATTGGAGTACAAAAGGCAAGGTTGCAATCAATGATATCAAGGAACCCATTGCACATGCACTAGTGTTAGACTTCCCAGACTACACCAAGGAATTTATCATGAATAGTTATGCTTTTGAGAATACACTACCTGCATTATTGGTGCACAAAATAATGAGGGGATTGTATCTATTATTACATTCATGAGTTGTCCATTGAAACATTATGTGTTGAAATACTCGCCAATGGAAAAACATGCTTTTGTTGTGGTTAAGGTAGTGAAGCATTTCTAATTTTATATTCTCAACTCCCATGTCATTGCATTAGTGTCAGATTCCATAGTCAAGCCAATCTTGATACAAGGGTAAGTGCAGAAAAATGGGGGGCCAAAAAGGGGTCTTAATTGGCCATTGTTTTTTTTATGAAATCAATAAATATTGACCTTGGCTGAGAAATTGAGCATAGTTACACTCAAAATTTTAAGATGCAATAAACAATGTTTGTAGTGCTAAGAGCCTACTTTCTAAACTACTATTTTTTTTGAAAATGGTAGAAATTAAGGGGTTCAAAAAAGGGAGCCACATAAATTGGTGTTGTTTTTATCAAAAATATATAACATGGCATCTTTTGTGGCTCCCTCAAAAGGTTAAATTTTTTTTGGTATTTTAAAATTGCATCAATGAGAAATTAGTTAACAACATGTTGTTTATGTTTGATTTATCTGATTAATTTTTATTGAATTATTTGATTTTTTACTAATTTTCAAAGTGGACACATCCTGAAAAACAAAATTTTGGCCATGCTACCCCTAAAATTTTTGAAAGCTAATTGTTTTTTCTTTAATATGTGTAGAAAGGATTCTAATTTATAAAAATATAATTTATTTGAAATTTTAATGAATGGTTAAAAAATAAAGTAAAAAATACTACACATTGGTTTTTGACAAAAAATGGACACACAAACAAAAGAATTTAAAGATGAAATCCTTAACATTGTCAAAATGTGAAAAAATTACATCATTAAATAGCTAAGAGTGAGCCTAACAATACCTAGGTGTTTGATTTACTCGACCTTGAAACACGTGCAAACCTAATGATTAGCATGAACAAGATTATGTTAAATCCTGTAGAATATGCAATAACACATATTTCTATGTTGGGAAGGCACTCTGAGTCTTTGGGTTGGGAATCCAAAGAAAATCCAAGCCTAAGGCTTGGGGATTCCCAGAGCAAGACATAATGCATACACATTATAACATGCTTGTGTTATGTTTTGTATTGAAATTTGTTCCTTGTCAATGAATTTCAAAGAATCTGTAAAAACGCATTACCAAAATGTACCAAAAAGCATTTAAAAAATGTGAGTGCATTATAATGCGCTCACATTTTTATCTACATTAAAAAAAATCTACTCTTTTTTCTCTTTCTTCTTATTTTTTTAGAGAAACTATATACATGAAATAAACATAATTTACACATATTGACATTTACTTTCTTATACTTTATGTTATATTTCATGTATATAGATTCAAGATGTTTAAGAGTGGTTTTAGATCTCTGGGAGTTATATTGCAAATTCTACTTTTTGGAAGATCTTAAAAAGTTTCAAACTTAGTCAAATTTTAGTAATCAACATGTCAGATTTTAGTAATCAGGAGGTCAAATTTCAGTAATTAGTAGGTTGTATCATATTTCTCTCATTATATATCCCTTATTCTCTAGACCTCTCTCAATCTCTCTTTCCCTCTCTAATTCTCTATATCTTGTCATTATCTCTCTCTCTCACTTCCCCCCCTCTATACTTCTCTCCCTCTCCCTCTCTCCCTCTTTCTATCTATCTCTTTGTCTCTCTTTATCTCACCTATGTCTCCCTCCCTACCTCTTTCCCTCTCTACTCTCTCTATCTAGATCTCTCACACTCTCTATCCCTTTGTCTCTCCCCCTCTTTCTCTCTCACTCTCTACTCTATCTCACCATTCTCTATTTGTCTCTCTCACTTTCTCTATCTCACAATTCTCTCTCTACGTATCTTTATCTCATCCCTCCCTCTCCCTCCCTCCCCTCTCTTTCCCACCCTCCTTCCCTTCCCTTCTCTCTCTCTATCTCTCTATTTCTCTTTATCTCACCTATCCCTCTCTCCCTCTCCTCCCTCCCACCTCATTCTATCTCTCTTTCTCATTCTATCATTCCCTCTCTACTCTCTATCTCACCACTCTCTATTGATCTCTCTTCCTAGCTCCCTCTCTCCCTCCTTCCATATCTACTTCTCTCTCTCTCACACCTATCTCTCCCTCCCTATCTATCCCTTCCTCTCTCCTTCCCTCTCTACTTCTCCATATCTCACCTCTCCCTCTCTACCTACCTCTCCCTCCATTACTCCCTACTCTCTCTACTCTATCTCACCATTATCTTTATCTCTCTCTCTCTCTCTCTCACACACACACAACTGTATCTCCCTCCCTACCCTCCCTTCCCCCTCTTTCTCTCTCAAACCATTCTCTCTCTCTACATCTCTTTATATCACTTATCAATCTTTACCTCTTCCTCCCTCCCCTCTCTCTCCCAATCTACCTCCTTCCCTATCTCTCTCTACTTCTCTTTATCTCACCTATCCCTCTCTACCTCTTCCTCCATCTCATCTACCTCTCTCTCTCTCATTCTCCCATTCCCTCTCTACTCTATATCTTGCCACTCTCTCTCCCCCCTCTTTCTCTCACTCTCTCCTCTATGTATTACCTCTCTCTCTCACACACATTCTCACCTCTATATCCTCCCTACCTCTCCTTCCCTCTATCCCTCCCCTCTATACTCCTCTCTATCTCTCCTTTATCTCTCCCTCTACCTACCTCTCTCTCACTCTCTTCCTCCCTCTTTCTTTGTCACTCCTATCTATCTTGTAGATTAGTGTTTTTTCACTGTACAACATAGATAAAACAATAATTTTCAAGCTCTCTTGAAATGTAACTCTCTATAGAAAACTTAAAAAAATAACTCCAAGATCTCTAAGATCGGATCTTGAAAATTCATAAAACAACTCAGTGATAATGTGTTGTTGGTAATCATAGGGGG